>OY759210.1:40903484-41101129 GCA_963662105.1 Meiosimyza platycephala | reverse complement strand
TTTAATTAGTTTCTTTGTTAATTTTAAATAAAGTTTAATTTTTTTGTATTTCAAAATTTGATTTTCGTGGTTTTTTAAATGCCGAATCAGTGCAAGTGATTAAACTATTCTAATTTAATCTATTTAGGTATTAAGTTGTGTTAACTAATGACTTGTTTCAAGTAAAACAAGAAAATATGAAAATATAAATTTTATATGTGTTTATGATATATTTTATATTTTTCATAATTTATCATTTAACTTAAATTGCAAAAAAAAAAAAAAAAACGAAAGATATGAACCAAAAATAAAATAAAATAACATAAGTTAATTAGAATAAAACACTTCGTTTCAATCATTTAGCATTGTTGCCAAATTCCCATAATGACCTACCAAATTTATTTTCATATGAAATCCATTAATATGAATTGCATATAAAATGAAATTTCTATGCAGCATACGAAAGAAAAAATGTAAACAAAATACAATACGAACGAAAATGAAAAACGATTGCAAACAAACGAGTTCAGTTAATTTCTCCTTTTTCAATTTTGCTTTTCTATGACGCGTTCGACCACTTTTTTGAGTAAAAATTCTCCTGTGGATCTTGATTTCACGGCGAAGTTTTAGACCAAATGAAAACCACACCGCACAATCGCAACATTTTATGTTTAGACGCATCCATGAAATCTCTTTTTATTATTTATACTCTTTGTATCAACTGTCTCTCTGCTGCTCATATGACAGCCTTTTATACTAAAGTCATCATTTTCTCGAACCATCTGCCGTTGTCTAGAATATCGTTTCCAGTGGCTTCTAGATGGCGATAATGTCGTACCATCCGCCATTATCCAGAATGTCTTTTTCAGTGTCTTCTAGATGGCGATTATCGACGTTGATAATGTCGTACCATCCGCCATTATCCAGAATGTCGTTTCCAGTGTCTTCTAGATGGCGATTATCGACGTTGATAATGTCGTACCATCCGCCATTATCCAGAATGTCGTTTTCAGTGTCTTCTAGATGGCGATTATCGACGTTGATAATGTCGTACCATCCGCCATTATCCAGAATGTCGTTTCCAGTGTCTTCTAGATGGCGATTATCGACGTTGATAATGTCGTACCACTTTACCATTTATAGTACAGAAAACATGCTACATGTCGCTAGATGGTGTTATTTTTCTACGGTCAGTGATGCACGTATTTTTCTACGGTCAATGATGCAAGTATTTTCTTACGGTCAGTGATGCAAGTATTTTTCTTATGGTCAGTGATGCTAGCTAATATCGTTTAATAATTATTACGAGAATTTTCTGGCATAAGCCAAATTTCGCTACAATATTAACAAAATTAATTGAAATAAGAAAGTTGATTTTAGCGACTGATTATTTTATAATTAAACATTATTTAATCGAACTTACAGTCATTAAGCAAAGACCAATACTGTAAATATTTACTTATTGATCAATGCTATTTTTCAACAAACATGACAAAGATAACAAATGGAAAAATTTTAACCTGGTAATTGGTGACATGTTTCGGCTAATAAATAAATCATAGCATGACTTTAGGCCGACGGTCTAACAGCTATGGCAGCAAGCGAGAAAGTGACAAAAGATGACAAATGGAATATGCGCACTCTGTACACCTCATGACAAGTCCCTCAGTAGTTCAAGTGTTAGAGCCGCCATCGCAAAAATATGCAATTGCAATGCATGAACGGTCAGGGGTTTGAGTCCATGTACAGAATTAACCAAACTGGTGTGATGAGGCTATTGGTAATGGCCGAAACATGTCACCAATTACCAGGTTAAAATTGTTCCATTTGTTATCTTTGTCATGTTTGTTGAAAAATAGCATTGATCAATAAGTAAAAAATTTACAATATTGGTCTTTGCTTAATGACTGTAAGTTCCATTAAATAATGTTTAATTAATTGAAATATTTAAAAACTTAAAACGTTGTGTAAAAGGTTCGTGTTATAGCTCAGAAAAAAAAATTTTAAAAATTTTCATACGACTTCCAAAATATATATATTGTAGCGAAATTTGGTTTATGCCAGAAAATTCTCGTAATAATTATTAAACGATATTAGCTAGCATCACTGACCGTAGAAAAATACTTGCATCACTGACCGTAGAAAAATACGTGCATCACTGACCGTAAGAAAATACTTGCATCATTGACCGTAGAAAAATACGTGCATCACTGACCGTAGAAAAATAACACCATCTAGCGACATGTAGCATGTTTTCTGTACTATAAATGATAAAGTGGTAAGACATTATCAACGTCGATAATCGCTATCTAGAAGGCACTGGAAACGATATTCTAGACAACGGCAGATGGTTCTAGAACATGATGACTTGAGTATAAAAGGCTGTGATATAAGCAGCAGAGACACAGTTGATATTGAACAGTTTAACACAGTGGATCTTAAGTGAGAACATTTGAATTTAAGTACTAAAGTGATATAGTGGATTTTAAGTAATAAAGTATAACGTTTGTGTATACAATTTGAATGTAAAGATTAAATAAACAATTGTACTGTGTAAAAACTAACGTTTGTGATTTAAGTAAACCATTTTATAATTAAATAAAGATTGCGTTTTTCTTGATTGTTACACAATCCAGTGATCGAACTCAGAAAAGTGTAAGAGATTGAAATTACTGTCAAAGGGACAGGAAATTTCGTAACAATATATTTTTTTCATTTAAAAAAAAGTAATTTTGCCGAATGTACCCCGGCACGGGGCAGATTCGGTTTTACTGGGAATACTTTCGGCATAGAAGCTTATTTGATCAAAACACAAGAATAAATTGCATTTATGCTTGTTTTCTATTTTGAAAACTATACTATAAGGTTGGAGATAATGAGCGCAAGTTAGGATGAGAACACAGACAACTTTCATAATTACCCTTGCCCCTTATCGACTAAACACTTTCTGTTTTTTATACACAAAATGTCTGCAAAATGATGGAAGTTGTATCTCTTTTCTCAGCCTTAATTGTGCTCGTTTGCGTCAGGCCATTAAATATAAAAACATTTAAAAAAAATTCCATTGTATCCCTGAAATTCCATGCTCAGCCGATAATATTTGGCAGACTGATCTCTGGCCTTTTTCAGCAAGAACTTATACGAACACTTAATATTTGCAAGAAAAACTTATGATAAACAGTTAAAAACTCTGTATCCAAAAATTACTTTAGGAGTCTCGAACACAGTAATTACTCCAGATTCGGCCAGATTAGAAATGTGTTTTAAATCAAAGGAGTGTCTCTCATACAGGGCCGACAAAATTTGAACCCAGAAACCTAAATATATTTTTCCAAAGGTTTTAGATGCGCTGAGGTCCAAATCTATATTAGAGATTACGTAGCATCGGAACTTTTTTTTCAAAAAACTATGAACAGCATCTTAAAGTTCATACAAGTTTTGCCCTTTTGAATACCGTTGAGTTTGCTCAGATATCATTTTTTTTCGTTGAGATATGTTTGTATGGCTTATATCGTTTGTATGGCATTACAAACGTCAATGGGTTAAAAGCACGAAAGCATCTGACGAATGTGCCCCTATGACAAATGATGAATGTGCCTCAAATGTCGAAAATTATTTTCATCAATATATTTTAATAAAATTTTTGAAATTGGAGCAGGTTTGAATTGCTCTTCTTTAAATGTCATGTTCTCTAGCACTTTTTACAAAATTTCACTTTTATGTAGACAAAATTTAACAAAAAAAATCGCTTACTCACCTGAAATGCAAAATTACAGAAATGAGAAAAAAAAACACGCAATCACTTATAACTTTTCTTCCCAACTATCTAGAACTTTCACACTACAAGGCATCCCTGATTATTGTTTGAGCCTGCATTCAAATTATAATTCATTCACATCGACAATCTTAGTGAAAACGGCAATGCCGAATGTGCACCGGTATAATATATGGGAGGGGGGGGGGGGGGCTAGTGTGGACAATTTTGACATAATTATAAAATTGTATATGTAGATATTTAATTTTTGTAGTAAAGTTATTTTAGTAAAGTTATTTTATTTAAAGTTATTTGTAAGTAACACCTCTTACCTTCATATTTACACAAACAGTTACATTTTTTATTTTCGTAAACACATTTTTAAATTATTTTAAAATATCTAACATTTACTAGGGGCTAATGTGGACACCAATAGAAACTTCATAATTGGAACAGAAACTTAAAAAAAGAGTTAAAATATATATATTTATTTTGACGACAATAACAATACAGTTCAATAAAAATTAAAAATTCACTTCTATGTTAATCTTGGAGAAAGCGAATGTTTCTTGGAGCTGCATTTTTTCTTTTCAGAGGTTCTTCATTTGTCTTGTCTGGTGAATCGATAAGAATTGAGGACCAGCTTTTATAAAAGGTCTGACGATTTCTGGACCCATTTTCGGAAATTTTTTTTGCTCCAATCGATGTAATTTAAACATCACTGGAGTACCTCTGGACCCTGGAAAGGACCGTTTTTGACTTTCGGAAATTTTTTTTTGTCTCAATCGATTGGGTAAGCTCGAAAAAATAATTTTGGACATCACTAGGGTGGCTACGGTGGTGTCTATCGTTTTCGACCCTTTTGGTGCTTTCCAAGATCCGTAGCCCCCGAAGATATGTCCTAAAGCCATTGTCGACCATTCCTTATCGATTGAAGCATGAACAATTTTTTAGGGTGGTTTAAAATAAATTTTTTTTTCCACTAATCGTTAGGGAAAAGTCGAAAATAGCAATTTCCGAGCTTAATCTATCAATTGATGCAAAAAATATTTTATTTTGAACCACCCTAATAACGCCACCAAACTCTCCGATATATATATCAGCACGATCCGTTTTCTATTTGTGTGTACGCACAATACCTTCTCATCAAAGTAAATGCTTGTGTGGACATGTCCACACTAGCCCCATTTCAACTGTCCACACTAGCCCCTTTGTGTTTTTTTATAAAAAAACATTTTTTTTTTAAACTAACGGTAAACTTTATTAAAAATAATTGCATTTACATATTTGAATAAACACTTGCTTAACTTGTATTATATATTTACACTTTAGCAAAAGAATGATTAATTTCTGAGTATCACTGAAATTGAGAAAAAACAAAAAGTTTACTTTTTGCTGCGCAATGCTGCGCAAAACACGTCTGGTTTCGTTACCATGAAACGGTGAACTGTATGCAAACTTTTTTTTTGGTAATGGAGACTTCAAAGGCCTACTTAAAAAAGGTTCAACGGAAAACACCGATTCAAAAGGGCGCGAGAATTTGAATCTGTCCACACAAGCCCCCAGTCCACACTAGCTCCCCTCTCCCTACATATAATAAAAAAAACCCTTGTTTACAAAAATTTTATAATCAAGCTATTATATATAAAATGATGTGGGAAGATAAACTAACAACATTTTCCAAACGAAATATATTCTTGAGTTTGATGGTTACAAATTGTACGGCAGAAAGATCATTCTCACGACTAAAGAGATTGAAAAATCCTTGTCACACTATGATGAAGCAGGTTAGATTGGATGCATTATCAATAATTTGCATTGATAGTGATCTACTACATGAAATCGATTTTGACGATATTATCAAGGATTTTGCTATTAAAAAGTCAAGGAAACAGTATATCGGCCAATAAAGTATACATTTAAAATTGTAACTTGTATTTTACTTCAAATAAAAATTCAATATAAAATGAAAAATTAGTGCACCATTTTCTTTAAAAACCTAGGGCACCAAAAACTTAAATCCGGCCCTGGTGGTACCTATGGTAATAAAATAGAGCCAATACTTGTTAAGCAAAAGCACGCTTTTCGCATTTTTTGAGGTGTTAATTGTAAAACCCCTAGTTTGAATTTGTTTATATGGTACATCAAAGGATTCTTCCTGTAAGACATTTGTATTGTTCCAAAGTCTTCAAAATATTTTTTGATAATTCTGGTTTTTATTCTGTTAGATTTCAAAATAATTACAATTTAAGAGTAAATACAGGTAATATCGTTACTATTCCTATAGTACATAAAACGCACTTTTCACGATTTTACTACGCCACTGCACCTCGTTTATATATCCCTTTCCGTCCCTGCCTACACATATGTGTAGGCAAATTTAACGTCTTTTTGATTCAAAATTTATATATTACTGTCTTGTTTTTTCTTACAGCTTTAAATGTCTCAATATTATTTGTTATCTCTTTTTCGTTCTCTCAAATGTTTTTGCGCAGTTTATTTTATTATGTGTTTGTAAACGTGCGTAGAAGGTGAACATGTTTCGGAGTGTGAAAGACAACAAATGTAAGTGCTATTATTTTGTATAATTTTAGATAAATATATGAAGATTTTGTGATTATTTTGTAATAAAAGCATTAAATGTTTAAATTAAGTGCAAAAAATGTTAATAAGTGCAAAGAAATGTTGTGTTTTTGTAAACAGAAGATGTGCCTACACATATGTGTAGTGTGGGATTTTACTAACTCAATTCATCTTCGTTACAGCAAAGAAATATGATTTGGAAAACGAAGTGGATGTGGAAGAAGTCCTCAAATTACTTTGTGATGTATCTGACATTGAATCCGACAGTTCATCAAATGAATTTGAGGATGTGTTGGGTACTCAGTCTCCGCACTCCGATCTTGATGATGAAGGCAGCACAGATACTGAGATAGTTGATACAAATACAAATGATACCAATATCGTTGTTGAACCGTTGCAAAACACTAATAGACCATTATTATGGAAAAGAGGAACATTTAATTCTTTTGCTAGTCCACTTCATGAAAGTTTTCATCAGCCAATGGACCCCGTTCTGCCACTAAAGTACTTTGAAAGGTACTTTGCTGATGAGCATTTTCAGCAAGCAGCACAGTACACCAATATGTACCATATCCAAAAATTTGGAACGGAATTAAAAACGGATGCAGTAGAAATAAAACAACTATACGGCGCGCATTTATATTTTGGATGCATCAAACTCCCACGTTTGAGGATGTACTGGGAGCAGAAGTTCGGCAAAAACATCGTCTCTGCCAAAATTTCACGAAATCGATTGTTTCTGTTAAGAAAATGTCTACATTTTGTAGACACTGCAGAAACTCCGGACGAAGCAATTTCAAATTACCTATGGAAGGTTCAACCAGTAATAGATGCTGTGAGATCGCGATGCCTTGCCATTCCAAGAAATTTCGGTAATTACTCGATAGATGAACAGATGATGCCGTTCCTTGGAAGATTGCCAGGTGGACTTAGGCAATATGTACGCAATAAACCGCGACCAGTGGGTCTTAAAAATTTTGTAATCACTTCGTCAACTGGTACTATTTAAACTGATTTATTGACAAATATTAATATATATATACATATTGTTTAATTTTTCAGGTGTTGTTTTAGATTTTGAAGTTTATCAAGGTTCTAAAACTCCATTAGGAGATCGATCTCTGGGTTTAGGTCCAAGCGTTATCCTTCGTTTGGTGAGGACTTTGCCAAATAATTCGTCAGTATTTTTTGATAGATATTTCACGACGTTACCACTTTTGGAACGGATGGCGGAAATCAATGTGTATGGAACTGGCACGATTCAAACAAACCGTTTGCGCAAAGTTTATTTAAAAGATGATAAGCGTATGAAAAGGGGAGAGTCTGACCAGATTATTAGATCAGATGAAAAAATTGTTATTGTCAAATGGAAGGATAACAAATCCGTTACACTTGCTTCCACAGCATATGGACAGGATCCAGTGGGTAGCAAATTATCATATACTGAAAATTTTATTGAAATCCGCTCATTTTGAAATTTCTTGGGACGGAAAGGGATATGTAATGCTTTGCCTTATGATCTTAGATGTGAAAGGATAAGGACTGTATTTTTGAGAAATGTTCAACAATGTTTATCATTTTATTTTCAATTTTGTACTTTCAATTTAATTTTATATTTCAATGTAATTTTATAATTCTGTTTAGTTTTGATTTTATTTCAATTTTTAGTTTTCTTGCTTACATTTTCCCCATCAATAAAGTTTTCTTATTTGCAATTTTGTAATTCAATCGTTGCATTCGCCACTTGTTACTTGAACAACAGAATGTGACTTACTATTTCATTAAAAGTAACTACAGTAATCCCCGCTTATAAGCATTTCTGAAAATGATTAATTTTTGGAGCATATAAGCGCGAAATGCATTTAGAAAAACTCGTTTATATGCATGAAAAGTGCATATATAAAAATTCGGCTATATCTACCAAATATGCTTATATAGAATCGTAGTTTCATATGCTGTTACTTAACGCCAACTAACTAGAACCTTACAAAAATATTTTTAAAGGCAAAAAGCTGTGAAAATAAACATTTGATATTTTATGAATATATTATTCCAGTAAAAAAATAAAAAGCAAATCAAAGAAATATATATATAGTACATATGTGTATACAGAGTTCATGTGATCACGTGGAATCTACATATACAGAATTGCAAAACTATTCTTTCTTAAAAAAACGAGTAATCTTGGATTGAATATGACTGCAGCCCTTAAAAATATGTTCTTCAATGTCATCAAGTTCGTCAATAAACTTTTTTATTGGCAAGAGGAACTTTCGAAGCGTGTCTTATGAGAACAAAGCTGCACTCAATGAAGGAATTGGATCTATTTCAGCTACAATGTCTATTTCTTCATCATCCTCTATTTTATCAACCGATTGTAAAATATGGGCAACAAATTCATTTTCATTTAACTCTTCCCAGCATGGCAAGCTACTGTCAAGCACATTTGACATTACAATTACATTTGACATGAAAAAAAAAACTAAAAATTTTTCCCTGTCGTGCTTATAAGCGTGAATGGAGGAAAAAATTGGAGATTTTTTGGGGCTTATATCCGAGAAATGCATATAAGCGTGTGCATATAAAGGAGAAAAGTGTTAACAAATTTAAATGGAGAAATGATATTGCACAAGTTTTGATGCATATAAGCAAGAAATGCTTATAAGCGGCGTGCATATAAGCGGGGATTACTGTATGTACATATTTTTAAGTTTATGGTATTTACTACACGGTGACTGAGCCGCACATTGCTAATTGTTCATCAATTTTTGGCACTGAATCAAGTCTGCGTGTTGAATCTTTCACGGTATTCACTAGACTTCGCTTTATTCTCAAAAATTTAAATAAAGTCAAAAGGATGCTTTTTCGATGACATTATGACCATTCAAACAGCTTCAACACGCACCTTGGAAGCAATCCCGCAAAATGAGCTCGAGATAGCTCATTGAATCACTATTAAGGTGCTGTAAAAAGTACATTCAATAGAATATGGATTCTGTTAGTCGAAAAAACTTCTAAAAATTCAAATATTTTAAGCAGCAAGTGTTCGAGGATGATGTTTTATTTATTGCCAAATTAAAACAGGAAAAGTTGGTGACCTTTGAAAAATTTTTTTATTAAACTTTTTCCGAAACACAATTAACAAAATGGAAATAAAATACCTTGCTAAAATCACCGACAAGTAATGTAAAGGAACCCTCTCGGTCAACCAGAAATCGGACATTCCTAAACGATTGGAAATGATCACTGGACCTCGAGAACTATGAATCGAAAATATGTTGGAGAAAACTGGATGCCTTATGTTCTAGAACAGCGATTCTTAAACTGTGGTCCGCGGACCCCTGGGGATCCGCGAAGCCATTCCAGGGGTCCGCGAAACAATTTTGACATCAATAATTTTACATCATCAGACTTTTCGCTTTATTTAAATAACTAATTAATTAAAAATTCTACATGGACATGGCTTTTTGAATGATTGCACATATTTTTAAAAACCAAACTGTGCACTTACTTTTGTTCAAACCCGGGATGCCCAGCATCTGACTGTTTCCGCTCTTCCCACTGTTTGAAAGATCATCAATTTTAGTAAATTTTAATTTAAGCCTACAAGGGCAGCTTCAAATAAATTTAAAGTTGAAGTTAAGAGCTAAACACAGTTGGGACGTGCGATATCTTCCATATTTTTCTTATACGTTAATAGTGCGTATAAAATAGACACTAGAAAATTTATCGCAGAGAAATAGAACAAATTCTTCTTCTTCTTTTCCCTATCCTGATTCTGGCAACGACTGGATCAGGGATCCGTTCAACACACATGTCAGTATTGCTAAGCAATTATCGATATTAGAGCAAGATATACTCGTGGCTATCTCTTGCAATTGAAACTAAAGTTCAATAAAATTGAACTAACCAACTTTAAGTTACTCCTAAAATCCGATTACTCTGCACTTGCAAATATGGGCATCCAAAACTTGATTCCGTTTTGTACGAAGTACTTATTTGTGTGAACAGGCTTTTCGGTACTATTATATATAAAATCAAAGTATAGAAACAAGCTTAGTGTAGAAGCAGACCTGAGGATAAAAATTTCGAATATAGAGCCCGACATTGTGGATTTGGTTTCGAGAAAACAACATCATTCATCTCATTAAGTAAAAACTTCTACAGAAGAAAATATAACAAATTTCGCATATAAAATAACAAATAGTCAACAAAAAAATAATTTTCATTTTAATTTATGTTCAATGAATTTTCATTTTAAGCTTTATTATTATTTATTAAAAAAGCTATGAAAAAAAACATAACTTATTTTCTTAGCTTTATTTTGACCACAAAATATTTGTCTTAATATTTGAGTTTAATGTACATATTTTGACTTGTAAATTTTTTAATTCTTTTACTTTTCACAATTTTTATTCATTTTGTTTTTTAATTACAAGAAATTCCTAATAAAAAATGTTTGCCTCTATAAATGCGCACGATTTGTTAAAATGCAGAGATATACACTTGTCCCCCGCTTTGCGCGACTTCAGTTTGCGCTAATTCACCTTTACGCGAATTCATTTGCCTACCTAAAATTCGTTTTGCGCGACTGACCTCGATCTGTGCTGGTTAGGCATGCTATGATCTGTTGAAGCAGATGGACAGAACATTGCTGTAGAAGAGATGAATGAACTTTTTGATGACCGTGGGCATTCTGAAAATCCTTAAGAGATTAGAACTACACAAGAAGAACAGATGACGGTGACCAACTTGGCAAATGTTTTAGCTTTGGGTAAAAAACTGGTGCAAGAAGCTGTAAAAATAGATCCAGATGACAGGAGCTTGAGAACGTTTGAAAACAACATATGAGCAGTCTTAGCACCTTACCGGGAGCTTCATTTAGAAAAATCGAAAAAAGTAAGGCAATCGGTTGTGACTGATTTATTTAAACAACCACCAAAGTAGTAAGACGTTTTATTTTTATTTATTATAAATGAATTTTGTAACTTTCTTTTTGTTTGAATTACTGTTTTAAAGTTCGTTGTTCCATTTTATCTGTTTTAAACAAATGTTTTTATGACAATAAATGATTTTGTATAGCAAAATAATAGCTACAGTGTCGTGAATGTGTTTTAGTCGTATATATTTCTCTTTTCAGGAACGGAACCCTCTAAATTACATGAAGTTCTCACTTCACTTTACGCGGTTTCGCTTTGCGCGACTCTTTTCATTCCCCTAACCCCCGCGCAAAGCGAGGGACAGGTGTATATGGTATAAGTATCAATATTTATTAGAAAGTAGTGTCTGCATGCTTTTCAACTTCTGGATCTTCAAAAACTGGACCTTTAACTGGACCTTTAAAAAAAGACCGGAAATTATTGAGTCTGAAATTAAGCTTAGAACGACATTAAATGTCTAGAGTTGGGATGGGGTCCGCAAAAAAAAATTTAGCTCGATAAGGGGTCCTCGGACTACATAAGTTTAAGAACCCCTGCTCTAGAAGGAGACAAAATACAGATACTTAGCTTCAAAACTAATAAGTTAAATTTCATGAAATTGTGACGTAAAATAGTATATCTGTGGCGGATCTGAAGCTTCAATTGATTTTTCTTAGAAACATACAGAGGGGTGCTTCTTTTTAAAATGCAATCATATGAACTATAGTCTATAGCAATTGATTGAAAGATGTGTTGTATCTATACTTGTACATATGTATGTATTTGATTGCGGCTTGTCGTCGCTTATGAGCACATAATATATACATTCGTATGTATGTATTTATTTTTTGATACGAACTTTTGATTTGAGCGAAGATTTTGTTCTCAAATTTCAGTACCCTTTTGTTTCTCAACCAAGTCGGACTAAAATATTGTGAGAACTTGTTTTACAAAGTGGACGGTGGCATTTAAAGCTAAACACTATTGTTCGATATTGAAGAAATAACTGAAAATCGGTAATTTTGTTTTCGTTTATTTGAGTAGACATCATTGATGGAAAAACCAGTTTGAGTAATAACATCAAGACAAACATGTTTCCCGTGTAAAGTACATAGTATTAAGACGCATTATAGCGTTAATTTAATCATCCAACTGAGTATGGTAGTAATCACTCTGTAGAACAATTTTGAATTTACTAAGATAAAGTATGTATTTCCTGAAAGCAATTTTGAGCTGATCAATTTTTCCCATACAATATTAATGTCCATCGCCACATTTTTTTTTATTGAGTTCATTTACAGTTTTGAATTTTTCACACAAAAATCTAAGAAAAACAAAATTTTCTCTACAAAATACTCTTAATTTGGATGTAAAACGCTTAAATTGAAAAAAAAACTCTCAAAAAAACCATTAGTGTGTGAATCCAAAGGATTTTGATTCAAATACGGCTTCCTAGTTGGTCCATGTGATTAAAGGTTAAGATATCCGAATCAAGAGATATCTAAAAATCCTAAATTTCGGATTTATTTTTAGATGAAATGTGACGTATATTATATAGATGTATACCTAAGCATACCAACTTTGAGTTTGAAAAAATGGGTACATTTGCCTGAAATCAAAATATTTGAAAATAAATACAAATAAGTACAATTCCAAGCCATGGTGTAATTATATGGTGGGTGCCGTAAAGAGAAAGACCAAATGGAACGAAGAAAAAAGGCAACAGCAAGTTGTCAACGCAGTGTTTTAAAATTTTTCGACATTTGTACTTTGCCGTTTTATTTGCATTTTGTTATTGTTAAGACAACGATCCTGTATTGCACCCACCTTATAGTTACACTATGATTCCGAGCTATTGTTTTTACGTCAAAATTTCTTTATTGAATTGTATTTGTCAACAATAAATACAAATGAAATGTTGAAAACATATTCAGAAATTTAGAAGAAAAATTAATGAAATCCGATGAAATAGAGCTATTATTTGATGACATGATTCGACCAAACGCCTTCACATGCCGCAAGGATGGTGTCGGCCAACGAAGTGAAAAAGTTCGCGACAGTGCGGCTGTACGATCTGGCAGATAACGCTTTCTTGTGTTTCGCGGATTCCAAATTCTTATCGATTTCACTCTTCATTTGTTCATGGGGTTGCGGCGCCATTACCGACTTATGAATAGAAACATCAAGATATTTCTAAAAACTACAAGTCTGCGCTATCAAACTCAAATTTAATGATGTCACATCGCAATTATTTAAACAATCGTGAGAAAATACTTAATAAAGGAGTTTCAGTTTCAACTATTTCGAAGCCATCGGACCACCGCAAACGATATTTATATTTATTATTAATTTGAAAAACAGATTTTGGTTTTCGGCCGAAATAAGTACAAATTAAGTACGCTTTGAAAAATAAGTACGGGAAGCTGAAAATAAGTACTGTACTTACTAAATAAGTACAGTTGGTATGCTTATGTATACCATATTTGGGATAGTTGACCAATAAAAAGTTATTTACATTTTCAAAAAAATATTTATTTGCTCTGTCAATTTTTTTGTTCTACTGTGTTATCATTAGAGCAAGTTATTTAATATTATCTGTGTTAAATAGGCTAAGTAAGCTGATTTGCTAACGTATTTGAGTCATAGTTCAGAGATTATTTTATTTGAAACCATCATTAAAATAATCACTATATATGAATTACTTGTGCATTACCTATAATGAAAATAAACAGTCTATGTTTGAATTTTAATATACATAGTATATACGCACATAAGGGTGGGTCATGAAAACGCTTTTTTCGAATTTCAATTGGAAGTCAGCCTCCGACTTACAGTCGTGTTTGAAATACTAAGATTAACTTAGATGAAAATCGAACTCATCGTACAAAATTTTTATAATAATATTAGATAATATCGATTTTGATTGTTGTAAATAAACACATATTAAGGTTTTAAAAAATGGAAAATATTGTTGCAATACGTCTAAAATGAGCTGTTCGAAAAAATAAGAACATAATCATGTTGGCAGCACGTTTACTTGGTGCAAGGGAGGGATTCTCAAATTTTAAATGCAAGCGTATCATGTGTATGTGTGGTTAATTTGGACTGCATTTTAATATATTCAGTGTGCAAAACAATTAAACAAATCTCATAGAAATGGGATGAAGACAACATTATTCATCTTAATAAAGAAAATAAGGAAAGTTCTTGATGTTTCAAACGGCATGATAACTAATGCTAGAAATTGGACACCATATGCTGAAAGTAGAGGTAGACGGAAAAATCCAGCGTGAGACAGTATAAATGATCGCAAATATTGTTAAACAGCATCCATTTATAACCTCTACGTAATTCAGAAATGAGTTGAATCTTCCAATAGCACTTCTAACATTAGAAAAGGATTAATCGCCTTTAATCTGAATCCACATAGCCCTAGGAAAGTACCTATGTTGAAAGGTGTGCATTTGTATCGGAGACTTCAGTTTGTCAGATTATTTTTTAAAGGAAGCTCAGACCGTTTGGTGCAAAATATTATGGACGGATGAGACGAAAGTTGTACAACTCGTCCACGCCAGAGAAAAACAATATGTAAAATGCCCTCCTAAGCAAGAATTCAATGTGAAGTTCCCCACTAAGGCCATAAGCATGGAGGCCTCAAACTGATGATGTGGAGATGTTTTTCGTGGAATGGCATCGGGTCTCTAACTAGGGTAGTTGACACTATGGATGCTAATTACTATGTTGAAAATATACTAGAAGCCGTAATGTTGCCAAACGCTGAAGAGGAAATGCTGAAAGGGGGGTCTTTCAGCAAGATGATGACCCGAAGCATATCTCAGAGAAAGCAAAGGAGCGGTTTCGGACCCATAATATCAATGTTATGAAGTGGCCTGCACAATTGCCGGACCTTAATTCAATAAAACGTCTTTGGATGGATGTTAAGAAAAGAATAAAAGACGCTAGACCTGAAAATTCTGAAGAGTTATGGCAAGCACCGAAAAATACTTGAGAAAATATATAACTCTCCAGATGCCAAGACCTGATATTTTCACAGAAGTCCAGGTGTGCCAAAGTGGTCAAAAATCATGATGGAACTACTTCATATTGAATATAATGTCATGAGAGCGTATTTGATGAACATAAGAATTGAGTATTGTATATTTTTATTCTTGTTCTTATTTTTTCGAACAGCTAATTTTGGACTTAATGCAACAATATTGCCATTAAAGAAAAATGGGGATAGATTTGGTCATCACTTTTTCCATTTTTTAAAACCTTAATAAGTGTTTAGTTATTACAATCAAATCGAGATTATAAAATATTATTATTAAAATTATGTACGACGATTTAAATTTTTATCTAAGTTGTTCTTATTATTTCGAACACGACTGTATATGTTCTGAAAGTCTTTATAGGGAAAGATTTAGAAATAATGGGTATGATATGAAAGAAAAAGTTGTCGTGTATCCGAAAATTATGTGAGTGACTTTAAAGTTTTGTATGCCAATGTTATAGATATTAAGATTACCGTATGTGAAAATGACAAAAAAAATTTGGCTTTGTGAAAATCCAAAGGTTAAGAATACATATATGTTAGTTTGAAAAATAATTCCAGTTTTTTTTAAATGTTAAAATTTTTGGAAAATCTTCATAACGCGAAAACAATGGGTCTGATATCGAGTTCTTATGCACCATAGTTTTTTGAAAAATGATAAGATCTAAAATCATACGACACTAAAACGGATATACCTCGAATTTCCAGTATACATGTATATCTTCCATAAACATTAAAATCTACTATATCTAAGATCCAGCTGTAAAATGATTCCTTCCAAATCTTTAGAGATATGTGAGTAGATTCAAATATGTAAATTGGAAAAAAATAGCTTTAAGCTGAAAAAAAGTCTATTTGAATTTAAAGGTGTAAATCTGTTTCATAGGGTGTAAAGTAGTAAAATATTTCCAGCCATAAAGCAAAGCAAAATATATACATAAGTACATATCTAAATTTAACCTTTAGTAAAATATTATATTAAAAATTAAATTAACAGGCCCTTCAATAATTAAGCAGGGTGTGAAGTAACTTATTTTTTATAACAATCAATAAAATTATTTAGATGGGATCTTTTGTTTTGGTTGGCGTAAGTCTACTACATATTATACGTATGCCTGATGGTGTTTTTTAATTGTTCTTCTGTGCCTAAAAATAGAAATAAGCAGATTTGATTAAGAAATCAGTATAGGAAATATGTCTAAAATATTATTCTTGGTATTTTGTTGTCTGTATTTTCAGTAATCCTTAGTTTGTGGCACCTCAGATATATCTTCAATTGACAATAAATGATATTTTATGATGTTCTCTCCATGATGTTGAACTTAACATAAAGAAGGTGTTAAAAATCTCCATAGGTAGATTGGATGAAAGATTTCGCGTTGTTTTCGCTGCGGTCTGTCCAAATTGGTCATTGTTGATAGAATAACCGCAAGATAACGTGTTCAACAGCCGGCATCTGCTGTAACATCCGGGTTGTGGAAATATCTGCTGGCAGTATTTCCAATATTCGTGCTCCCAAACCTTTGCTTTGTCGTCTTCTGGATCTATTTTATATCCTTGACTTCTTTGCTAAACGTTTTTGCATATTTTTCTCTTTGTTGCGAATGTCACCTTGGCAGAAACTTTAATCATTAGCTATGTATATAGCGCGATATAATTTTGTTTTGGCTTCACAATCAGTTTAGCTCACAATCGAAATTGATTAAAAAACAAATATTTTCTTATGTGCTGTTGAATTCTAAGAATAAATATGGAATCAAAAAGTGTCGCTCGGATCTGGTTTCGGAGATATAGCCATCGGAAGTTGCGGATATAAGATTTTCTAAAAATCGATATATGTAAGTCAGAAACGCCTTCATTGATTTCCAAAGTAAGGGTGTCATATGAAAGGTAATTTAATTGAAATCTGGCTCGTAGTTTTTGAGATATTATGACTTTTCTGAAATTTAGACTGATTTTTTTTCAAAAAAAATCCATTTTAACCTATAGTTTTATTAACATATTTATAAAGCTCAATTCATCCCCTTAGAATGGTATAACAATGAAACAAAAATATTTGATATTAAGCCTTTCTAACCATAAAATTAAAATTATTTTGATAAATTTTGGTAAGTTTATAAAAGATTTTTTTTAAAAAAAAAAACGGTATATTGAAAAAAAATCGGTCCATTTTTCAGGAAAGTCGTAATATCTGAAAAACTACGAGCCGGATTTCAAAAATTTTTCAGACAATATTGTAGCTTATTAAAGTACTTTTCATATGACATCCATATTTTGGAAATCAATGCAGGTGTTTCTGAATTATATTGATTTTTAGAAAAGCTATATCCGCAACTTGGCTATATCTGCGAAATCAATTACATGCAGAAAGAATGACAGTATCATCTATGTCTCGTAAAAGCGAAATCTTTCATAAACGGGACTATGCTGATTGGAAAGA
This sequence comes from Meiosimyza platycephala, assembly GCA_963662105.1. Taxonomy (NCBI): domain Eukaryota; kingdom Metazoa; phylum Arthropoda; class Insecta; order Diptera; family Lauxaniidae; genus Meiosimyza; species Meiosimyza platycephala. The sequence continues at coordinate 41,083,400 of OY759210.1, read as the reverse complement.
TTATAAGATTTTCAATATGAAAGTATCTAGAAATTTTTCGAGAAGATAACATTTCGTCAGCTTATTAGCATATGAGGATTATTTCGAAGATTAAGAAAAATTCAATGGTTTTTTGTTTGTTTTTTTATGTTTTGTGTAAAAAATTGTATTCTTTCCAATGGGATTGGACCCGTTCGTGTAATATTTTTCTTTCACGAGATATAGACAAAACTGTCTAGCATAGTATTCTTGCCACCTGTAAATATTAATATTATAACCTCTCCTTGCACCAGAATTTTTCTATGCAACTATTAAGCCTGTTTGAAACCTAAAATGAAATTTGACATTTGGGACATTCCACGCCAAATCGGACACAATTTTGCATTTGCACCACTGATTTTTTTCAAAACTTTTATTTTTTTCAGTACTCTTTTTTATCAATCTTTTGATAACTAACATTTTCTTTCTTTTTCAGTTTTATTCTACGCGAATAATCAGCCAAATTTCATGTTTTTATTTCAGAACAATTTTCAAAAGAATCATTGAAAGTTTTTTGGAACAGATATTACTTTTCTATTTTTAAGTTTCATTAATAAATCATTATTTTTAAAAATGTGTGTACTGACCGATTATCTTCAATATTTTTTGTAAAAAACTGTTTTTTATTAAACAAATTTCAAGCTTAGTCTGATAATGTGCATGCGATGAGATCTATTTTTTTTTCGAAGTTTCAATATTCATGCTTTTAGTTGTCTGTGTTGAAAAACATCTAGCGGCATTTTGAATAAGAAAGGCATTATTTTCCTATAAAATAAAATAATAATAAATAAGTAAAATATTGGAAAATTGTGTCTTTGCTATTTAAAAAGCCGCATCTGGAATCAGAAATGTACATATTCACTAAAAAAAACTATCAATTCTTTTTTCAGTAGTTCGACAGGTATTTGAAATCAGATATACAAATGGTACAGTGGTATAAAATTACAGTTCTGACCTTTGTTCATTTAATTGAATTGCTATTTCACCTGACTTTATGAATTGTCTTAATATTTCTGAAGCGAAATTTCCAATGCAAAGTAGTTCGCGGAAAATTTTTTCCCAATATACGGCACAAAAACGTATAATATTTTAGGGAATAATTTTTACTATGTAGGGGAGAGGGGAGCTAGTGTGGACAATTTTTACATAATTGTAAAATTGTGTATGTAGATATTTATTTTTTGTAATAAAGTAATTTTTAGTGATTACTTATACCTCTTACCTTCATAACTACACCAACAGTCAAAATTTTTTTTTCTTACCGTTGATTTTACTAGGGGCTAATGTGTACACCAATAGAAACTTCATAATTGAAACAGAAACTTAAAAAAAAGAGTTCTAATATATATTTTTTTTTGAAGACAATAATGAATGATGATGATAAAAATTAAAAATTCACTTCTATCCCATGTTAATCTTGGAGAAAGCGAATAGAGCTGAATTTTTTCTTTTCAGAGGTTCTTCGTTTGTCTTGTCTGGTGTTTCGATAAGAATTGAGGACCAGCTTTTAGAAAAGGTCTGACGATTTCTGGACCTATTTTCGGAAAGTTTTTTTGCTCCAATCGATGGGGAAAGGTCAAAAATTTATTTTAAACATCACTGGAGTACCTCCGGACCCTGGAAAGGACCGTTTCTGACTCATTTTCGGAAAATTTTTTTTTTTGTTTCAATCGATTGGGTAAGCTCGAAATAATAATTTTGGACACCACTTAGGGTTGCTACGGACCTTGGAAAGTACTGTTTTCGACCCTTTTGGTGCTTTCTAAGGTCCGTAGCCGCCCATAGGTATGTCCTAAAGCCATTGTCGACCATTCCTTATCGATTGAAGCAAGAAAAAATTTTTAGGGTGGTTTAAAATAAATTTTTTTTTGCACCAATCGTTAGGGAAAGGTCGCAAATAGCTATTTCCGAGCTTAATCTATCAACTGATGCAAAAAAAAAAATTATTTTGAACCACATTAATAATGCCACCAAATTCTCTGATATACATATCAGCACGATCCGTTTTCCGTTTGTATAAACGCAGCATCTGTAAATAAATTTAATTTCGATTGACATTACCTACCTTCTCATGAAAGTATGCATTTCAACTGCCCACACTAGCCCCTTTGTGTTTTTTTTATACAAAAACATTTTTTTTTTTAAACTTACGGTAAACTTTATTAAAAATAATTTCAATTATTTGAATAAACACTTGCTTAACTTGTATTATATATTTACACTTTAGCAAAAGAATGAATAATTTCTGAGTATCACTGAAATTGAGAAAATACAAAAAGTTTACTTTTTGCTGCGCAAAACACATCTGGTCTCGTTATCATGAAACGTTGAACTGTATGCAAACGAATTTTTTTTTGGTGATGGGGAGTGCAAAGGCCTACTTAAAAAAAGTCAACGGAAAACATCGACTCAAAACGGCGCGAGAATTTGAATCTGTCCACACTAGCCCCCTGTCAATACTAGCCCCCTGTCCATACTATCCCCCTTCTCCCCTACTTGGTTTTTGAGTTGCATGCGGTCTTGCAAATTTTGTAGACTTTGTACCACATAAATTTAAGTTTTATTGCGAAATAATAGCTTTAGTTCACATCGAAATAATCGCGCGGCATTATATATGTGAAAACAAGTTACTATAAATATTATATTCATACAACTAAATACATATAACAATTCAAATACACTCTTAGTGTGCACAATTGTATTCTTAATTCAAAAAAAAAAAATATTACCGCGTAAAAACATGAATTCTGTATGTATAGACTTTCAAAAATATTTACTGAAAAAAATCCATTTATATTAAAGCAAACATTTTTGTCGGGCACTAACGAAAATTGCCGTGTTGCAAACCTAAGGAGTTAAGCTTAGACAAAAAATACACAATTACATTAGTGTTATTTTGAAAACTTTGTATATTTTTGAAATTTTTTGCTTATGTTTTAGCATTAGGCTGAAAAATAGTTCGGCGCAAACAGACATGGCAAAAACATAGGACTATGAGACCGACAAAAAAGAAATATATGTATAAAACGCCATTTTCATGGAAAACAAACTGTTTGCGCTGATCACAGGTTGATTTAGGAAGCGGAAATTATTGGGAGAATTTTCTTTAGGTTCAATGATGGAACATAACCCTGTGAAGGGGCAAAAAACTCTCTTTCGGAAATATATTGTTCGCAATATTGGGCGTGGTTTGGCGTGGCAGCTCCCATACAATTGAAACTACTAAACCGCTATATCTTGACACCAAAGGATGATTTTTCCTACGTTTTAGTAAATCCGTTTCTTGGTCAAATTCCAATAAAATCAGACACAAACTATATTCGAGCCATTTACAGGTTTGAGCTAAGAAGCTTAAATTTTGTGAGAACTATCTTTAAGCCCAATGCTAAGGCATAGGCAAAAAAAAACCTAAAAATATTTTCAAAATAAACACCCTAATACACATAACAAATCAAAGCGGAGAGAGCTGGAAACCTTGAGCGCTCCGATTTTGCGAAATATTTTTGTATTTTTGTTGGTTGTTTTTGTCTAGTTCAGGGGTTCTTAAACTTATGTAGTCCGAGGACCCCTTATCGAGCTAAATTTTTTTTGCGGACCCCATCCCAACTCTAGATATTATTCATCGTTCTAAGCTTAATTTCTGACTCAATAATGACAAAGACACTCAGGCTTGCCAACCGAATTCAAACTCAACCAGACATAAAATGACCGGTTATCTGACCGGTGAAGGAACGAAGAACTTATATTTTGCTTTAATTTTTCCGGTTTTTAAAGGTCTTTTCAACACTATGTATGTCCAGTTTTTGAAGATCCAAAAGTTGAAAAGCATGCAGACACTACTTTCTAATAAATATTGATACTTATACCATATATCTCTCTGCATTTTAACAAATCTTGCGCATTTACAGAGGCAAACATTTTTTATTAGGATTTTCATGTAATTGAAATACAAAATGAATAAAAATTGGGGAAATGTAAAAGAATTAAAAAAGTTTCAAATCAAAATATGTACATTAAACTCAGACAAATATTTCTTGGTCAAAATAAAGCCTAGAAAATAATTTGTTTTTTTTCATATATTTTTTAATAAATAATATAATAATAATAAAGCTTAAAATGAAAATTATTTTTTTGATGACTATTGGTCGTTTTATAAGCGAAATTTGTTATATTTTCTTCTGTAAAAGTTTTTACTTAATGGGAGGATGATGTTGTTTTCTTGAAACCACATCCTAAATGTCGGGCTCTATATTCGGAAGTTTTATTCTCAGGTCTGCTTCTACATTAAGCCGATTTCTATACTTTGATTGTATATATAATAGTACCGAAAAGCCTGTTTACACAAATACGTTGTACAAAACGGAATCAAGTTTTGGATGCCCTTATTTGCAGAGAATTCGGATTTTAGGAGTAACTAAAAGTTAGTTAAATTTCATTGAACTTTAGTTTCAAAGAAGTATCGCAAGAGATAGTCAGGAGTATATCATGCTCTAATATCGATAATTGCTTAGCAATACCTATACTAACGTCTGTGTTGAATGGATCCCTGATCCAGTCGTTGCCAGAAACAGGACAGCGAAAATACTTCCGGAAGCTGCTTTTTAGAGGCATTAAATGTTCGATAAAAAGTAGGTGCGTTTTATTATCGAGCACTTAATTAGAAAATTCTATAAAATAGCTGAGTGTTGAAAAAGACTCATACCCATACTTTTGAATGCGCTTTGACCATAATTCGTATTATTGTAATCGCTTCTATTTTAAATAGCTCAACACAGTTGGGACTTGTGATTTAGCTTCTGTGTCAAATCGCACCAAAAAGTATAATTTGTTCTATTTCTCTGCGATAAATTTTCTAGTGTCAATTTTGTACGCACTATTAACGTATAGAAAAAATATGGACGATATCGAACGTCCCAACTGTGTTTAGCTCTTCACTTCACCGTTAAATTTATTTGAAGCTGCACCTTGAAGGGTCAAATTAAAATTTACAAAAATTGATGATGTTATCAAACAATGGGAAGAGTGGAAACAGTTAGGTGCTGGGCATCCCGGGTTTACACAAAAGTAAATGCACACTTTGTTTTTTAAAAATATGTGCAGTCATTCAAAAAGCAATGTTCATGTAGAATTTTTAATGAATTTGTTATTTAAATAAAGCGAACAGTTTGATGATGTAAAATTGATGTAAAAATTGTTTCGCGGACTCCTGGAATGGCTTCGCGGACCCCCAGGGGTCCGCGGACCACAGTTTAAGAATCGCTGGTCTAGTTGATGATAAATCATTAATGTTTTCGTCATAAATCGATAGTTGCATAAGTCCATAGTTGCGTTACAATTTCCAACATTTAAAAATAAGACAATTAATTAATAAAATATTTCTTAGACTGTGGAAACACCACATATACAATAATGTTAGATATAAATTAGTCTATCTAAAAATATTTTTTCCATACATTCGTATATCTAATGATAAATAGTCCTTCCAGTTTAGCTTGAAAATGGATTTAAATTCATGTTTCGATATTTTCAACTTTTATTTAATATATTGGAATTTGCATAAAATAAATTGTATCAAAACTAAAATGGCATCTGGAAACCTATTATTTATTCTAAATTTTTTTTTATTATCAACAGAAATAGTTTAAATAAAAAAATTAAAAATATCAAAATTAGAGTTTTGGCCAATTTTCAAGTTAAATAAAATATGAGTCAGACCACAGAAACCCTAACAACAGCTCTTCCGGTCACATAAAGATACCTAAAAATGAATCGATTCATGGATAGCCTCAAAAGACATTTCGTTTTTCCGACGTGGATCCATATCCATATCCATATGTATGGAAAAAATTGGTGTCTAGTGATGGGCAATACTTTGACTATAATATTTTGTTAATAAATAGGTACATTTATTTTCCAAAAAAAAACAGCGAGAATTCAAGGTCCTAATAACTTACATTATTGCTTTATAAAATTAATTAATAATAATAACTCTTTATACAAGCAATGACTTTAACACAGTTTTTGGTAAGATTGTTTTTATCTTTGCAAGCAACTTCCTTAAACCTTTTACACCCCTATCAGGTCGTGAAATGAAGCCTCATGAATTATTTGAAAAGTTTTTTGGCGATAATATTCTTGACCACATATGCAAATTCTCAAATTTATATGCCAATCATCACCATAAACAGTACGAGAAACTAAAAAATCGCTAGGCAATAGAATATTATCAAGAATACTTTTCAAATAATTCATGAGGCTTCATTACACGACAATCTTCGTAATTGTTTTCTGGAAAAGTGAGAGCAATGGCAAGGAATCAAATTTGCGCCACGTAAATTTGCTGAACTTATTAGCTGGTGGAATTGGCAGATTAGGTTTGGATGGTTGAACACGGCATATTCCTTTTGATGAGCTTGGCAAGCAAAGAATTTCATCAATGAATCCAGTATCAGAACTAGGTTGCTCTCGTTCTAAGCTGTCAATCCGTTTGCCGTTTTCAATAATAATTTCCAAACTAGACTTGAGTTGCTCTGGACAAACATTGTCTGGTAGTCCCCCCTCATTATCACCATCATCTTCGCCACTTAAGTTCCCTTCGATATGGGCTGGCTCAATATAAAGACATTGGTTGGAGCGTCATTTTCGTCATCGACACACATTTCTTCTAAAAAAATCCTGCGCCTCTTTCAAGGATAGTGGTCTTTACATATTTGAAAATAAATTAGGAAACATGAAGATCTACGAAAATATCTTTTATAATACAGTAAAAGCAAATAAATTAATAAAAATGAATCAAAACAGCTACACCGTAAACCAGTGCCCTAGCCTGCCTAGCGTTGCCATATGGCAACAGGACATTTCAAGGATACTATGAGCAGGATCTAAAAACTAATGATGCAGTTTTTTAATTTAAGTCGTAAATAGTATACTTCTAAAAAATCTTTTTGAAATTCGAAAAAAAATTTACTCAGGGTGATTCGGGATATATATATAAAAAAAATTAAAATATTGATTTAACGTGAAAAAATAGCGCCACATGGATTATTTTCTAATTTACAGAAAACATTTCTGCACGATGCTGCCAACACATTAAAAGAAAAAAATTGGAGGTAGCACGATTTTTCATTAGATTCCCTGCAGGCGCACCGTGTTATGTTTATAAAGTTACAGTAATTAACAATGACGTTTTTGAAAAAATATACCACGCTGCGTTGAATTGGTTTCATCATATTTTCTAAAATAATTGCGATCCAAAAATCTTGTCAACGGATTTAGATTCCTCAGGGTTTTGATGAATAGTGACATTTTTTCCAAATTTTTAAAAGGCTCCGAAATTATTTTGGCTACATAGAACATTTCGATAAAAACAGGATGATCGTGATATTTTTGCAAATTACACGTATTCCGACCGCTAATTTTCCGGTAAAAATTGCCGGGTTCCAAAAATCCGGGATTTTCGAACTATTTGCCTTATTTCACAAACGATTTTGGGGATGGTTGACCTATGTATGTATGATTACCCATAATTATGTATGTACGTCTGCTGTATTTTTCCTTGCGTCTGCTTTCCTTCATTGTACTTAGTAACTTACTGTACTTATTGGGATTTTCTATAAACAATTTTATTCATGCATTTTATTTTTATTTATTAAATAGTCTTAAGGCATTAAAGCAATAACTTTGCCTTAAATAAATTTTAATAACAAAAGAATCTGCTTAGTACTTATCTTATTACCTTCATATAAAACTTGACACAAATGTGCATTAAAATAATTTAAATAAACTTTACATTTCTTTCAGGTTTCAAACATGGCGTTAATCCAAATTTTTCTTCCTATTTTTCTTCTAATTGGAATATCAAATACTCAATCGCAAGGCACCAATTTAGATGACCTAATTAAAAATATCTTTAATACAGAAGGTAATCAGTTTTATATTCATTCCAAAAGATTCCCTTATGATCTCATTACAAATATTTTTCTACAGAGGGAAATCAACCAACCATTAACCCAGTGACGGAACGAACAAATCCCTTACCAACCCCTACCAAATTCACAGATCTCAACCCTGCGAAGCCAATACCTCAACCAGAAAAATATAAATCATGTGGTCTGCAAAGAGAGTGCGTACCACGGTTTCTTTGCAAAAACGATGAAATTGTTGATGATGGAACAGATATTATCGACATCCGTATAGATGGTACTGAATGTGCATACTTAGAAGTATGTTGTGATATACCAAATAAGGTAAGCGAATTTTTCTTTTTTAATGATTCTTGAAGACCGTAGTCGATTACAATGAGTTTTTAATTAGACACCGACTCCGATTAGGCCACCAGTTCCTCCTGTACAACATGTCGGCTGTGGCTATCGTAATCCTAATGGTGTGGGATTCAGAATTACCGGTGATATGGAAAATGAAGCACAATACGGCGAATTCCCTTGGATGGTTGCAATTTTACGTGAAGAACCAGCACCGGAGGAAACTATTAATCTCTATGAATGTGGTGGAGCACTAATAGCTCCTACTGTTATCGTAACTGCGGCACATTGCGTGCAAACTCGCGTCGCCAACACTTTGATAGTGCGTGCTGGTGAATGGGATACCCAGACAAAAGATGAAGTACTTCCAGATCAGGATCGTCGAGTTCACGACATAATTGTGCATGAGAAATTCAACAAAGGTTCTCTCTTCAATGATATTGCACTTTTGTTTGTGGAAAGTCCCTTTGAGCCTCAGGAGAATATACGTCACATATGTTTACCACCACCAAACACACACTTTGACTTATCACGTTGCTTCGCTACTGGATGGGGCAAAAACAAATTCGGCAAAGAAGGCAAATACCAAGTAATTCTTAAAAAGATCGAATTACCAATAATGCCGAGAGATCAGTGCCAAACAAACATGCGCACAACACGTTTGGGTAAACACTTTAATTTACATGAGAGCTTTATTTGTGCGGGTGGTGAAGTAGGTGTAGATACTTGTAAGGGAGATGGTGGCTCCCCCTTAGTTTGTCCCATACAAGGTAAGACTGATCAATTCTACCAGGCCGGTATTGTAGCATGGGGCATAGGATGTGGTGAAGCAAATATTCCTGGTGTATATGCAAGCGTGGCCCATTTACGTCCATGGATTGATGAAAAGCTGTCAAAGAAGGGAATTGATTTTAGTCATTTTACCGCATAAGTACACTCACACACTTATGTTAAAATTAAATTTACATTTCAAAATTTACCAAATACTCCGGACTTGTCACAGAGTAAAAATCATATAATAAAATTTGTTTTCCGATTATCACTTTGAGTATATTGTTTCAATGTAAATAAGAAAAGGTAGATTAACACAAATATAAGTCAGTTTGAAAAATAAAAATTTAAAGAGTAAATTTTTTGGAAAGGACATAGCTGCAACATGAAAAATGGCTACATCTATGAAAAATTGTGTTTCCGGCACTCAACGCATGTACTTTACCTAATTATACAAACTAAATTTTGTCACTAAATTTTTTTTTTTTTTGGAACTGTTTTTCCAAAAAATTGTAACTATAAAAATTGCTAAATACTACAAAAATATCAAATGAAAATGAATCAAAAAATCTTATTACTTTTACTGTTTGAACATTTTATACATGCACATATGTACATACATACATACATATTAGGGCGGGTCGATTTTTTTTCCAAAAGGGTATGGCAGGAAAATATTCTTAGGGCAATTCTGAGCAACTTTGCCAAAGAAACTATGGGTCTAAAATCAATTTCGAGCCTCCGCATTTTTACAAATAGGTTTTGAACAGTACTTATATTGGATTTGTATGGCAACAACTACAAAGTATTTCATATTTAAAGCAAAAATTGTGGTAAATCGGCCATTTTGATGTCGGTGGAAAGGTCTTGTGCCTCTTTTGTATTTACCATGTTATTTTTTTATTTTTTGTAAGAATAGTGGAGTACTGAAGTACTTAAGTCGAAAGATAATGGAAAACAATTATTTATTCAAAAATAAAAATCTATCATTGAAAAATCTGCCATTGAAAACGTGTAATTATTCCGTGAAGGTTTTGATCGTCAATTGTGATTTTTTTCGTTTTTTCCAACTATGGAACTATCGATAAGACCCATATCCTCCAGATGCAACCTGTTGCATATACCATCTCAAGATGTCCCTTGCTTTGGTTTGCCAAGTGAGTGAAAGTGCTAAAGCTGAAAGCAGAACATTTTCATACAAAAGTTCTACACCACAAGTAGTAAAAAAATTATTTGAAATTTGGAAAAAATTAAATATCAAAATAATTAATGTTAGAAGTGTTGCTACAAAGTTAAACGCCTTGGTCGACTATTATCAGAAATAAACATCATTTTATGAAATATTTAACCTCTGCCGATCGAACACTACCTGGTCCAAAAATTCCTCCCTTCCTGTAATTGTTCCCATAAAAGTGCAATATACATACATATGTATGTACGTAAGTACTGTTCAAAAAATAATTGTGAAAATGCGGAGGCTCGAAATTGATTTTAGACCCATAGTTTCTTTGGCAAAGTTGCTCAGAATTGTCCGTAGAATATTGTCTTGCCATACCCTTTGATGACTTTTTCCCGCCCGAAGAAATCGACCCGCCCTAATACATATCATATCAGAATCGCTTTCCGACGAAACAGAACATTGTTAAGTGTTTAGTTGTTTATAGATTTAAAAAATTTTGATTAGCTAGAGCAGTGGTTTTCAAAGTGTGGGGAGCACCCCATTATGGTGGCGCGGCGAGATGTGAAGGGTGACGTGGACCGCCAAACCATGGCAGCTAAAACACTCTCAAATGAACTGAACGATTTCGACGGTGTTGCATCAGTGGCCGTGGCAGCTCCCATACAAGCAAAAAACGTTTAATGTTATATTTAGTGAGTGATCCTAATAAAATTTGGCAGAGATGTCGGTAAACATAAGAATTTATATTAAATGGCATTTGACGGGATTGCATCAGCCCGACAGTTTTTAATTATTTAAGTATTTTTGGGCTATTTCAACTTTTTCCAACATATTTCTTTCTACTTTTTTAAACTCTTTGAGCTAAATTGAACTCACCAAGATTTTTCAAACTGTTTTAACTTTTTCGAAGTTTTCAAATGTTTTCAACTTTTTCAATCTCCTTCAACTTTTTTTCAACATGTTTTATATTTGATCGATGTTGTAAACATTTTTCTTCTGTTTCAACCTCTCTAAAGTTCTTACAACCTCTTTCAATTCTTTTCGACTTATTTAACCGTGTTCAACATTTTGGCCTTTTTTAATATTTCATTGACTTTTTAGTCTTTTTGAACTGCTTCAACATTTTTTCGAGATTTCAACTTTTTGGATATTTTCAACCTCTTTCAACTTTTTCAACTCTTTTCATATATTATTGACTTTATCAGCCATTTTCAACCTCTCTCAACTTTTTTCGACATTTTCCATATTTTATTGACTTTTGCAATTTATTTCTACGTTTTCAACTTCATTGAACTTTTTTCGAATTTTTCAACCTCTTTCACCTGATTTAGCGTTTTTCAACTTTTATTAACATTTTCCATGTTTTTTCGACTCTTCCAGCCTTTTTCACCATTTTCAAACTTTTTTCAATCAGTTCCATTTTTATTTCGACTTTCCCAAAATTTTTCGATTTTTTCAACTCATTTCGACATTTTCCATACTTTTTTAACCTGTTTTGACGTTTTTATACATTTTCCACATCTTAACAAACTCTTACACAACTTTCTTAATTTTTTTCGGCATTTCAATCTTATTCAATATTTCCTAAATATTTCAACTTACTCAATTCCTTTAAAAAATGCAAATTCATGCGATTTTTTCAACCTCAAAACAAAAAGCCGATGAATGGTCAATTTCCTGGTACTCAAAATTCATCAACAAAAATAAAAAGTGCTTTTCCGAGGACTAAAACTATTTTTCCATGAATATGATTTTTTTTACAACAATGATGCACACAAGAGCAGTTTATTTGGTCTTTTTTTTTAACAAGTCAATACTGCCCTCATAAGCGGAAAGGGCGTATCTCAAAAAATTGCATTTCGAGATAATTGATGTTTTTTTATGTCAATTTTTTGAAATACATGTAAAATTGACATAGAGGAAATTTTCTCTTTCTTTTTTTATAAGTTTGAACTTCGATACCGTCATTTGGCGTATTTCATTAGATGCGTAATATGTTAAGCTATCCGATGCCATATTTCTTACATAAGAAACACGAATATAGATTTTATTGAGATACGCCCTTTCCGTTTTTGCAAAATTTATTGTATAAACTAGTGACAACTAGTGATTATGGCTCAATATTGCTTTGATGAACATATGTATTTTTCTTATCTAACCGATATGTTAGATGAGTGCCAATGCAGCCTAAGTTCTTATGCTAATATTTTCATTCAAACGCCATCCCTGGTGCACTCGTGTTGTTTGAAAGATCATACAATTTTTATCTGACTAGCATCGGCAGTAAATACATAGGCCCTATATAATTATATATATATATATATGTGTGTGTGTCAACACAAAAAAATTACACTTAAAAAACATAAATAAAAAAGAAAAATGGGCAAAAGCTAGTTATACTAGTTTCGTCTTCTACTAGAAAGACTCATCAGTAACTTCTAAACCAATTAGTAAAAGTTTTGCAAGCCTTAAGTGCTAAACAGAATTGGAACGTGCGATATACACTGCGGTTCATCAGGATAGAACCAACTGAATTTTATGCAAAAAATCTCTATAAATTGTGAATGCAAAAACAATAAGTGCTCACAATTTTCAGAAATATAAAAGCACTTATAATGCACTACTTAAAGACTAAAAATTAATTATCAATGCATTATAACGGTACTTTTCTTTAATTGCTTATAAACATGTATAAAACTCGTCTTTTTTTCTTAGTTCACCAGGATAGAACCAATTTTAATTTCTCTATAAATGAAACAAAAATAAATTGTTTGTATTAAAAAATTGATTTTATTGCAATAGTTTTATCTGAATATTTATTTAAAAATGTATAATTTTACCGTTATTCGCAATAACTTTGTAAATTCTGCATTTCATTGACTCGTTTAGAGATTTTAAGTAATCATGAGAAAAATCGGTCCATGCTGCTTTTATTCCTTCAATAAGCTCATTCTTAGTTTTGTACTATATTCCTCCTTCGTAGACCTTATGGGTTAGCCAACTTCAAACATTTTCAATAATGTTAAGATCGGATGAGAAGGGCGGCAAATTTAAGGTCTCAAAATTTTTGCTAGAAATCCATGATTTAACTACACGTGCCGTGTGTATAAGTGCATTATCATGTTGATAAATCCACTCTAGTGGTCCAAAAATATCATTAATCTTTGGAAAAACTAGTTCCAGAAGATTTTTGTAATGATAAACAGACGCCCTGAGGAAGAGGACAAATAATCCTCGAAACGTCGGCGCGAAGCAAAAAAAATTAAATTATTGGTTTTATTTTTGATCGTTTTTAGCCTTTTCTTAAATAAATATTAAATTTAACGATTTTATTCTTAAATAATACCGGCTTCTCTAGTTTGCCAGCGCGGTTATAGTATAATCTTCTTTTTTTTGTGCTGTGGAATAGATTGTCAATAACAATCATCATAAATGGCGGTCTGGACTGGATTTGTTAGAGTATCCTTGCGACAATTTGTGGCTTTCATGTGATTTTTTCAAAGCAGTAAGAAAACACAATTTGCGCTAAAATATGTAAACAAATAGTCCTCTCTCACAATCAGCTATTGTCGCAACTGTTTCACTGTGTTTGACGAAAGAAAAGAGCTTTAAAAAATAGCTTTGAAGAAGCTCTTTTCCTTGTGGACTATATCGCACGTCCCAATTCTGTTTAGCACTTTATATGTTTATTTTCTTGTATAGATCTGTTAAGAACTCAAGCAAAAAAATTAAACAAAGAAAGCAAAAAACTCTTTTTTCCCTTTTATTTACGTTTGTTATTGTAACTCCCTTGTTATTACACATTTTATTGCAGGCGCTTCGTTGCAAGCTTTGTTGGCGAGTCAAAACGAAGTAGCAAGTACAAATAGTACACCTATCCCTCGATTTACGCGGTACTTCTTTTGCGCGGTTTCAAAATAACGCGGTTTCAAAATTTTAATTAATAAAATTTTTTTTTGCAGTTAAAAACACGTACAAGACATGTTTTTCAGTTAAAAACACGTGAACAGACATAAGTACATAATATGACGAATTTTCGTATATATGTAGTAAACATCATGGTGTAAATACGCGATTAGAAATCTTAGAATATATTTTAATACAAGCGAAGTATTACAAAGATTTTTAATACAATTTTGATTACATTTAATACTTTTGAATAGATTAAAAAATTTTGTAATGAATTTTATATTAAATTTTAGTATTATATTTGATTTTTAAGCCCTGCTGGTCTGGTCTATAACTTAATTCGTGCGTTTTTTTTTTCAAAACTTGAACGTTTATTTAAGAAAAACATGTACAACAGTATTATTCAAAGTATTGCTCATCTGAAGCTTTTTCCCATCTTTCTGGCAATTTGTGAACTGCGCCGGCTTGGCAGCCAAGAATGAATCGAGCTGGATGCTGTTTAACAATCTTTGCGATCAATTTATACTGTCTCACGCTGGATTTTTACGTCTACCTCTACTTTCAGCGTATGGTGACCAATTTGTAGCATTAGTTATCATGCCGTTTGAAACACCAAGAAGTTCCCTTATGAATGCAAAGGTTTTGCCATCGCTGAGCAATTTTTTATTAATTTTCTTTATTTAGAAGAACAATGTTGTCTTCATCCCATTTCCATGAGTTTTTTGTCAAATTTTTGCACACTGAATATTTTAAATTGCAGTCGAAATTAACCACATAAATTCACATGATACGCTTGCATTTAAAATTTGGGAATCCCTCCTCTGTGCCAAGTAAACGTGCTGCCAACATGATTATGTTCCTATTTTTTCGAATAGCTTCTTTTAGACCTAATGCAACAATATTGCAAGAACAAATGTAGATGCATTTGGTCATCACTTTTTCCATTTTTTAAAACATTAATATATGTTTAGTTATTACAATCAAAATCGATATTATAAAAATTTTGTACGACGAATTCGATTTTCACCTAAGTTGTTCTTATTATTTCGAACATGACTGTAACATTCTCTATAAATAATAGAGCAATTGTCGCAAGTATTTTACTTAATAAATTTTAAATTGTAATTCAGGAATTACAATCTCACACTGTAATTTTTATTTTAGATTATTCAGATGTTATTAACTGACACATTAGAGACCGGAAAGTTACAACTTTTATTCGTTTAAAAACGAAGCTACAAAATAGATGGAAATTTTCGAAGATCTATTTTGAAAGAATTTTTTTTGATAGTTAGAACCTTTTTTTTTTTTTTGCGCGTCAAAATTTTTCTTTTCGTACTTAGGGGGCGCATTTTCATAGTTAGCCTAGGGCGATCAGAGGTCTAAATCAGGCCCTGCATAAGAGTATTAAATTTTAATACAAAATAGTTTTTAAAATGAATTTTAATATTTAGACAGTATTAAATTTGAATACACTTCTGGTGTGGTCACATATGTATGACCAAAAGTATTCAAATTTATTCCAAAATTTCTAACCGTGTATAAAGGTGGAGTAAATAAAGCTCGTTTCTCATATCGTCATGAGTATTTGACATGACTACAAGCACATTGACATTTATTACCAATTCGATTTTATTGGTTTTCGTTTATTTTTGACATATCGTTATTTTCCGTTCAGCAACTCCTACATTTTTGAAGCGCTTTAAGCATCTTTTTACTGAGTGGTATTTCTGTTAGGTTTTTCAGAATTCTGAAATAATAAACAAGTTATTTAATTATTATTTTTTATATAACTTCCAATTTTTCATTAGGTAGGTATGTATGTACATTATGGGTTCAGTTTACGCGGATTTTTTTTGCCAATTATGCTATTTTCTTTGAGTTCTATTGCACGATTTTTAAATTTTGAAAACCAATTCACTTAATTTATATGACATTCTCATCTCAATTTACGTGGTTTTTTCAAAAACCTATCTACCGCGTAAATCGAGGGATAGGTGTATAATAATTCGGCAGGCTCCCCGATAGGTAATTTGTTAAGTGTAATTTTTTTGTGTTGACACTAGGCTTGCCAGATCCAAATTATGTTTCACCTGGACATTTAAAAAAAAAAACAAAAAAAATCGGGATTTATCTGGACACTTAAAAAAAAATCTTGATTTATCTGGACAAAAAAGAAAACTAAAGCGTAGTGTCAGAGGAACATATATATTTTATTTAGATAAAATAAACATAACAGAAACATAACAATTCAGTTAAAAAAAAATAAGTGATTTTTTAAATAAGTTATATTAAGTCCATAAATACTTATTATTAGACCGAACTGCTTTTATCAATTTATTACCACTTGGAGTTTCTAAAATGTTACAAAATTATTGACAGTTTTCGGTACAGTTTAATCTTATAATTAGTTCTGACTTTATCAGATCTGTCAGCATTCGATTTCTTTCTTTAGTAGCTGTTTAAAAGGCTAAAAACTTTTTCACAATAAGCGTTGGTTATTGGAATTGGAAAAATTAATGAGATCAATTTTCTTAAGATGTTCAATTCGTCAATTTTAAATTTGGAAAAAAATGATCCCTAAATTTTATCGTTGGGAATATTTTTTGGTAGATTACCATACACACTATGTAAGCAACAATAATCTGTATATAATTCATCGTTGTTGATATAATTTTCTAAGCCTAAGACTCCTATTGCTGTTTGTAGTTCATCCCAGGAAATTAATTTATATTTAAGAAAAAATAAGGATAATTTTTAATTGAAACGTCACTATATTCATACCGGGTTTCTAAATAGTTAAGACAACTTTTTAAGAATTCAATTCTGGTTGACAAAATTATTACGTAAAAATAAAAGAGAAAATAAAAGAGAAAGAGGGAGCATTTGTCAGTGCAGTAACCATGTTAGTTAAATCATGGTGTTGCACACTTATTTTCATTTAAAGGTACGTAGCTGTTGGTTGCGTTCAGGAGGATTAAGACCTTATGACATCCTTATAAATCATCTTTTTTTGTTTGAAAAATGTCAACTTCTTAAGAGCAGTCCGTACCTTTTGGACGTGACGAATGTTAATTCATTTTTAATGCCTACGGCAGATATTTTTGTATCTAGTCCTATTTTTCTTTTATTTCATTGTTCGAATTTTATCTGGACATATTTCTGATTGTCGGGACTCTGGACATGGGACTAAAAATCTGGACAATCCCGACGAATCCAGTCCATCTGGCAACCCCAGTTGACACACACACATATCGAACAGTAAGCTCAATAAAAATAATATATAAATTATTTTCAGTTCAAACAAATTACATAGGCCCGTTATTATAGTCGCAAAATTAAGAGCGCTCCTAGTTTTTACCTAAAATCAAACATACAGAGTGATCCTATAAAAGAAGGAAAACTGTAATTAAATTATGAGGAAATTTTTAAGAATAGATTACCCTGCGTAATTGACACAAAATATTGTAGACATAGTGAACAAAATAAAATTATGCAATAAGCACACGGTTGCCAGATGATTTGGACGTGTAGTCGCCAATACGTAGAGCTAAAGTCGCCAAAAATCGCCAACTCAAATTTGAAGTCGCCAAAAAAGTTGCCAAATAAAAACTCAAGTAAAGATAGACAAACAACAGTTTTTCATTTCGAATTAGCAAATTGAAGCTTAGCAATTGATGTAACGTGTTGAACCTGAGGTTTTGAAATTAAAATTCTCACATTCAAAACTAGCATTTATTAACCTAAAAATAATTTAAAAGAACTTGCAATTATTCTGTGTCCTGCCGTTTTTGCATGCTTAATCAGATCATGCCTATGAGGGCGGAGAGCGAGTTTACAAATTTTGCAATAAGCCTCTTCTTGCCCTTGCAGTATTATTTGCTGAGGGGTAGGTGCAATGATATCTGAAAAAATGCAAGAAAAAAGTTTTACATGCAGAGAACTCCAAGCATTAAAGTTTGCACTAAAAATGCACACACAAGAAGATTAAAAACTATTAAAACTGGAAATCATTGTACAAACCTTTCAAGTCCGAGTCTTTTTCCCATGATGTATTGTATTTACGAGTTTGAGCTCGACCCATTATGACTTTCAACACGCTTATAAGGTAATTTTCGAAAATTAGAGGGAATGAATTGAAAATTATAAACAAGAAACAAATAAGGATAATTTTTCTTTGTCTTGCTGAAATCTGACGTATTCATTTGAAAGTGCGCAACAGACAAGAATTTCAACTACTATACAATATGTCTCCTTGTCTTTCGCATACGTCTAAATGGAACACATTAGATTTTAGCGAAACCATAAAAAAGCGCCTGAGTGAAAACAGATTAATCTCACCAATGCTGCCATTCTATGTAAAAATAGTCAGTATTTGGTGGATTATAACTAGGGAAATCTGAAATCGCCAATTTGGCGACAAGTCGCCCCTTCTGGCAACTCTGATTAAGCAGGCAGCGTGGCATAGGGCTTAGAACTGTGAACTTATAGCTCTCAGTGCATGGGTTCGATACTCGTCAGTCCAAATGATTTTAATTTAAAAGCAGGATAAGGTGGTTTAAAAATTAAAAACAGGTTTTAAAGTGACATTTATTTTCTTTCATTGATAACAATAAAAAAATATTTTGAACTTAATTATCTTCCTCTCAACGAACTTTATGTAAATGCAACAGCACAGGAATTTATTTTGGATAATGAACTTGAGGGAAGCGATTTATTGATTGCAAAAACAACATAAGAAATTTTTATATTGAACTCTGCCACCAAATTAAAAAGATATGATTTCCAAAATGATGTTATAAAAGAAATTTCCTGTCTTGATGCAAATCAAATTAAAGTTGCAAAGAACTCGTCATTATTAAATAAATTTCCTCATTTGTTTGAATCAGAGCAAAAAGAAACAATATTTTCGCAATGGCAGTGCCTTAAATTTGATAAGAATATAAAAATTCTCGATGACTTTGAGCCATTTTGGGGAAATATGTTTTATTAAAAAATGCTATAAAACAACCTCTTTATGGTGAATTAGTTAAATTTGTACTTAGTGTTCTAAGTCTACCGCACAGCTCGGCTGCCGCGGAACGGATTTTTTCGGATTTAAAACTTACTAAAATGATAAGACGAATAGACTCTCGTTGGAAATGATTGAAAACATAATATTTTAAAAGACGCTTAAAAATGAATATATTGAATGAATATATTTAATGAATATATCAAAATTATGAATACAAATGAAATAATTCTGAATTTATATATACATACATATATATGTATATGTATTTAGGTATGAGACTGAATACATCGATAATATATAATTTCTGTGACTGAATTAAGTTTATGTTATGTACATTAACAATTAAAAATATCAAAAATTAAGGGACTTTTCTTTTTACAACAGGACAAGTCCGATTTTCATCGAAACTAGTTTTCGGTTTTTGTTTTTTTGATTGGGTGGGCTAGTGTCATTACAGAAATTACTTCTATCTGCCCCAAATTCTGACAACTACATAATCTTAACATGGTACACCAAGTGGTTTTACCAAACAAAGTTTTAGTTATAGAAGAAGAAATCTTCTTATTTGCTAAAAAATGCAAAAAGTGGATATGTTGTTTTGAAACAAAATGCGTCACACTGGTTCACCAAAAGGTTTCAATTAAATTAAATTAAATTAAATTAAATTAAATTAAATTAAATTAAATTGAGACATAGAGAGTTATATGTATTTGTTGTTTTTATACTATTTAATTTGATGCTTTTTTTTCTGATGTGGATACTTTTGGATACATTTTTGGCTTTTGCTGGGATAATTTTATTTTTAATGCTGCGGCAACACTGGGGCAGAATAATACATGCGTAAAAATTGCCTTTCGCAGAAACAGGGTTGCCAGGTTGAAATCGAAGAATTATTGGCCTATCCAAAAAATAATTTTTTTAATTTTTCTGAAAAGTGTGAATAATTTTTCTTTTGTTCATTAACATTAAAATTAGGTCGAATTTATAACATTTATAATACACTTACGACAATAAAACATTTACGTTTTCACATTTGGGTCAGAATTTACCAATATTTAGATATTGGTATGGGCTAGAAATTAAAATGTGAAATGTTTTTTCCGTCAGAAGCGAATTAGGCGTATCTCAAAAAACTCGTTTCGAGATATTTGATGTTTTGTTTATGTCAATTTGTTGAAATACATGTAAAATTGAGAAATAGGTCATTTTCGATTTTTTATAGATTTGAACTAAGATACCGGCATTAGACGTAGTTCATTAGATGCGTAATTTCTTAAGCTATCCGATGCTATAAGAATCTCGAATATCAATTTTTTTGAGATGCGCCTATTTCGCTTCTGACGGCAGTATAGGCAATTGAAATTCGGGGACAAAATTTCTTCAAAAGCTTATAACTTTTGATAGGATCCGACGATTTTTATAAACTTAACGGTGTTCTATTTGTATTGAAACAGAGTATAAGTGAAATTTTTTTCAATTTTAAATAATTTGGTTTAATAAATGGAGCCAGTTCCAAAAAAATTTTAAACACCGCCATCGTGTTCAGCATCCTCGAAAACGGGAGGTGACAAATATTATATTTTCCTCCGAAAGAATTTTAAACACCGCCAACGTGTTCAGCATCCTCGAAAACGGGGGGTGGTTGCTGCTTTAAATATTTGTATTTTTCAAGGCTTTTTCCAACTCACAGAATCCACTATAAGACCGTCGTGCCGAGTTACAAATATATAAATACAAATTCGCATCCGCTCAAAAGTTATGAGCTTTTGAAAAAATGTTGTCCCAGAATTTCAGTTGCCTATAACAACAACAAAAAAAAACAACATTTCACATTTTAATTTCTAGCACATACCACTATCTAAATAACAAAATTTCATTAAAGAATAAACATTTTTTTTAAAAGTGGCCCAGTTGGTAAATTCTGACCCATTTACGGCAATCTACATTCCAAAATATCTGGGACCTTTTGCTTTTTTTTAGTTCGATACAAATAATATTAGGTATAATTATCTTATATTAACAGCCATTAACGGCTTTCGTCTACAATTAACGGCCTCCTCTGCGGCCAACGGCTTTACCATTCAATTAACAGCCTCATTAAGGGGGCAGGGGCAGTCATACGCGTGAAAAATAGAGCATTTTCAATCATATTTTTTTGGTATTAATTTAATTTATTTAACAAAAGTGATAATATGGCATCAATACATTATGTTTCAGCTTGACTTGACGAAAGTTTAAAATAAAAATTACAATCACAAATCCTTGGAAAACCATCTATGTAAAATCAATCGCATAAGAAAAATTAGTTATTTAAATAAATAATCTAGTGCCTGATCGAAGGTTTTTTTTTAAATCAGCAAAATGGCGGCCTCAGGAAATTTACCTCCAGATTTTCGGGGAAAAAAACCAACAATTAATTGTTCATAAAATATCGATATTTAAAAAAAAATCCTTCGATCAGGGAATAGCTTTTTATGTTTTTCAAAAACTGTGTAAATTTCATTGAAATCTATCGAGCGGTTTTCGAGTTACAGTGGTCACCAGTTCCGAAAACATAGTTTTGAGAAAAACGCATTTAAAGTTTTACACTCCGTACTCTTACTACCGAGAGCCCTTTGGTTATTGCCGAATAACTCCAAAAGTAATTGTCGGATTGACATCAAATATGTTTTTAAGATATTATACTTTAAGAAAATAAAAAAAAAATCTATTTCTATAAAATTATGACTGCCCCTGCTCCATTAACGGCTACCTGGCAACCCTGCGCAAAAAAAATATTTTTTGACCTGCATTTTTCTCAACTGGCATTGGGCAATTCATTTGCGCACATTTGTTTTGTTTTTGCACGTTTGATTCCGACTAGGTCTTTTGCATATATATTTGACGAATGATTGCACGTTTCATAGCTCGGTTGGCCAAATGGTCAACCCTAATTTAGGATATGTACGAGTATAACCAGCAAATAATGAAGAACCCGCAAAATTTTTTTTTCGCGTTTTGGTCGATATGTATGTAAGTAAATTAAGGTGTTTTTTTCTATATTTGCTATATAATTTTTTATTATAAAGGGCACATTATTTTTCAAATCGATCAAGGCAGACCAAAAAAATTAATAGATTTGCTTAAAATTTACAGATATTAATCTGCGTTCAATTCTAGGAGACCGATATTTTTTTATTTCGCTGAAAGGACCCAACTTTCAAAGTTATGGTCATTTGAACTTTGTCCTTTAAAATTATAAAAAAAAAGATTTTGAAAGGATTTTTTTTTCAAATTGTTAGGTGGCATAAAGGCACTTTTACGGGAGTGTCCTTTATCCGAAAATTTGCTCTGTATATACTAGAGACCCTTCTCTACATCCCACCAAAATATCACACCGATATACGCAGTACTAACGTTACAGTAGAACAAAATGTATCACTTACGTACTTGCCGATCATTGAAATATTATTTATATTTCGTTTCAATGAACTGAAAATTTTAAAGTAGTAACGAAACAAAAAAAAATATTTCAATGCTTGGCTAGTACGTAAGTGATACATTTTGTTCTACTGTAACGTTAGTACTGTGTATATCGGTGTGATATTTTGGTGGGAGGTAGAGGAGGGTCTCTAGTATATACAGAGGTAATTTTCGGAAAAAGGACATTCCCGCAAAAATGCCTTTATTCCACCCAACTATTCAATTAAAATTTATAAATAGTTGAGCTATAAGAAAAATGCTCTCAATTTAGAATAAGCCGTTGTGTGTTGATAAAAAAATTTCAAGGAAAAAAAAAACTGATGCACTTAAAAATCTTTTGATTTGAAAAAAATGCCTCTGGTTTACGATATTTGCAACATTTTCCACAAAACAGCTTACTTTACACTAAATGTCATCTCGTCATAAGATCCATTATATTATGAAAAGTTTGAAAAAAAAATTATGAAATTCCGTTATTAATTAAGGAAATATCGACAATTTGAAAAAAAGTCCTTTCAGAAATTTTGTTTTTTATAATTTTAAAGGACAAAGTTCAAATGACCATAACTTTGAAAGTTGGGTCCTTTCTGCTAATAAAAAAATATGGGTCCCCTAGAATTGAACGCAGATTAATATCTGTAAATTTCAAGCAAATCGATGGCACTAACCTGACTTCGTTCGACTGACTGACTGACTGTTCGATTTGAAAAATAATAGGCCAAAGATTAAGGTACATGGGGAATAAATTGAATTTAATAATGTACGTAAAGGTTACGCACATATGACGAACATTCATTCATTGTCAAAAAAAATACATTATTTCATGTGTAAAATAAATTTATTTCAATGAAGCAACTTAAAAATATCATTATAGCATTGCTTAGTAAAATAAAGCATAAATGTAATTCATGTAAAAAACATCAAATAAAAAATCTACTAATTCATGTACATGTCTTATTAACTAATTTATAGAAAGATTAATTTTTATAATTAAGAAGTTTTATCGATATTAGAATGTAAAAATATTAATTGGTATTTATTTGCGCGAAGTCATACAGAATTTTTGAATTTATTAGTTCCTGGACTTGGCCGTTATAATTTTTATGTTATATAATATACATATTATGTATTCTTCGGAGTAGTTTTTACTGTTCTTCGAAAATGACCTCATTTAGTTGCAGTTGCGTTTCTTAATGACTTACTAGTTTACAGGAAGAGGTGAGCCCCCATTTATGTGGACTACGTGTAAATATGCTTCAACAACGTTGAACCCTCCGTAACACGTTCACCTGTTTGAGGTTAATTTTATTACAACACAACAATGGTCATCAATGGGTTGTGTTTTTATTACCCAAACCTTTATTGAAAAATTTACGAATTTTTAAACATTTGTCATAAAATTTGAAAAATGACTCAACTCTATTGTTGGAGTTTGTTTAATAACAGATAGGCTTATGTCTACCTTGCAATCAATATTTGTAAAGAGTTTTATATGTAAAGAACTTCATGAATTAACTCTGACTGCAATACACACTTTTTTTTGTATTTTTTTTTTGTGTAACGTTATAGTAACTTAAGCAAGTTACTTTTACGTTAAACTAATCATAGGAAAGGATTTTACATAAAATTAAAATTCAACATTTTATGTGTAAAATATATTCCAAAATTAATTTTTCACGTATTACCATCGGTTTAATATGAACTTCAGCATCAATTCGGAAATTTTGAGAACAAGATTGTTGGTTATTTAATTACTTTTAATTTGATATAATTTTTGTTTGAAAATGTTAGACTACCTCCAAGAATACCAAAAATTTATATCTCAAAAACCTATTCATACATGAATTTTTGTGTGTTGATGAACTATCAGCCCATTTTTCATAAGAAAAAAATAGTAACAAATGCAAAACATTGTTTTTTAAATTTTGTAAACTAGTGTTGTTAGCGTCTGAACTGCTTGCTAATATAACAAACCATTCATGGTATTCGTTATATTTGCTGCACCCGGTGTATATCTTACCATTGACAGTTTCTTTGTGTTTGATGAAACAATCAATGTAGTCGCGAGATGAGGCTAGATTGTGTACCTGTCCAAAACAAATCAGTATCTATAATTCTTAGGGAGTGCTTAAAATTTGAAAATCTATTCATATTCGAATTACATAAATAAGATAAAAAGTGCAATTTTCTTCATTTTGGTACTCCAATTCCCTAAAGTGAAAATTTTGCAGCTCTGGTAACAGCCCCAGGAGTTTTATTTTTTTTTTTAATTTTAAATGAGGATATACATACTGGAATATAAATAAATTTTCAATTTTAGCTATCCCGAAGAATTGTAGGACAAGAGTTTTTTTTTTTTGAACAGGTCTAGTGTACATTAGGCCGTACCACCTTACAGGCAAAAAAAAAAAAGTTCACCGTACACCAGCAAATCCGAAGCATTTTTGCAAGGTAGGACGAAAATAGAGGTCACGAATTTGAGAAAAACATCATATCTTCGGCATTTACAGTCCGATCTTAAAGTATGATATATCAATGTTGACATCAAGTGCCCCGTTTTTTAACTTACTCACCATATGAGCCGTTTATTTTGAAAGTGGCATAACTCACTTTGTTTTTAAGTCGAGATATTTAAGTTAGCATCCATATTTTTAAACGTGTTAAAACGCAAACCCTTAAATATCTCGACTTAAAAACAAAGTGACTTATGCCACTTTCAAAATAAACGGCTCATATATCAGTTCCTACCATCCTAATGTACCACCTTAATATCAGAAAATTAAGGCTTGCAAAAAGTCATTAAATTTTTCCAACTGCAGTATTTCGATTACTCCATTAGAACTATTTTTACAAATGTTCTTAAAGTTTTTTACCGAACGTCGGGGTCGCCTTATTAAATTTTTCGTCATATCTTCGGTATTTATAGTTAGTAGTGCTAAAATGATTTCTAATCGAATGATAGTTGGAATAATACAGTTGTTACTCTCTTAATGTAATTTATTATTGCAGTTCATTTTACCTGTGAGATACATATCAGTTGGAAATGCGTCTATATTTTATTCCACTAAACTTTTAAAATTTAACTGATTGTTTTGTTATAATGATAACGAACCCAAATCTAAGCCCGGATTTAGAAATTTGCCGCCCTAGGCAGTTGCTAAAATTAACGCTTCCCCCCTCAAAACTTCTTCAATGGTGGAATAAGTTTGGTACGAAAATCTTTTCAATCAATAAAATGCACTTTTCTGAGAGCAAATATTTTATTTTATTACAGTCATTAGCCTTATAATCATGAAGTATGCAAGTATATGACCTATGTTATTCAACAATTACCATTATGTATGCGATTGGTTTTTGTGGAAAAACTATTTAAATTTTTACGTTTTGATTTTCGGATGACTTTCATTGAAAATGCCATCACAATCTGAAGACATGAGGAAAGCAGACTCTATTGTTAACAAAGCAAGTGCGTTCAATCGTTCTGCAACCAGTTTTGACCTCAAGTTTTTCACTAGCCGATCAATCATCAATGTTCAGTTATAATGGCATTTTTCCCTTATAATGTTGGTAGGCGTGGCAAAGAAATAGGCGGGAAATTCAATTCCCACCAATAAAATTTTTTTTCAAAGTTTCCGCCAATATTTGCCGCCTGTATGGTATATCCAGGCCTGCCCAAATCCGCAAGTACATTCAGATGGCTATGAGAAGGTTTTAGCCGCCCGCAAAGAAGCAACAGGATGCATTTGTCAAATTTTTGGTCCACAAATAGATCATTTTATAAATTTTGAGAATGACTCATATTTCAATATGATCAATTGGCTCAAATTCGAAGTGACTGAGCCGCCATGCTTGCAGTTCTTCACGCAAGACCAGCTGGAAGCATTACAATATTCAAAAGAAATAATCAAATTAGCGGCCGTAACGCACTTAGGGGGGGGGGGGGGGGGGTTCGAACAACGCGTTACGCTGCGAGTTAAAAATCTCTTGTTATATTTATTAACGCGACTAAACATAACAGAAGTCGCTAAAATGACTTTCCGGTACATTGCGCAACATATTTGTGACTTTTAGGTAAACATGGTCACTTGGGTGACACCGTCACGTTTAAGGAGAGGGTATTGCATTACGTAATACTTGAACGGCTCTTTACCAGGTTAGTGCAAGAAAATAACTTTATTTCATAGCTTTCTTTGCTAAACTGAATTGTTTTCACAGCTTATCCATTCCTTTCTCAAAACACAGAGCATTTTGTTCAAGTAGTACATGAACATGATGTTTTGTATGGGCCATATTTTGTCTAAGCTAGAGAGCCGCCAGAAATACAGCCAACTTGTATCACGTCGAAATATGGTCGATTACAAGTCTATGCTTTTTATAACGAATTCGATGCCACTGTAAAACTAGATAGAAACACAACAGTAGAGCTTAGAGGAAAGTAACTTGATAAATAAATTATAGTTTTAACATACATAATTAAGTTTTCTCACTATAAAAGCCCCATGTTTTGTTTAAATGATAAGAAGAGCGATTGAAATTGTACCGTACGGTGAGCTTTTTCGAGATGTTGGGCAACGGCTCCAATACACTTTATTTAATTTTTTTAATTCATGTTGTATATCTGGTGTGTTCTTAAAGTCAATGACCTTTGGAGCAAAAAAAAAATTGGTCTCCTGGAGACAAAAACATCATGTTTAAAATCCGATTCTAAATACCGAAGATATGACGAAAAATTTAATAAGGGGACCCCTACGTTCGATAAAAAACTTTAAAAACATTTTTAAAATAGTTCTAATGGAGTAATCGAAATACTGCAGTTGGAAAAATTGATTTTTTGCAAGCTTTAATTTTCTGAAATCAGGATGCAGGAGCGTCACTTCACCAAAACCTTGGGGGGGGGGGGCAAGAATTATAATTCCACCACTCTAATAGTTTCGGTTTCATTGAATTATTGTATTGAATAAATAGTATCACATCCTTGGGGGGGGGGGGGGCAATGCCCTCCCCAGCCCTACCGAATTGACGCCACTGTTAGGGTGGTACATTAGGATAGTAGAAACTGAGATATGGTGGGAAAGTTCAAAAACGGGGCACTTGATGTCAAGGATCATTGAATCAAAAAGTTGGTCTACTCAAGACAAAAACATTGATATATCATACTTTAAGATCGGACTGTAAATACCGAAGATATGATGTTTTTCTCAAATTCGCAACCTCTATTTTCGTCAAAAAAAAAAAAAAATTTTTCCGAAATTACCTTGCAAATATGCTTCGGTGTACCGAGAAATTTTTTTTTTGAGGTACGGTCTAGTGTACATGCTTTGATTTCAAAGCACCAAGCACTATACATGTTTTGTTCTCTATTATGTTCTCAATTGCTTGCTTATTTCGACCAAGTAGTATTCAATGAAGTAGAGTGCCCTCCTGTAGACAAAGAAGATAATGCATTCGTGCAGAGCTCTAGTATGCACAGGTATAAAATGTAAAAGTTATGTATGAAAAGCTTACTGTTGTATTGTATTTCCAATAGATTTATTCCAATTCAATCAAATAACAAAAGATAAATATGTACGTAAAGCATAGAGTATTTTAAATAAAATAAAATAATTTTTATTACTGGCTAATGTTTTCAACACTTATATATGTAAACAGGTTTTTTATTATTCTAAAAAATTAACCCTAAGCTCTAATTGCGAATCTCACAACCATTTGGCTATTAATTACTTCGGAACACAACTTCCAGATCTCTTACATGTCTATTGTTGTTATAAGCTAAGTACCTAGATATTTAAGAAGACTTTTTAATTAAATATTGCCTTAAATAGTTTAATTACACTCAATAATAATAAAAAAATTTAAATAACAATTTTGTTTTGAATACAAAGTGCTAACGTGTTCATTTAACTGTAGAAATCATGTGAAACGCCAATAATGAATTGATAAAAGATTTATAGTATTAACATATGCTTACATTATGGGCTCGTTAGTATTATTAGATATTGCTCATATCAGGAAGCACTGATCCGTCATTCATAAAACTTTTTAAATCATGTACTAGGAAGGCCTTACCCTTGAATGCAGTTAATTTGTTGTACACAATAAAAGCAATGTATTTCCATGAGTAAACATATATGAATGTACATAATAGTTAACATTAGTAACGTTATAACGAAGTCGATATTTAGTTGTAGCTGCTTAACATGTCGTATATTTGTTCAATTCATTATTTATTTGGTAATAGTTGCCAACCAAATCATACTGCGGTTATGATAATTACCAAATAATGCATAATGCACTGCCTTGTCGTAAAGAACGTATCAACTTGGTATTATAAGTTTGCAGGAAATTGTAGCAAAATGTTTTATAAATTTATAATTATGGATCATATCGAAATATCGGTGATGGAAAAAACAATATTCCAAAATAATGATAATTCATTACTGACGTGGGTGTAAGCCACCCATACTTTAAAATTATCATGTTTCTAAAATTTGTTCCTATACAGTCAATATATATATATATATATATTTATAATTCAAATAGCAGTACTTTTTTTATCTTACCAAGAGACTGACTTTTTTTCGTAAAAGGATCCTCGATTAAAAAAAAAAAAGCATACTCAGTTTTCGCACACCATTTCAAATTTAATATTTTTATGGAGACGAGGAACCAACTACAAAGTAATATTTGATACATTTTATTTAAAAAACATTACAATAACAGACAAACTCTCCGACGTTTGAGCCTTTATAATTACAATGTGTCTTATGTCATTCGGACTTAGTCTTGAGACATGTTGTCTATAGATAAAGTATACGATATAGCATTACTCTGGGCATAAAATAGGTTGAATTTAATTGGATTGCATCCAAAACTCAATCACGTATTCCCATTGATTAGACGATAGCGAGATTTCGGCTAGGATTTCTAGTTATCGTTAGAACATTGAGCGCACACATTCCATTTCCCTTTTTGGGAAAAAATGTTGTTTTATTATTATGGCTGACTGACTTCAAATTGCGGAATTGGTTGCCGATAACATATGTTATTTTTCAAAGGAAATAAGAGGACACGTTTTCTTCTGATTTGATTGAAAAACATGTCTTCAATTTTGCATTACTCCCCCCCATGCAGCTAAAACACTTAAATTACTGTTATTGGTACTTACAGCACGTTGTGAAATATGAACCCAATAGTCTGCACTAACGACTGCGTAAAATGTAAGTGGGGCCGTACAAGGGGAGTGGACAGACAAATCCGCGGGTCCAGCTAGTAATAAATATATAAATATAAACGATAATAACCAGGAAAACTCGACGAGAACGATATAGATCGAAATTTCTCGTACGAGAAGCTTGGCGCTGCTATGAGCACGATATGAGAGTGTTGGAATAACCATATCACTGTCGTATCGGTGAAGCACTACTGCTAAAAGAATATTACAACAAGTTAATTCTGAATTAAATACATTTCTAGAATATGTTACAGAAGTTTTATCAAAAGTCGATTAAATTCGGGCAATTTCGGTCTATTAATACTTTATAGTACATTAACACATATTAGTATAGCTGATGATGGAATGTTTTAATTTCCAAGCAAATCGATTATTTCTCCTAAGTAGAGCATTTACGTTTGGAAAAGTTTTATTATGGCATTTTGAATCAATGATAGCTACAGCAAAAGAAAACGTTATTTCAGACGATTTAAAATTGATTTGATGTACTATTCAAATGGAAGCATTTTGTAAATAAGTTTTAAGTATACGGTGCGTTTGAAGCGCATAATTTTGTTTTTAAAATTCTCCATTTTTTTACAAATTATAAATCATAAAATAAATAAATACTTTGAAATATATATAACGAATCGAAGATATGGCAAAACGGGTTAGTGCAACACAGACATTGTGAGGTATAGTTTCGGTGATCATATTTTTCAAAGCAAAACAAAGACTAAGCTGAAATATTTTTTATTTATAAACTTTTTTGTATTAATTAAAAACAAAAAGTCCATACTGTGGCGAACATAATAAAAATGAAATTTGTACTTATGTGTACCAAACTTATGTATATATTGCAGCAGAACGAATGAATTTAAAACAATAGAGCACTGTCCTTTAAGATTAAAGACGGATAGTACTGTATTGCAGAGATGCGCACAAAGATTTTTTCGCGAGCTGGTTACAACAACATCAATTCTGGTGAAAAAACTCAAAAATGTTTTGGAAAAAAAATTGTAGTATTGAAAACTATTTTGCGAAAAAATTCCTAGTATTTATGAAAATTTTTAAATAGCTGCGGCAATTGCATGGAAACAAAAACAAAAATCTCAAGCTCAAGCA
This sequence comes from Meiosimyza platycephala, assembly GCA_963662105.1. NCBI lineage: Eukaryota > Metazoa > Arthropoda > Insecta > Diptera > Lauxaniidae > Meiosimyza > Meiosimyza platycephala. The sequence goes on along the minus strand of OY759210.1, from coordinate 41,052,450 downwards.
GCAAATGATTTGAAAACAAAATCACACAAACAATAAAGTGCGTTGAAGACAAAACTACAAAAACAAAAACCATGCAACGATAGCGAACCGAAATTATTTAACTTGAGTAACGGCATGAGCTGAACGAGTCGATGAGTTGAAGAAAAAATTACACGAACAAAATACATGCGGTGATTGCGGACCAAAATGATTTAGCTCAAATAACGGAGTGAGCTCGAAGTGAGCTGAATATTTTTTGTTATTGTTGTAAGAGCTGGAAGAGCCAAACGAGCTTTGGGCTGCGCATCCTTGCTGTATTGGACATTTATATGTATTTCAAATAGCTTTCATAGTTATTATTTATAATTGTAAATTACATTTTACTAAGCTACTTGTTAATAGTATAGCTTATCGGTTTTCCCACACCTATTCCTTCAAATAGCAGTCTTGCCTCAAAGTATGTGCCAAATTTATACCCTTTAATTATAGAACTATATATATATCAGATATGCGCGGTGCTATTGAACGCAAAAAATGTTGTCTACGCTAACGAAAGATTAGGCTTATGCGAATCGTTTCCTGAAGAAAAAAAACATCGAGAACGAAGTCCTAGCTGATAGTCGGACTTTTTTTTGTGGTATTCATCATTTTTTACGGTAAATTCAAAAAATATATTTATTAAATTTTTTTCCATAAAACATGGTGAATACTACAGAAAAAAAAAAAAATCAAACGATTATCTAGGATTTTGTTGTCGGGGTTTTTTCATTATCAAAGCGTTCAGAAAGCGATTCCCATTAACTGAACCTTTCATTAACGAAGGTAAACTTTTTTCGCCTTGCACTTTTTTGCAATGGGCTTATGAAAAAAAAAATTAAATTTCAAGTAACTATGAAGCCGATTTTAAAATTTTAATACAATTTATAGATTATTAAACTATCTTTGAAATGATTTCGAGACTGGAGAGCAAACCCGTTCATTCTTCCACTTTCGGCGGCTCCGTATGTATTGCCTTATGTCCCGAAAATCGGTCGAAAAGATTCTTATTTTTTATTTTAAGTTCTTTTAAGTATATTTAGCCATTTATAATTTGGAAAAAATCGAAGGTAACTAAAAAAAATTTTTTTTTGCTTAAAACACACCGTGGATAATAATGTTAAGATAATTGTGTACAGATATAAGTACTCATTTATGTATATTACAAATCAATTTATTAATTAATTTAACAGTACAATTTTTTTTATGAAATCTCAATTCCATCTTTTAGAAGCTCATAATATATACATACGATTTTTAAGTAAAAACGAACGATGTATGTAACTTTCGAACTACATATAAGGCAATTTTGCCCCACATCCACGTACGCGTGTGAGCCAAACTGGCTTTTAATGTATGTATTTGATTGTTAAAAATTATCCCTAAATATTCATTTTAATTTTTAGATTTCTATTTTCTTTTATTTTATGTTTTTTTTTGTCTTAGGTATGCATGCGTCTAACAAAAATTTTAATTTTTCGCTTAAACAGAAATAACTCGAAGCAAATTAAGAAAAAAAAAATGCCTTTGGTACCCAAACAAAAGTTGCATAATTGGTTTTTTATTTATCCTCAAATTCAATAAGATTTAGTTTCTATAATTTGAAACTTGTAAGGTGTAAATTAATATTAGAATTTCTCAAGTTTCGGGTTTAAGTACAGGAGCGGCCTGCATATGCATTATAAATCTAGAACAGCCCCAAGCGAAATAAATACGAAAGCACCCTTTCAGATGTTCGTAGTGGATGGGAACCACCTTCATTTGGCCAATTCCACTTTTTTTGGCACTTTCAACATAAATGTTTCAAGGATGGTGGTATCAGGGGTTTTGAATATTTATTGACAATACAAATCTACAATAAAATTTTAAGCTTAAAAACATCTGGAGTTTTTGAGAAAATCAGCTTTGTTTTTTTGTCATAAAAAGCTATAAGCTCCGCCAATTTTCAACAATTTTCAAAATGTCTTTTTGTGTGTCTATGTCTATTACTTAGAATCAAAAGACAAAAACTAAATATTTTGATTTGGATGAAAATGCAATTTTTGAAAAAATTTTCAGCGGCTTTTCAAGTTTTCACACTAAAACTTTAAATGGGCACAACTTCGCAAATAATGTTTTTTAATCAAATCGGATGGATATGTGCCTGATTTATGTAGTTTTGAAAAATACCATTTTTATTAAGGTAATTTACTAACTTATGCGTTTTTTTTGGTTGAAAAATGAGAAAAAACGTGATTCTGAAGTAGTCGACCCCCTCTTCTCCTAACGTCGGCCAAAAAAGTTCTAGTAGTCGGCCACAACTTCTGGTACAATATTTTTATATGCTTCTCTAAATTCAATATATTCTGTTCCTGTTTAGGGAGTAGTACGATCAGCTTCTGGGCTGATAGATGAATTCTTGATTATTGATAGATTCTGTTGTTGGGTGTATACTGCCATCAGAAACGAAAAAGGCGTATCTCAAAAAAACGCGTTTCGAGATAATTGATGTTTTGTTTAAGTCAATTTGTTGAAATACATATAAGATTATGATAGAGGACATTTTCTTAGGAGATTTTTTATAGGTTTCAACTTAGATACTGGCATTCGGCGTAGCTCATTAGATGCGTAATTTCTTAAGCTATCTCATGCCATAAGAATCACGATTATGAATTTCTTTGAGACACGCCCATTTCGCGTATTACTGTCGTATAGCTGTTGCAATATCTGAAGAGAATCTGGTCAATTCACCAGTGTCATCTATAATGTCGGTGCCAGTAATAGTTGTGTTTGAGTCAGTTTTACCCTGGTGGGCTTGCTCAAACTTTTTTATAACATCCAGTATAAGATCAAAATCAATATTATTATTTCTATCAGCTCTTCCTTGACCAATGCTTAAACTTTTTTCAACAGAAATCGACTTCGGCAAGATTGTTTTTTGCAGATTTTCGAGCTCATTCTGAATGCATTTGGTGTAATCAATAAAATTTGCGTCAAATGGGTAGATTTCACATGTCCTAAAGGCATTTTTAATTGTCTGTGTACAATCGGAACCAGAGAACTGCATTGAGTAGCTCACTGAGGGTTATGAGCCACTTGTAAAAATATGAGACGTGAATGTGAGTTGCGCTCACTAATAGTGAATGTGAATGTGATTCACATTCACTTCTAGTGAATGCGAATGTGATTCACATTCACTTCTAGTGAATGCCGTTTCATTTCGTTTGCTTTCGTATGAAAAAAATTTGTGTTTTTTAAAATATGGGGAAAGGTCGAAATGGACTTTAGACATCACGTGGGGTGGCGCCGGACTCTGGAAGGACCCTCCTCGACCCATTTTTGGAAATTTTTTTTTTGGTTCAATCGATAGGGAAATGTCAAAATTTGACCCATTTTCGAAAAATTTTTTTTTTGCTCCAATCGAAGGGGAAAGGTTGAAAATGGATTTTGAACATCAATTGGAGTACCTCCCGACCCTGGAAAGGACCGTTTTTAACCCATTTTCGAAAAATTTTTTTTGCTTCAATCGATGAAGAAAGATTGAAAAAAATGGGTCGAGGAGGGTCCTTCCAGAGTCCGAAGCCACCCCAAGTTATGTCCAAAGTCCATTTCGACCTTTCCCCATATTTTAAAAAACACAAATTTTTTTCATACGAAAGCAAACGAAATGAAACGGCATTCACTAGAAGTGAATGTGAATGTGAATCACATTCACATTCACTAGAATTGAATGTGAATCACATTCGCATTCATGAATGATTCATGAATGCCAAAATGATGAGTGGCTCACTGCAGTTCTCTGATCGGAACCATCCAAAACTAACTTTAAAATTACACAAAAGCTTACTTTCGTAACCGCTTTTCCTTTTTCAACTGGTACTTTTCGCCATTGACTAATAGTATTAGATAACTTTTGAGAAGACGTTTTTTATTTCAGTTAAGCTTAAAACAGTCTCTGGCCCCATTCTTCTAGGCTTTTCGACAATTCTGCCAGAGATTCTGTCTTGCATAGTGGCTTTAGGGATCCAAATGCTGCGGCAGCTATTCTTATTCACCTTCATCATCAATCATCAGTATATACTAATGAAAACCACGTTTTTTTACTAAATCACTCATTTTTCAATGACTTTAGTCCTAGTCACAAGCATTAATTCGATACTAGGTACAATTTTATATGTTTTAACATCAATGACCGAATTCAGACAACTGATCGCCTGAAGTCGGCCACTCATTTGACCACTTTGTTAACAGGGGGCCGACTAATGAAATTATGGAAAAGATAAGAAAATCATATTCTTCAGTAGTCGGCCAAGGGTGGCCGAGCTTCGAATTTCACAAAATATTGTCTTCTATGGGCGGTCCCCTCTGTAATTATTTATCAACACATATTTTTTACATTTTTAGTCAATAAATAGTTGAAATATACTATTAATTACCTAAAACTGAGCACAAAGTTCACTTAATTTCAGTATTTTACACAATTTTTTTTGTTTTCCGACAACGCTTTCAAAAACCTCCCGCAAACTAACATTTTTAACACAGAGCGTAACAGCTTGATTGTACCAATTTTTTGCAAACTAAGTACTAAAAAATTAAATTTGTTTGAGCCACTTGAATTGAAACAGTGATCACAGTGTCATTAAATGATCATGTAAGTTACGAATAACTGAAAGTTGTTCGCTAGGGAAGTAATTAAAACTATTCTGTGTTATTTTATTATTTCAACAAGGGCCGAGCGAAGAAACTCACTTCGGCCGAAATGGCCACAATCGTGACTCATGCTGACTTGCAGTGCCTAAAAAGTGTAAAGGAGTGCTAAAGTTGTATGTAATTTTTGCGATATTAAGAAAGCTATAGAAAACGATGATAGGAAGAGAGAGCTACACTCAAATTAGCCCCCAATTCTATTAAGTCTGCCACAAATATTAAAGTAAAAACGGTACCAGTTGGTACGTCTAAGTTATCGGACCAAACAAATTACTAAATTTTGGAAAAGATCCTTCTAGTATCGTTTTATAGGAATATACTGTAATTTTCGTAAAACGGAACTCCAAATCATTTGTTCCAAAAAATGAGATAGCACCTCAGACCATCACTCCTCCTTCCCGGTATTGATGACGCTTAAAAATCGTTTTTCGTCTGTCATGCCTTGGAAATAGCGTTTACATATATGTATTCATCCAGACCATTTAAATTTTTTTTCATCCGAAAAAAAAACTTTTCCTCAATCTTTTTTCCTCATCATGAATCTTGGCGAAAAGATTTTGTTTGCGTAGTGGATTTAATAGTGGTTTCTTCTCATGTTTAGCCGTTAACTGCTTGGGGCAGTTTTACTGTAGAACAGATATTTTTCCAGAGCTTCCCTTATTTTACAGTTCCTTACATTTTTTCGGCAATCGCACGAAAGGAGTCTCCATTTTCAGCATGAGTCTTGATTTTCACCATTTCGGCAGTAGTCAGTTTCTTTGCTCGGCCCATTCCACTGCATAATTTTAACTAATTCCCTAGTTCACAATTTGTTTCAAAATGTGTTATAAAATAAGTGGACGTCCATTAATCACTTGAGCTAAAATAGGGGGGAGGGGGTCCGGCAAAATCTCTCCAAGGGGGGCGAGGGGGTCAAGGAAAATCTCACGTCAACTTTTTAATGCATAGAATTTACAATAAAAATTATAATTTAAATCTCATTTTCCCGCCAGACCTCATGGGGGGACGGTTCGAATTTTCAAAAAAACACCTCACGTAATTAATGAACGTCCCCTAACGGTACACTTTAAAATTTTCTGAGTTTGCTTTTTTTTTTAATTAAAAGAGCTCTAAGCATTAATTGCGCAAAAAAATCCTGTTTATATTCAAATGACCGGGAGTGTAGTTTGAAAAGTTTTCTTAGATGTGGGGGGTTGGCTGCCACCGGGTTCAACTGTCATTTTTGGTCAAACCGAGTTACTAAGTGAAGAAATGAGGAACTTATGAAAGACATTATTACTGTGGGAAAGGGGTGCAAGTGTATGACTGGCAAGTTCTGTATTCCGGTAAGTGAAAATCTTTTCTATTTTAAAATTTACTGGGAAATTACTATGGAACTTTAGCTGTAGGTAAGTTAGTTTTTCTCAATAATGCCACTTGTACCCCTTGTCCTACAAATATCACTTAGACGGGAACGTATTCATGTCGACATGACATCGCTCACTTACTTCAAGACTGGCATATCTCAAAAAACCTTAAGTGGGAGAAAAACGCATTTAAAGTTTTCAATAAGCTACTATTTATATGAAAGTGATGAAAAGTACGAGTATGTCTACATAAACTCTTCTCACAAGAAAAGTTCATTAGATACCTTTTTGATTTTTTCACATAAAATTAAACATAAAATGGGGGATATTTCTGCATCATTGACTCAAAAGTCACGTTTTTTGTGTTATGCCAGTCTTGAAGTAAGTGAGCGATATGGTCTTCACGTACAAACTACGCTTATATTAAAACTTTGTTTGGTAATATTTATTTGAATATTTTTCTGATCATTCTGTCCAATAATTTTTTGTGTCATAAGATTTACTTGAATAGTTTTCTGCGCATAAGGCTCTACCGCTTTTACTGTATGGGATTTGCCACTCCTATTCCTCAAACTCTTGCGCGTCACAAAATGTTATCGTACAAAAAAAGTTTGGTAACCTTTTCTTAAATACTTTTGTTAACATAGCGTTTAAACTTGAACTTGCAGACAGTATAATGGTGTACAAAGATTTGTATAAGAAAACTACATTTTGTTATGGTATTTTTGAATTGCAAAAATTGAAAAAATTAATTTTTTAAATGATTTTAACAAACAATAATTCCGAACTGAAAATATCGCTTGTAATAATGAGACTAGTAAAAGCTATGTGAGTTAATAACCTAATAAAAATTTTTCATTTTATTGCTCTAGCTCTATTAATTAGAAAGTAATAAGATAATTTTTGGTTTGATATGGGACCTGTAACGTATAGGGTGTTTAAGATAGACCACCCCTTTCGTGCAATTTCTTACTCACAATGAACTAGTGAATTTAAGTTTTTCAGATATAACATGAGATTCGGACCACCCTGTACAATAGCACATATATTAGTATAGACTTATATACATAGTATGTTCTTTTAGGCTTACACCAAGATGCACGATCGAAATAAAAGACCCATTCGTAAATAAACAGATATCTGCCAGCAAAATAAAAACATCTTAAAAGGGCTCCAGGCAGTGGCATCATTATCCCCTCCTCAAGGATCTGATACTAGTTACTATTCATTACATGAATTTAATAAAACTATCTAATGGTGGTGGAATTATAATTCTTGCCCCCCAAGGTTTTGGTGACGTGACGTCACTGGCCAGGGGACAAATTTAACCACGTAGAAAACTTTACCCGTTTAATTTCAAAATCTAATAAAATTGTTAAATTAATTTGAAGAATCTAGGACATGGAGTTGTACTTTTGTTTGTGTACCGTAAACATACTGAAGCCAATTACCCTTTATCCTGCATATGTAAATGAGTGCATACATTTTTTCATATCAGTTACATTAATAAACTTAATATATGTCAGCTTAATGTTATTTATTAAATAACGATTCTAGAAATATTTAGGTACATAAATATGTATGTATGTACAACAAACATAAATGTTCTTAGTACGTAATAAACAAAAAATATATTGTAACTGATCTTGATTAGCTTCTGAGCTCTTCGAATTTTTAGACTTATGCCTTTCTGTTTTTAATACATGAAATGATTTTTCGTGAAACCATTCCCAGAATGATGTACATATTTTCTCCGGAATAAGGCTATGTGTGTTCTTAATTTGCTTAATAAAGACTTGAAAACATTTACCACTGAATATTCTTATGGCAGTACAATTAACTTAGTGAAGAACGCGTAAACTTAAGCATTTTGGGTCGTTAAAAGCAGTAGGTCTGTCTCTATATCTTTTTCAGTTCGTTGAAGAATTCGTTGAGTTGAAGGTAAAGTCGAGTCCAATTTAATAGAAATACCAACTTACTAGTACAAGAAGAATTTATAATACAACGGAGCACTTAATATTATTCGAGAACTGATGACGGTGTGAATTCGATTCCTTTATACATATGATATGTTAATGCGTAACGGTTAAGTTGATAGATCGATTAAAAAATCGCTTTATAATTTTTGTTTTTATTGAAAAATATTTACTAACTTATCGCTGGTTGAGCATTGAGTGAAGTAAATATTTTTAGTGTTAGTCCATTAGCTTGTGAAAGTGTAAGTCACACAATTAATTAATAATTTATCAAAGCTTATTTGGGAAGTTCGTAAATGGTCTTAAAATAATTCAAACTGCAGTTTGAACATCGGACAAAAATAATTTTTTTAAAATTTGCAGAGGTTGCGATAGTGCCTTAGTGTACGTAACAGGGCCGTTTTAAGCATAGGCTGTATAGGCTGCAGCCTAGGGGCCCGCGCCATAAGAAAATCTGTTCTAACATTTTAAATTTTGAGTTGAATAAAAAAGGCTGCATCGATTTGTAGCAAACTGCTTCAAAATCTCAGGCGTGTATAAGCACCTTAAATGGATATCGTTTCATATTTGCATACGCTCTTAACCCTGGCACCGTTCTTTCTTTTGACTTGCTCCCATCCGCCACTTCTTATTAAACCAAACTTTTGTATGTGGTTTTCTATTTGAAGAATAAATATTTAATCAAAAAGTGCCACTCGGATCTAGTTTCGGTGATACAACCATCGGAAGTTGCGGATATAGCTTTTGCTGAAATCATATGTAGTATTTCATAAAAAAGATAATTTAGTTGGTCAGAATTTAAGAAAAATCGTCATATCATATCAAATTTTAAAGTTTTATCTTTCTTACGACACCCATATTTTCACAACTATTCAGGGGCTACCAAATTATAATGACTTTAACAAAAGCAACTTTCGATGGCACTTTATTTATTATTATTTTTTAATTCGAAAACAAAAATTGGGCAATATATCTGTGGTCACAATCGATAACAGCCTAAGTCGACATAAGAAAAAATTGAGTTATGTATGCTACCATACTCTACTAACAAAACTATTTCTTTAACAATATTTTTAAAAAAGATATTAATAACATATTGATTTAAGTCGTATTGAAGTCCAATTACATTTACAATAAGCGCTAAAATATGACCTAAGCGGTTCTTGCACATTTTTTCCTAAATTAATTATCATAAACAAGAGAGTTAATTTAAGAACCAAAGTATTGATGTGACTATTGTAAATTGAAAATAATTAAACACAAGTTCTATCTCCACAAAAGCTATTAATGCATTTATACTGGAACGATTTCAAGAGAGCTATGTCAACATAACCTTTCCAATTCCGTATTTTACATTTCTCATAAACACTTATATTACTTTTTATTAAATATCTTCTTAACAAATGAAACTTTCATTATCGTTTTATGACTTAAGTATTGCGCGTGTAAGAATCTTTAATTTTGCTTTAATTTTTTTCTGATACATTTTTTAACTTTTTTCAGAAACGCTTCTGTAAATAAAAATTGATTTTTCTCGAAAGCCTAATTTTTGACTTAGGCTGTTATTGCTTGTGACCACAGATATGCTAAAGAAAACCTGTTGCACCGAACTATTTATCCTCTAAAAATAGATAGGATGGAATCAAAATTTTTCAAACTCCTTTTTTGAATTTCAGTTTTTCAATTCCAAATTTTGATTCCATTTGTAAACAGAGTTTGATTCCAAAATTTAGCTGTATTATAAATTTTTGCTTTTTTGCAATTTTAATTTTTCTTAAACAGTTTTTCTTGAAAACTGCATTTAAAAGTTTTTATGAAGAAAACCTTTTACTCGTATAAGGTATAATACGCCTGATCCAAGACAAACATGAATGCATTTCTTTTTGACGCGTGATTTAATGGAGGGTATGGAAAAACGGATATACTGAATCCTTACATCACAGTGTGATCACACGATGCGCTGAAGTTTACGACCGCTCACGCTAGTATTATATTTTTGACCAAAGCTCCTGTACTACACTTCAAAAATATGGTCATAAATGTCACTGCAGGTAAAGATAATTTGTATTCCGTCTATTTTGCTGGAATGAACTATTGAATTTTAATAAAGGTTTGATAGCACCAAATGAAAGAGTGTATTTGCTTAAAGCTTTTTTCAAGATTAAAACTCTCAAAATGTATTAAAGCTTTTTTACTAGAAAAGTGGGACCACTTCAACTTTAATTTCTTCTTGGCTATTAATATTTTCGAAAACTTCAATCTGACCAATAAAATATAATTCACTTACTGAGATTGCCAGTTGTTGTGGGCTGTCTCGAATGACAATTTCAGAGATAACTGCCCTTCCGAGTTGTTTTTTTTTTTAATTTTTTACGGTTATCTTATAAAGAAGAAAAATTAATTTTCTTCATTTCTTTACTCAAATTCCAAAAAATCAAAATATTACAGCTCTGGTTGCAACCCTTGGCACATTTTAATTTTTCTTTTTAAATGAGGATATATTCAAATATGAATAAATTTTCGAATTTCGAGCGTTTTCGAAGAATTCTTGAAATTGACATTATTTTGAACATGTTTTAAGAAATTTGTATGCCTTAACTGTCTAGGTTTCCATTTCATTTTAAAAGTAAGTCTTACGCTGTTTTGCATGAGTACGGTGCGTGTGATTTAAAATGATTTAAAAAAAAGACGGTTTCTAAAATAGAATTGGTGGCCTTTTTCTTTTTGTGGGTGGTGGTGTGAAAAATGTAGCTATGGACGTCTGCATTTTATATTTTCCTCCTTAATACACAGGTTATAGTAAAAGTAGTAGATAAGAATTCGTATTAAACCTCTTTTTTTTTGCTAGGTATTTAATAAAAATACCTATGGGGGGGGGGGGGGCCCGCACCATATGTGCAGCCTAGGGGCCCGCTTTCATACATATTAAATTCAAGTGTCCATTCGCTTAACGCCTCAGAATAACTGAACTCGATATAACGTTATAGTCCGGGAGGCAGTGTTGCATTTTTTAAGATCATTTCCTCTCGCTTACTTTTTTTTGCATTTGATAGTTTAAGTAAGGTTGGAAATGCAAATAAGCGTCCGTCGACAGAATCGTCGTGGGTCTGGTTGTGAGAGGCCGACGAAAAAAGTTTCGCTCAATAACTTGGATAGTAAGCCACAAGTAGAAAATTATGTTAAGATCAATGTTGTAGAGCAGAAAAAATACATCGATTTTATGTCCAAAAAATCCCATATGTCCCTTATAAAAATTCACAAAAATGTCTTAGGTTAATTTGTTGTTTTCCAAAAGAAGAGGTTCAATTAAGAAAAATTAGGAACAAGTGGCATATCAAATGAAAGAAAATGAGTTACGCTGAGCATATTTTTTCTTCGAATTAAAAACCACTTAAGGAAAAGTGGTTCAAAAAGCTATGAGGAGATAATTACTTCATGTAATAAAACCTAATTTTGTGTATACAGTAGGAATGATTTTTAAGAGCTCTGCAAAGTGGGCGTAGCACCCTCCAGAGAATCATTTAATGTAATGAAACCAAATTCACACAAATACAAATATGGATCGGTCTATCATCTGTCAAAAAATTGGCGCATCTTAAGTGGGTGCGATATCCCTATTTTAGAATATGCGTCCGTGGTTTGGTGCCCTCGGTATAAATGCTAGAGTCAGTATAAAAACAATTTTTGCTTTTTTGTCCCCGTAGTTTCGATTGCCATCCAACAATTCACTTATCACTATATGAACAAAAGTTAAAACTAATCGACTTCATCATTTAAAATCGTTAGCTAAAAATAGTGTAGAAACCCCTGGAGAGGAAAGGGGGTCTAAGACGCCACTAATAAATTTCAAAATAGACTTTCAAACTTTTTCCATTGAACGCATTAAATTTTTTTCGCAAAATATACCTTACGTCCGCTTTGCACCCTACTGTCTCAAATTCAAAAAAATATTTCTCCGGCATCATTTTCCAAGAAAATTTGGAAAACAACTGATTAATTCACATTGATCCCGAGTCAGAAGTGTGTATATAAAAACATTAGCAGGCTCAAAAATTCACGGGTTGAATTTGGTTGTTTGTATAAAAACGAGTTAAATATTTATTTCGCGTTTGTTCTCAGTTGTTTGATATTGGTTTTTGTTGTGAGTTTTACATATTCGTTTTGTGTGCTTCATATTTGGATCGCACTTTTGCACGAAAATTAAAAACATTAAACCAACATGATTTGACCTTTGAACTTAAATATCATTACGAATAGTAGCCGAACGAGAAAAATGTACAAAATCTTTGTATGGATTTTATGTATAAGTTTTCTATTCAACAATTGTAAATAAGTGAATGGAGTGGATGAAAAATCAAAGAAACTATCGAATAAAAGATTTTATGCTCCAAAGTAAACGTTTGAAAGATAAGAATTTTAAATCTGATTTGTCCGAAATCTTTTATTTGTATCGTGTCAAATGTCAATATGTCAAATAAATATGCAATATAAATAAACCGTCAAAGAAACATAAATATACATACATAAAAAAAAGTATTACTTAATTTTCGATTACATTAAATTCGGTAAAATGTATCGATATTCAAAATAAGTTGCGTAAAGGAAAAATAAATGCATATTGAGGTTTTTAGTGTGAAACTATTTGAATGTCGCCTACAATAAATTTTTAATTTATCGGTGATTTTAATAGTTCTATTAGCGTTTGAACGTATCTATCTACATAAATAATATATGAATGTAACGTATGCCTATGCCCCTCAGTTTTATATGTATTTATTGTAAATAAAGGGTGTTTTTTTTAGAGGTTTGTTTTTCGAATAGAGATAAAACTGGGATTTTGTGGTCAAATCTGGCAACTCTAATGTCATTTATATTCAGTTTGGTTTGCCATTTCGTCATGAACAGGTTGACGCATGAACAACGCGTTTAAATTGTGCAAATTTATTATAGTCACTAAAATTTCAAATTTATTTTCACTCAAAATTCACATGATTTTTGCAATTATGAAGTCAAGAAGGCCGCCTAGATCTTGTGATATCACACCTTAATTTTTTTTTTTGGGGTTATGTGAAGCCAAAAGTATGCGTCGATAAGCCAGCTACGATTCAATACTTCGAAGCCAACATTACTCGCGTAATTCGCGATATACCTTGAAAATTGGACCTCCATTTTAGACTACGTCCGAGCTAGCCGTGGCGTTCATATGCCAGAAGTCATATTTAAATTATAATGCCAGAAGATTATCTTTCGAATAAAGTAATTTTCATGTCTATTTAAAAAATTCATCTTTGTTTTATTCCATTTTAAAGTTCTATACCTCTAAAAAAAACACCCTATATAAGGATCATTGAATTCAGGCCGGGTGTACGAAATTAAAGAAAAGCTTTGATAAATTAATTGTACTTAAACGATCACTTGCTGACAGTCTGTTAAGTGTGCAGCATATTTCGGTGTCTGAAAGGATTACTGGCTAACTACGTGTAAAATATAAGCATCGTAATTTTTAGCGTCTTTACATATATCACTATTCTTAAGTACTATAGACTTGTAGAAGACCTCGGACATGTCCAAAGTTTTCTATTCGGCTGGAACTGCTTTTTGTTCATAGTCTGGCTTATTTTCGTCCGATTCCAGACTTAAACAGTTGGCGAAATAATGCTCCATTGATGAATAAACATGTTCTAGGACACCTGACAAATCATGATCCTCATCAGCGTATGTCTGAAAAGAACATAATGTTGCATATATGGATCTATAAAACTTTATATTGGAATTTGAATAAAATACCTGATATCTGTAGAGAACATTCGCATCTGTTAGAGACTTGGCCATCTGTACACCGTGTACGTATGGAGCTGTGGAATCGGCTAAGCCATGAATAAGGAAGAATGAATGTGATTTTATTAGTCGAGCGCGTTGAGTTGCATCGGCTTCGACATAGCCCTTATAATTCTCAGCTGGGAGTCCCATAATACGTTCAGTAAATGCAGAATCTGTTAGGTTGACAATTTTCATATAGTTAAAAAGTTGTGAAGAATAAGTTTCTTTACATATTTTGAAAGAGTATGTTTTGTTTTTTTGGAATCTAATATTGGCATTTTAGGCGATTATATGGTATGAGATCATTTTGATTAAATCTAAAGCATAAAAATTTAACTTACACTACTTTCAAGTTATGGACTACGTATTTTTTTTCATTAAAACTTACTGTAAAACAACCAGTCAGCAATGGGCGAAATTGCAATTCCACATTTAAATACGTTTTGCTGTGTTCCAAGTACCATAGATGTAACATAACCACCATAGCCCCATCCCCATATGCCGACTCTTGTTTCGTCGAGGAAGCTTATTGTTTCCAGCAAGTATCTTTAAAAAAGAAATTTATATGAAAACATGTTCACAAAATATATCCCTTTTTCCCTTGGGTTTGAAAATAGTAAGTAAGTAATAGTAATACTATACTGAGAATAACATAATTTTTACCTACATATGTACATATGTATTTCACTAACAGAACAGAACAGAAAAATTTTCAATAATCAAGTAGCAAAAAACATTTGTTGAAATAAGCATGGTAGGGTCGAAAATTACCTATCAGAACCTAATGAACTACTAATACTTTTGTATATTCGCGCACTAAGTACCACCAGTTCTAATATTACCATTAGGACCAGTATATCGTGACCAGTAGTAGGGGAGCCCAACAGGTGATTTCGGGATTTACTCGAGCGCGGCAGATTAAGATATGGGGGATACTTTGCACCTTGTTGAGTACCTCTACCAAATCTTAGCCCTCTATATAGTGCCGCGAGTGTAGGGGAGCCAGTCAGAATAGTAAAAAAAAATCGATAGCTGGATTTACTCGAGCGCGTCAGATTAAGGCAATCTGACGATTTGACCGTGATGCAAGGGAGTGGCAGGGTTATAAACTTGCAGAAAAATAACGGCACCTGGATTTACTCGAGCGCGGTCAAATTTTTTTTTATTTTGATGGAAATAATTCAAGGATAACGGAAAGCATAAATTATCGTTTTTCTGGTTTAAATTGTTTTTTAAAAAAAGGCCAAAGCCAACTTTTTTACTCAAAATATTTTTCTTAACTAAATTTTCCTAAAATAAATGAATAAAATGCAAAGCCAAATAATCAGCAAACTACCGGACGGAGGTATCAAATTTTAGGTTGCTGTCGTTGTTGTTGCTTTTGCAAAAGCGTGGAAACTGCAGCGACTGCACTTTGTATGTATTTTATGGGAATGGAATTTGCATGAGTTTAATTTTATCAAAGGTTTAACTTATTTGTTGTTAACTCCCCCCTTCCTGAATTCAAACGTCCTCGATTGGTTTGTCAAAGATTCTATTAAGTCCTTCGATGACTGATACTGAAAGATGGGGATGTTGGTTATCCAATGAAGTTGTATTGGGTCTCTGAATTTTCATTTCTTGCGGATGTAAAATATTGCCATGATTATCCCAATGCTGTTGTAATCGTAATCGCAGTGCCTGTGGTTATGGATATCTTGTTGCGGACATCTAATGATTTTATGTACTCAGTATTTTTCACGTTCAATTCTTTAATCATTTCTAAGGATAATATTTCTTCAGTATAATTGTTCATGGACTTCGGTTGCAGCAAAGCAGGTAATGGTGCGTAAATAATAGTTTCATTTGAGGTGTATGTTGCACTTCCGATTCTTATAGCCTCATTGTGAAAGCATATTAAAAATGTCCCCTGTAGCGTGGTTGTTTCATTATTTATGCAAATTGATCCATTGAATTGGTTTAAAAATATCAGTCCTGTTGATATTTCTTCTACCTCTGGTATGTGCTGATTGTTGATTAATTGACATGTTGGTATTTGGCTTACAAGTAGAATTGCTTAAGTCTATTACATTTTTTTTCGAACAAATTGATAGCTTATTATAAGTTTTACAATCATTTTTTATTTCATATACTTTATTTTTACATTGAAGTATTGACTCAAAATGTATTCTGTTCATTTTTGTCTTGAATTTTACTGGTTTTAATATAATTTTTTTACAGTATTCAGTATTGGTTTCTGGTAAACTTATAATATAAATAATCGTTTCCCCGTTTGAAGCTATTTTAACTTCTGAAAACTCTAGAGCTTCATCTATATATAAGTATGGTATGTTTTCCTTATTGAAAATTTCTCTAGCAATTTTTATTTCGATATATGACAAAATATAAGAATTTATAATGTTAGCCTTTGCCCAATGAATGGCATACTCCATGTTAATTATTTCTTGTTTCATGAGGTCTAATTTATATTTTAACTCACTTACAAATTCATCTTTCGTGCTGTTTTCTGAGTTCACCAACTTTAAAATTTTATTGGTTCTATTTGTCATTTCATTTATTCTATCTATCGTCATTCTATTAATGATTAATTGTTTGTTGTTTTTTTCGAGGGCATTGTTTATTTTCTCGTGAAATTATGAAATTGATTCCCCCTCTCCTCAGACGTCTCTGGAGGGTTAAAATGTTAGACCATGTTAGACACACCTACCCCCTATCTGCCACCCTTTTGGGGGTCCCCCTACAAAAACACAAAAAATTTCGAAAAATAGTTTATAGCTCCCCCGAAATGACCCGTCGAGGGTTCATATGTATCACCAGGTCCTATTATATTTTCTTTCCTAATATTTTTCCCGAAGATACCCACCCTATATCTGCCACCCTTTTGGGGGTCCTCTCTACATTTTTTCCGAGCATACTTACCCCCTATCTCAACCCCTTTTGGGGGATCCCTTTGAAAAAAAATGAAGAAATTTTTGAAAATTAATTAATATCACTACTAGGTTGTATTATATTCATTTTTATTGTGTTCATTGCTTATATTAACTTGCTCTTTTCACAAAAAGGATACTTTTTACGATATGCTTCTACGATTTGTAGCGTTAGCTGTTTGTGTTCTCCATTGTTTGACAAAATTTGGTTGTATTCTTTCATAAACGCAACACCTCTTTCATTGTCATTTACGACATCTAAGCCTTTGCAAAAAGAGAGAAGATCTTTGAAATCATCATCAGATTCCCAAGTGGATGGATGATTATCAACCCATATTTAGGACAGGCTTTGGCAAGGCAACCCTTTATATTCTGTTTAGGCTCATAGAGCTCTATCATTTGACATACATTTCAAGCTGTAATCTTATACACTAGACTTTTCTACAGCTGGCTTTTGGGCTATTTAAATATATGTCAGTTTACTAAGGTTTTTCAGGTGGCAAAATGAGATTTTTTTTAGAAACTATAGATAAATCTAATTAAAATTGGGTGTTCAAGACAAAAATGACATTCGGTCTCTAAAAGTACAATTCACGTTTCGATTCTGTACATTTTCACAAAACCCAAATGGCATCACTGATTGGGATTTTTATGATTTAAGAAAAAACAAATCATGAAAAAAAATTTTTTCAAGCAGTCAGATTAAGCAGACTCCTCCAAATAAACGTCAGATTATGGATCAGCATGACCAGGACATCAAGCTGAATCGTCTGTATAAAAATCTGACGCGCTCGAGTAACTACAAATATCGTTTTTTTTTGCATTTTCGAAAGGTGGCCACTCGCTTGCGTCACATCCGAATCTAATGAATGGGAGCTTCGTTTGGGATCACTTAACATCCCCTATGAATATCTGACGCGCTTTTTTTCCATTTTTAACTCATCCGTACGGCCACGCCCACCATCTAAATCGGCAGAGTAATATACCTCCGTCATCAGAGGCATGCCCCAGCATATAAGAGGTGTCGGGGCACATTGATACGATTTTTTTATAAGCGGAAAAAAAAAGGAAGATTGACAAAAATGATTAAAGAAAGTATATGAATTTGTTTATTGTTTATCTAACTAACTTATTGGAATCAAATTTCAACTCAATATTATGATAAATGAATTTCGTATCAAACTGCCCCACATACTGGGTGCATTGATGCACGTCAAGGGCACTTTGATTCATAGTTTAAAACACACCTTTTTCGTTTAACAAATAAAAATAATAAGTTTTGCAATTCCCTACAACATTTATTTATGAATTATTTTCTTATTGATAGCTTCCGTTCCAATACCAGAGATTCAGAGTATCAGAGATTGCAGAAGCCATAGCATTTTCATCGATATTAGCTTTATCCGTTTTTTGTTTGTACGTTCGCACCATATTCCTTCCTATGAAGCTATAATCGTCAAAAATTATGAAAATGTAAAAGTATTTGATGAAAACACATGAACAGTACACAAATCACAATTGGAATCATAATTTATTGTTCGAAATATTACAAAATTTTGGTTATGACAATGCAAATGTTTTACTCTAATTTCGCATCGTTTTATGAATTTATTCGCGATCTCGGTTAAGTCTACATTCAATGCATCTTCGGAATCTTCATATGTATATGCAAAATGCTTAAAAACATAAGCCGAGTTTGGGTCATAGTACTCTAGACCCGTGCGCAAGAGGGCGATTTGGGGGTTCTAACCCCCCCATTGGAAATTTTTTTATATAGACTTTTATTGCAATATGTTCTTACTTAAATGAAAAACCAAAAAGACTTGCGCCTCTTACGAAAAGTTAAAAATTTTATGAAAATAAAAAAAACTCACATATGTACATATTTATGAAAAAGTTATGAATTTTATGATATTTTCCAAAGTTATGTCGGGAATTTCGACATGAAAGTACATTCATTCTTAGGTTTGATTGAGGAATAACTCATAAAAAAACAAGATGTTATATTAAAGTAGTTTCGAGAAAAATTTTTTTAAATAAAAAAATTATTGTTTCAACAAAATTTTTTAAATCTTTTTAATTTTATTTATAAAGTTATAGTATTTCTTAACAAAAAAGACTGTAATTTTTATCCTATCTCCTATAGTTTTTGAGATATTTCGTTTCAAAAAGGTAATAAAAAAACAAAGTGTGCAGTTATTAAAAGAATGGCCGATATGTACATATGTATATACTATACACACATAAGCATATATATGTACATACATACATATATATTTATAAAACAATTTTTGAATATTTATCTTTTTTAGTATGATTTTTAGTCAAAAATACTTTTTTACGAACTTTATAACCTGACAGGATATATCCGAGTTAACCCAGCAATACCCAGCATATGAAATTTCATACAATGTTTGAACTCTGCAGATCGCTATTTTTTACCAACAACCAAGGTAGTCGGTGATGACATTTTTGAATTTTTTTGTGTAAATATTTTCAATAAACAAAATCAAATTTTTTTTTTATATTTTTTTAGCAAAATGCATTTTTTTAGTGAATTTTCCAAAATCTCATGAAAAATTTTTTTTTCTGGGAACTGCTGGGTTATAACTTGAACGAGTGCCGCTAGGAGACGAACGCAAAACTAATCATAGCATACAAATAATCAATCTTTGAAAGCCCGCAGGCAACTGTTTTTCAAGTACAGAGTTTTCAAATATGGATCTTTTCTTCATAAATATTAGGGAGCAACGCACCTCAAAATATTTTTTTGGGGGGAAAAAGTGCCTTGCCCCCATAGTCGCCGTCTATGATGAATGCACACAATGTGTGTATTGTAAATGTCAAATTGAGCAATCTTTGTGTTTATCAATTAACGCTAAGAATTCGGTAGCTGACAGTGCACGGTGGGCTTTAAAAAATTTTAATTTTTCGAAATACCACCCGCGATTTTTTTCAGGGATAATGTTGGGGTACCCTTCCAGTGTCAAAATCCGTGAACCGCGAAATCGAACGTCCAGCCGTTTTTTTCTAGGATATTTTCATTTTTTTAACGATTTTTTGAGTATATCTCGGTGTTTATATACATTAGAGCGGTTCAAAATAAAAACTTTTTGATTTTTTAACGATGTGTCAGTGGATTACAATAGCCCTATATGTTTAGACAAAACAACCCATAAGGATTTTCATGAAAACTGGATTGCCGCCGCCTGTTTTAAGTTGCCTACCCTGACTTGATAAGGGATCTTGAACTACCTAAAGAAATTGCAGTGTGTTTGGCTTCTAAATTAAAAGAAAAAAACTTGTACAAAAGTGACGTTCTAACGAGCAAGAGAGCAAGAGCAAGTTACTGAAAACTTTATGAGAAATCACAAGTCAAGTAACTACTCTGAAATTTTAAATGACATGCTAGAAAATTTTAAAAACTTATGTCCATCAAAGTGCATTACCATCACAGTCATCTTGACCAATTTCCAGACAATCTTGGATCTTATAGCGAAGAACAAGGAGAGCGGTTTCAGCAGGACCTAAGTACTATGGAAAAAAGATACCAAGGCCGATGGGATCGGCATATGATGGCTGACTATTGCTGGGGGATGTAACGTGATAGTCCCACTACACCTTAATCACGAAAGTCGCGAAAAAGAAAGATTTAATTTAAATAATAATGTAAAAAATGTTGTTTTTTATGTAAACTTCCACCTTTTTTTACAAGGCAAAATCTAGAAAACTACATGTAGGATATAATAATCTAATCAGTATAAGGCCCTTAGTTAAAAAAAAGGTACAGCTTCTCGGCACCAAAACTAGTGTTGACTGTGTAATGTACCACTAGATCGACGGTAAAGTATTATATCAAGATTTTGCAACTTGAAAGTAGAAAATCGGCATTTTTTAATTTTGTCCGGGCAATTTTAAATTTTTTTATAAGAAAAGAAGAAGAAGAAAAACTAATCACGGATTCGAATTCCTCGATTGATAATAGTTTGAAAAGCATACCCACTTTGTTGCTAAATTTGATAACCTCTTTGCTTGCACGATTTTTTAAATCATTATTTTCGAAAATGGGTAGGCAACTTAAAACAGGCGGCGGCAATTCAGTTTTCAAAATTGATGAAAATCCTTATGGGTTGTTTTGTCTAAACATATAGGGCTATTGTAATCCACTGACACATCGTAAAAAAGTCAAAAAGTTTTTATTTTGAACAGCTCTAATGTATATAAACACCGAGATATACTCAAAAAATCGTTAAAAAAAATGAAAATGTCGAAAAAAAAACGGCTGGACTTTCGATTTCGCGGTTCACGGATTTTGACACTGGAAGGGTCCCCCAACATTATCCCTGAAAAAAATCGCGGGTGGTATTTCGAAAAATTAAAATTTTTTAAAGACCACCGTGAGTGTTCCCCTAGCACTAATGGATGTCGAGCTGCATAGTAGCACACTCCATCCAAAAAAATCACCAATGTGCTTGTGAAGCCAATCAACTTAGCAGCAAGAAAGCATGATCCAAACTCACGACTTGTATGCAAATGAATCGATGAACGCAAATTAAATTCCCCATGATACAGCCATAAATGTGGGATTGGAAGAATGGGATGTAATGGTGGAGTTCGGAAAATATCAAAGTCGTGAAGGACTTTGGGGACACCATTTCATATAGTAAAATTCTTTGTCTTATCTTTCCTATAATTTCAAATTGTGAAAAGAAAAATGGGATGCACAAACAGATGATAATTACAGCCGAAAAGATTCTTCTGAATGCTCAGATATTTCGGAAAATTAATAAATAATTTTGTATAAATGGGCTATTATCACGAAATGGGTGAATTTTCGATCTCATAGAGAACAAAAAAAAAGTCATCGTAGCAACTTTACGATTTTATTTATTTCGTTTTCAAGTTATTTTAACATATTTATCACTGGATCTACAGTAAGAGTATTCAAAAGGTAGTTTGCTGCAAAATACACAACCTCAGAGCTTCGAAGGCGACAAACATTTTATTGATTACGGAGGCGACTTTTCACTGAAATATGCGTCTTGGATCTGAGAGAACAGACGAAACACATTTCCAGCCAAATCGTCACATTACATATGAAAACGGAATGTCAAAACTGAAAGTGAAATGTCAAACCTTTGAAAATATTCATAGGATGATAAACAAAAACTGGCAGGTTACGGTAGCGACACTCTTTTTTCTCTTATCGTTTTTACGAGCTCTTGTCGTGTGGTAATGAGATTTGACTGTTTTAATATCTGCGATGCCCACCCGATTTTGTAGTATTATGTTCTGACACTTGCTCCTTGCAATTATTAGCCCACAAAAATCGTTAATGTCTTGTAAATTCAGGATATATCACAGACATATGTATGTATACATAGAAAAATCGATGGACAAGTTTCAAACCTGTAGCGCGGGAGTGGGAGGATTTTTGTAAACTTATACTCCGCGGCAATAAGGTGCGCGAGCATACTACATACTACTATTTTAGAAATTCCAATCCCGAAATTTCGAACGAGGGGTCGCGCGAGCAGACCGTTAGTGTATTGAAATTGGAAATGGATAGGTTACGGAGGCGGCATATCTGTATATTCTCGCCCTATAACTTTTTATTAGAGCAATTGAATATCGATGCGTATGATGGAAAATAAATTACCTCATCTTGAGAATAATTTGCGAAGAAAAAAAAAATTGTTGAGCCTTTGCATCTGACCAAACTATACACAGACATCCATTACACCCATTTCGTTATAATAGCTCAAATAAAAAAAACTCTTCGTTTTAACGAACAAAAAAAATTATTTAATTTTTTATTTCCTAATGACTACTGTAAGCACCCACTGGGCATTAAAATAATCTGCAGCTCTCGATGAAGTTTCGAAAGCATTTAATAAGCAGTACCTGGAGACCGACCACTGTTCGGTTTTTCGTTTTGAGGTTGAAAAAATCGAAAAAATATGGAATTTGTTAAAAAAGTTGACTTTTCACTTTCACGCTTCAACTTCTCTTTACTTTTTTCTGTTCCATTTTTTTCAACAATTTTGCTTCGTTTTTAGTTTCGTCAAATTGTTGTTGTTGTTGTTGAGTGGATTGGGACCAAGAGTGAATAGAAATGAAAAGGATAATGCAAAATGGCTCGATTTCATTTAAATTGGACACTAAATCGACTGAGATATCGCAGCATTTATATAAAAGAGCGCAACCGATTGTACAGTTAGTACGAGGGGTAAAACCTATAGGCCACTTTGGTACAAAAACTTATCGCACCTTATTACGTTTTGCGGTTGGTGTTATTTTTTAAATTTTATTGCTGTAAGGATATTTTCCTTGTTCTTCGGCTTATCCCGGAGGTAATCACTCCATAAGTGACAACTCATCGAGGCGGTTCACCCCAAGTAACGTTGGGTCACTTAAAGTCACTTTGGTTCACGAAATTCGTAAAAATCAAAAAAAAAAAAAATTCCATGCACCGCAAAACGTAATAAGGTGCGCAACGTTTTTGCAACAAGGTGGCCTAAAGGTGTTATAGTGCAATTCTACAAAAATCGCACGCAAACCACAAAATCGCGATTAACGCTCACCTCGGTGACTCCAAGTGACCCAAAGTGACTCGGGGTGAACCGCCTCGATGAGTAGTTAGTTATGGAGTAATTACCTCCGGGATAGTCCGAAGAACAAGGAAAATATCCTTCAGCAATAAAATCCAAAAAATCGCACGCACCGCAAGACGTTATTAGGTGCGCAAAGTTTTTACACCAACGTGGCCAATAGGTGTTATAGAGCAATTCTACAAAAATCGCACGCAAACCGCAATATCGCGATTTTCACTCATCTTGGTGACTCCAAGTGACCCAAAGTGACTCGGGCTGAACCACCTCGATGAGTAGTCACTTATGGAGTGATTACCTCCGGGATAATCCGAAGAACAAGGAAAATATCCTTACAGTAATAAAATCAAAAAATCGTACGCACCGCAAAACATAATTAGATGCGCTAAGAGTTTGTACCAACGTGGCTCATAGGTGTTATAGACCAATTCTACAAAAATCGCACGCAATCCACAAAATCGCGACTTTCACTCACCTCTGTGACTCCAAGTGACCCAAAGTGACTCGGAGTGAACCGCCTCGATAAGTAGTCACTTATGGAGTGACTACTTCCGGGATACTCCAAAGAACAAGGAAAATATCCTTACAGCAATAATATCCAAAAAATCGCACGCATCGCAAAACATAATTAGGTGCGATAAGAGTTTGCAACAACGTGGCCTATAGGTGTTATAGACCAATTCTACAAAAATTGCACGCAAACCACAAAATTGCGATTTTCTCTCATCTCGGTGACTCCAAGTGACCCAAAGTGACTCGGAGTGAACCGCCTCGATAAGTAGTCACTTATGGAGTGACTACTTCCGGGATACTCCAAAGGACAAGGAAAATTTCCTTACAGCAACAAATTCCGCAAATCGCTCAGGACGCACTAAGTGGTCAAATATTAAAAATCACCACTACAATATTAACACTACACCACTGTAATTAAAAGTCTATTGGAACAAAAAACTTTTTTTTATTTTTCGTGCTTTCTCTATCGATTGGAACAAAAAATTTAAAAATATTACTCCCATAGTACACTAAATAGTATTTAACGTTTTTCGTACATATGGGAGGTGCCACGCCCACTTACGCAATCCCGTTGAAATCCATATAATTTCAAAGCTTATAGTAATCGACACCTCTACACCAAATTTAAAGAAAATACCTCCCATAGTGCACTAAATACAACATTCAACGATTTTCGTATATATGGGACGTGCCACGCCCACTGAAGCAATCCCGTCGAAATGCATTTAATTTCAAAGCTTATAGTAACCGACAAATCCTCACCAAATTTTAAGAAGATTACTCTCATAGTACAATAAATATAACATTTAACCTGTTTTGCTTGTATGGGAGGTGCCACGCCCACTGGTGCTGTTATACCCATTTTTCGTCTTGAGGTACCTTATAGCAAGTTTATCCACCATATAAAATTTCAGAACGATTTATAAATATTGTGGGCTGTGCCACGCCCTTAAACGAATTTTTCCAGTATAGTGACATAGCATGTTATGATGACTGCTTTTAGTGGTATTATCTATAAAATTTTCAGTGCCGTTTTTGAGTAAAATTGAATCAAAATTTTCAATTATTGAAAAGTGCCACGCCCACTTTTCCGATTCCGCCCACTTTTGGCAAAATTTAAGATATTTATGATCTGCATCTGTGTACCAAATTTCATCACAATATCTTGAATAGTTTTCGAGATATGACGTTATGAAAATAAAAGTTTAGGGCTGTGCCACGCCCCTCCAGGAGCTTTTGATAAGTTAAAACCCAGCCCAATCCTAATTTTGTTCACATATGTACCTAACCCCCAAGTTTCATTAAAATCGCTGCACCCGTTTTGGAAATAAAGTCTGAAAATATATATATATATATATAAATACATACAATTATTGCTCGTTTAATAATAGTAGATTTATGAAGCTCTTAATTTATACTAGAGTATTTATTCGCCTCTTAAAAGAATAAAATTAAAATTTTCGATGAAAAATATTTATGTAGCCTTTCAAAACTGCAAATTAAGATGTTTACAAATACCAAAATTACTTAAAATTTTAAAAGTATTTATCAAGGTCTTAACGACGTCTTGTGAGAGGTTCTTAAAACGTCTGTAAATACATATTTATTTTCTGAAAATAGCTGAGGTTCTTATACAGTCTTAACAAGCATTCGGAAGATTTTCATAAAACGTTTATAAATATTTTTGTGTTCGAGAATTGAAATATTTATCAAAGTCTTTAAAAAGTGTTTGATAAAAGCTTTTTAATAAATGAAATTTAATTTTTACTTTAAGAGCTATAAGTTTTATTGAGGTCTTACATTTCAACGTTTTTAAATACTCCATAAGAGCCAATATAATCTTCAACTCTTAAGTGGATTTATAAAATACCTCCGTAAATATTAAAATTTATGGTTGAAAATACGGAGACAGCAACGTACGTTTCGAATAGTAGGCTTGCCAAACGTCCGCAATTTAATACAAATTTGTAAATGACATTTACTATTATAAAAATTATAATTAATTTATGAGATGAACCTTTTTAAAAAATTAAAGCTTTTAGTCCGGGAGGTAGCGTTGCATTTTTCGAAGTAATTTCTCCCACTTAATTTTTTTTTTGCAAATGATAGTTTATGTGCAGCTGAAAATGGCGATAGTTAGTGGAAATTTTAAAGCTATGAAAAAGGGGTAAAATCTTGTCATTCGGATATTCTCGGATATGAAATCGATGTATTTTCATCTCCTCTACAACATTGGCCCTGATAATTTTTTCTTTTTGTCGCTTACTTTACGAGTTATTGACCAAATTTATTTTTTCGGCATCTTTAATTGACCAATTTTTGGCACTAGACAAGCAGAGTGGAGCCTGTCGGCCATTTTTATTACGTACATCACTAGCATTGTCGAATGAAATATAATTTAACTTTGCGAAAATGTGATATTGTTTACCCTACAAGTCAATACTAATTTTGAGCACTTGAATAAAGAACACCAAATAGTCCGGGAGGTAGCGTTGTATTTTTCGAAGCAATATCCTCCCACTTATTTGTTTTTGCAAATGATAGTTTAAGTACAGCTGATACTCGAAATAAGCGTCAGTCGCCAGAATCGTGGTGGGCCTGGTTGTGAGAGTCCGACAAAAAAATTTTGCGCAATAACTCGGAAAGTTAGCCCAAGTAGAAAAATATGTTTTAAACAATGTTTTAGAGGAGATGAAAACACATCCATTTCATGCCTAAAAAATTTCCGTACGACAAGACTTGACCCCTTATTCATAGTTTGAAATATCGCCCACTGATAAAATTCTTCAAGACTCAATTGAGAAAAAAATAAACGAAAAATCACCCAAAATATGTTCATTCAAATTTGGGTGATAATTCATATTTCAATAAAGAAAACAGCCCATAACGAAAGCTCAAAAGAGCTTCGTCCTTAATTTGCCTTTTGTTCATATGGTAACCCTACCAATGGACACAAAAGTATTTTAAATAAAAAATTTTAACATTTTAAAACTGTGAAGTTTTATTAAGCCCTAAAGATAATCCTTAAGTTTTATGTACCTCTTATGGAGCTTTTGAGAAAATCCTTAAGTTTTATTTGCTACTTATCGAGGAATTTAAAAAAATGGTGTCATCTGTTATTTTTTTCAAAACAAAAAATTGACAAAATTGCAACAACAACAAAAAATTAAAATGTTTTTGCCAAAAATTTAATTTTTTCTGTACTAAATCTTTCTATTTTGACTTGCTTTTATCGAAAAAATCATTTTAAGATATTTCCAGACATAAATATTTACGAAAAAACTGAAAAAAAAATTTCCTCCCAAATATTTTATTTTCCTAAAAGGCAATATTTTCAAAGCGAGCTAAATTTACCGAACCAAAACCCCAAACTTCACGATAAATCTTTGCTCGCACGTAAATTTTGATCAATAATTGTGCCGAAATACATAATTATTTCTTGCATCATATTCAATTGTCATTTTAAATTTTCATTTGTTATTCTCCTTATTTAATTTGCAAATAGTATGTATAACAAAAACCAAATCTTTATTAAAACCTCGTTAAGATAAAATAAACCTCATTAAACGTTTTTTTAAAAAAAAATTGTGTATAAATATTTTCAAGTGCTCAAATTATTTATAGAATTTATATGAATTTATCAACATCTTGAAGAGGTTTTGAAAACGTCACAACTAACTCTCACATAAACCTCTTGAAGGGCTCCATAGAAGGTGCCCGTTTGGTCTTAAATAGGATTGTATTGTGTATTATTCTGTATTTTAAAACCTCTTTAGCGAATATTTTTAAGAGTTCTGCTCTTAAAAAATGGTTATATAGAACTCTTAAAGAGCCTTATAAATGCAAAAATGCCTAGTGGGCACTAGGTGTTTTTCTATAATGAGTTTTTAAAGAACTAAAACTAAGTTTTACAAATCTTCATAACGTTACTTCTACTTCAATATACAGCTGTTTACGAAAATAGTAGTGCCGTTGGGGCCTGGGTGTTTTACTATCAAATTAAATGATGAGTACAATTTTCATTTAAAGTTTTGAAAAAATAGTAATGTATATTCATTTCCGAGAATATTTACAGTTTCTTTTGTTATAAACTTTTATTTATTTAAACGCAATGGCTTAATCAAAATAAAATTCAAAAATAATGATGTTCACGAAAATAGTAGTGCTTCCTAAAACTAAAAAAAAAGCGACACAACTTAATTTAAACTACATACATGTTACATGTTTCTTTGGGTCTAATATTTCGTTATAAACGCTTTATTGTTTATTACGACTTTGCATCGACGTGGAATATAGTCAATAAGGTCCTTAAAACGCTTCACAGGAATTTCAGCACAAGTCCCTTTAAACATTTGTCTAAGCTGTGTTCTACTTGATGGCTTTGCTGTTGTTACGATTCGTTTGATAATTCCTCACAAATTTTCTATCCGATTAAGGTCCAGAGACTGAGCTGGCCATGGCATCACGTCGATTTTTTAAGATACAAATATTCATAAGCTAAATTACTAGTGTGTTTAGGATCGTTATCCTGTTATATCGTCCATTTTAAAGGCATTTCCCGACTGGCATACGGTAGCATTACATCCTTCAATAAATTAACGTACACTGCTTTGTCTTTAATACCTTTGATCAAATGGATAGGGCTAACGCCAGTCTAGCAAAAGTGAGCCCATACTATAATGGTCAGTCCACCGTGTTTAACCGTCTTGGTAGTGTATTTGGGGTGGTATTTTGTGTTTGGTTGACGACGAACATACTGTCTGAAGCCTTTTCCACAAAAAAAAAATACTTTGCTCTCATCTGACTATAATACGTTGCGCCACTCATATAGCTTAAACAGAATTCCGGCGTTAATGCCGCGACGGTTGATGGTAGAATTAGATTTGGTTTTAATTTTATCGTCACCGTTGAGATAGTAGAGAGTTGCGTTCTCTTCTCCCATACGATTTTCACAGCAAAAATTTTAAGCTGGCGGTATTTACGTCGTACGCCGGAATTCTATTTAAGCTATTAGGCATTCCATTTCATATAATCTTCTGCAAATTGTAAGTATTCTTGCAACGACGTGCTTCTTCGTCAAAAAGTATACCTTCCTGGAACTTTTTGTATTCAAATTATTTTTCATTAGTCGACGACGAATTGTCACAGCACTGATCAACAGATTTGGCTGATTTTTAATCATTTTTGAGGACGCCGAAGGCTTAGTCTTGCAATATCGTGTACTTCGTCTGTCGCCTAATAACGAAATTTGGGTCTTACCACCACGATATTCAGGTTTCTTACAATAGGTAATAGCATCAAATATCAGGGGCAGTGCATCCAACCATATTTTCAGTTTCCTTGAAGGTCTTGCTCTGATTCCTAAGCCTATTTATTGATTCTATCTTTTCGATTCAGCAATGCCTTCCTCTACCCACTAAAAAAAGAAGAATACCTCGATTGCAAAAAATGCATACAAGCAAATTATTGAATTACTTAATTACACTTACTTATAGCGGTTTCCTAGAATTCTTAATTTTTTTCTACTAATTACGTAAAGCACTACTATTTTAATGAACAGCAGATTTTTGGTGCAAATATGGGGAGAAATACGTCAAATGTCCTAGCGCGGTGCGCGAACGCTAAACTCTGTTGTTTTCAACTCGTGCTGGTGGTACATAAATGTACCTAAAAAAATTTCCGACACATCTGTCGATGTATTTTTTCCTCAGCTTTCCAATGGTTTTGTCATATTGATATATCTCAAAAACTGTATTTTTAATATTTTTTTTAATGCTTTTAATCGAAAGCTGAGGTTTTTTTACATTAAAAAAGTTATTTTCCAAAGAGTGCTTTTGCAGTTTGTTATGAGAAATACAACGCGAAAGAGTATTTGTGCATGTATTTTGTTCTAGTGACTTGAGTAACGGCAAGAGTTAAACGAGTCGATGCGTTGAAGAAAAAATTACAGGAACAAAATACATGCGCAAATACTCTTTCGCGCTGTATTTCTCATAGCAAACTGCAAAAGCACTCTTTGGAAAATAACTTGCATGGATCAAATATATTTAAAGTACTCAATTCCATGTGTTTTCAGAGCAATTTATGTTCAAACGTACGTACAAATGTAACGCAACAGTCTGCGTTTTGGTCCATATAGTAATTCTAGCAACAAGATGCAAATATATTTTTTATATTTGTTTTTATTTTTTTCCTTTCTTTTGCTGTTGCAAACAAAAAGTAAAAAAATATAATAAGTGTTTTGGCAGCAAGTGTGGGAGCGTTCGTATTGTAAGAATTTTGTCTACTGGAGTTGCTTACTGATAATTTAGAGTTAATTGGCGTACGTGACTTCTATGGTTATTTAGAGTATAGGCTACAAGCTACTGGCATTGTCACTTATATTACTTACTAATTCTTTCCCTTTTCTATTTAATAAAATGTATTTCTTAACAAAATTCTGCAATTTTAATCATCCATTAGTGCTTTCAGCCATAAATACATAATACAATCGAAAAACCCAATTTGCTCGTGAAAATGCTGTTTTTGCTGAGCAAAAACTTTTTGCTGAAAAAAACCGTTTTGGTACATCACTGATAGTGACAGACCTTTAACAATTCTGTAGCAGTAGTATATGAGAAAATATCAGCAATGAACTCACCATTGCTAATCAATTTAATTAATTAAAATAAGTGCTATTGGAGGAATCAGAGATAACCATTAGTGTTAGGAGTTTTAATTTAAATCAGTCCACCATGTCTGTATCTTCAATACTATGTTAATTTTCTGGAACTTACATATGATGCCACCAAAACGCAACTTGTAATAGCGGGCAGATTTTGACACTAGTGGCTGAGACAGATTAAGTCTAGCCCTTAAGTTGTAGGAACATAAATTTATTTTAATATGTACATTAGGGTGGTCCTTAAAAAAAAGTTGACGCTCTCTCAATTGGTTCGAAATAGGATTATAATTACACCACTATTAGATGGTTTTATTGAATTGTTGTATTGAATAATACTTAGCATCAGATCCTTGGGGGGGAGGGGGCAATGCCCTCTCCAGCCCTACTGAATTGACGCCACTGAATGTCGCTCGCAACTAGTTTCCGAGATACAGTCATGGAAAGTTGCGAATATAGCTTTAGTAAAAATCAATATAAGTTGCGAATTCCTCAATAGATTTTAAATATTTTGATGTCATATGGCAGGTAATTTTACAGTATATTAGATAGGTGCATAAAAGTTTGAAATCAGTTCCATATATTTTGTTATATGACTGTTTTTAAAAAAGGTTTACTATTTTCTATAAAAATTTTGTTACTAATTTGTAATTTTTTTACAGTATTCAGAAAGCCCAATTAATTGCCTTTAATTCAATATGTTATTTGTTACTAATTTTTTCTTTTCTAAGCGTATTATATACAAAAATAATGAACAAACTGGTGTCTTTTGAAAAAGTAAGTAAACTTTCACATTGAAATTTTCGTTTAAATCATATTTCACTTTGAAATAGGGTCAGTAACGGTTAAAGATAAAAATTTTAAATAAATTTTTTATTGGAGGGGCGTCGAATTTGATTTTCGCAAGAAATCCAAATAAGAACCACCATAATGTACATATGTACATTTATTTAATGGTAATGTGAAAAAAAGTTTTTATTGTTATGCATATTTACCTTAAAACCAAAATTTGATCTTGAACTTCTACACCACCCAGATGACGGTATAAAGATTTTTTGCTTTGCCCTTTAGCTCCTCTTACATCTAAGCGTATATAAATTACATCATTCCGGGAAGACATATAAGTCCCCCAATCTATTCGAAATTTTTCTGACACTGATTCCGATCCAGGACGTCCGTTTCTGTGGAAAAATTATTTCTTGTGACAATTTAAAGATTTTATTTAACGTATAGTCCTACACTTCAACAATCACTGGGAAGGCAGCATCTCTTAGTTCTTCCCTCCAGCTAGGTGGCAAAAGTAGCTGCACTTGAGCCCGACTACCATGTGGTAATGGTATCTCAAAAGATCTCTGCATTGGAAGTGCTAACTTTTTTAAGCGATCCGTGAAATATGGGCGAGTATCATAAAGGATTTTCTCCAGACTATGTGTTTTAGATGAATGCACACCTGATACAGGGAGTCCAGGACCTTGGCATTCTAGGATGTAATATTTAATACCAAATTGGGTAGCTATCAAAGACGGTGGAGTCATAAAACCATCGAAATGAGAGCAGTTAATATAATAGTAACGGCTGCTCCAGAGAGCTTCACCTAAGTCACATGTTATGCATTGTGGTTCCGTTCTATGAAACATTTCAAGCAGATTTAAGTAAATTAAGTGTTTTTTGTTTGTTATAAAATTCATTATTAAAGCATATTTACTTACTTCCTCACATCATCGTTTACAGGGTCCTTAACCACGTACAAGTGCCGTTGGCCAGGCTTTTTGTCTTGGGTGCCCAAGTAATATACGTAATGGTTAGCTGTGTCCCAGCAAAGAATTTTTAAGACCTGAAATTAAGATTTTATTAAAATAAGACTAATAAATAAAATTTTCATGACTCTGGTAAAAAATATCACTTTCAAAGGATATTAACCTCCATGGTCAAGAATGATGGTATATGCACCATGGCATACTGACTATTAGGCTTGTGTTACCAACTAAAAATTGGATTCTGAGGATATAAAACTTCAGTGAAAAATTTTTTTGGCGAATATATTTGTTAGTACGAGTACTATGTATTGAAAAAAACTGTTTAACATAAAACTGCACAACAGTTACTCTGCATCTGCGTACCTATAGATCCAATTTTGTTAATGTGCTTAAAAATCTTTGCAATATTTGTAAGGTTAACATATTTTAGAGGATTACCGACATATATGTTAAAACATTTTCAGTACATAGTTCATGAATAGGTTTCCGAAACCAAAAAACCGTTGACTTAAGTAAAAGAAATTTTTACAACTCACAACAGTTTAGTATACACACCTGCTCAAAGTAATAGGTACATTTCTCAGTCTTTAGTTTAAACTCTATTACAAAAACATTTTGGAAATATAGAGGAAAAATCGTAGTGGTAACATGAATAACACAATGTGGTAGCACGATCTTCAGTAAAACAAATAATTTAATTCCACTAAGTTTTGAACGTTTCGACTTACTGTGTATAGTTTGAAAATTTGCCTGCTCAAAATAATAGGTACACCTGCAAGTTGGTTCTAATTTTTGTTTGATAATTTGTTTTTTTAAATTTTTTTGAGCTTTCC
This sequence comes from Meiosimyza platycephala, assembly GCA_963662105.1. Classification (NCBI taxonomy): domain Eukaryota; kingdom Metazoa; phylum Arthropoda; class Insecta; order Diptera; family Lauxaniidae; genus Meiosimyza; species Meiosimyza platycephala. Next base: position 41,019,305 of record OY759210.1, on the reverse strand, counting down.
TTAGAAGAACGGTAAGTTTTCTTTAATTAAATCTTAAAATGCAGTGAATTAACAGCAAAAAATTTTAGTTGAGATGGGTCGTAAGTCAAATTGTTCTGCTGAGGAACACAGACTGGCTTTAAACTTGAAAAAAGAAAGAAAATCTCTTTGATGCAGCTTGCAGGTTGTTGAATATATCTCACAATTTTGAGAGAAATGTATTTATAAATAAACCGCAAAAAGAAACTCGTGGCAGACTATCAAAAACCGCTCCAACAGATGATCTTCATATTGAAAGTATCGAAAAAACAGGCATATTTAAATCTTCAAAAACAATTTTAGCAGAAATTGGGGACGCGGTTACCGCTCAAACAATTCGACGACATTTACTAAAGGTCAACCTACCTGGGCGCATAGCTAAAAAAGTTCCTTTGCTACGGACAAAAAAATTGAGCATGAGGCTAAATTTTGCAAGGGATGATGAAAACTGGTCATGACCAGAACGGCAGAAAAAGTGGCGTAATATCTTAAGAAGAGATGAAACTAAGTTTAATTTATTTGGAAATGATTCAGAAAAGAATGTGCGATGGCCTAAAAGCAAGGAGTTTCACGGCAGATTTACAAAAAAAAAAAAATTTACACATGGAGGCGGAAACATTATGGTGTAGTAGTGTTTTCCTCAATATGGGATAGGTCCTATATTCCGGATAACGAGTAAAATGACAGCAGCCCTATTCTGAGGAAAAAATGCCAAAAGCAAAAAAACTTTCCCAAATACGGAGCGATTTTGGGAGTGCGTCCAAGAAATGTGGTATAAGATACCCAAAGAAACCTGCCAGGCTCTAATCAAAAGTATCCCAAGAAGAATTGCGAAGGTTATCCAAAATAAAGGTGAATACACTAAATAATGAAAGTGTAAACAAAAAAGTTCATATCTTTAACATTTTCTTTTGTTTTTCTGTATATCTTTCCGGTGTACCTATTATTTTGAGCAGGCAAATATTGAGGAAATAGCATTCATTGACCTCAACTTTCGTACCTTATGGTATTTCTTAAAGAATTTCTACTTTTTTTATATATATAAAGGCTACGAAGATATCTATTTTTGTTTTCTTAAAAATTTTGAATAAAAAGTTTTTCCGTTGAGTTGAATTTTGAACTCTAAGGTGTACCTATTATTTTGATACAATGTACATCGCAAAAAAAAAAGTTTTTTTGGGGTTGAAGACTATTGTAAATCATTAAGAATAATTTAAAAATTATTATTATTGCGTTAAACCATCTTAAAGTTACGTAAGATTTTTATTATATAAATAAGAAAAAACAATACATTTGCCACAAGGGATAGATTTAAAACTTTGGCGCCCTAGGCGTCATAGCTCAATTTACTTTTTTAAAATTGCTAATCTACAAAAATGGCGCCCCCTTATATGTTGGTGCCCTAGGCTTGAGCCTTCTCAGCCTTTGCTTAAATTCGCCACTGTTTGCCACGGTAGCAAAAAAAGGTTTTATAGATTCTTTTACAGGCCTTTTAAAGACAAGTAGAAAGACAACATAATATAGTTATAAATTCTTTATAGGAGAACTTCATTATATTTAATTTTATTTTATTATCAAATTTAGTTTTTACTAACGATTGACAAATTTGCAAAGTCGGTCTCGAAACCAAGTCCCTACTATTTGTCAATCATATCTTTCAAAAATTTGTTTTGGTAAAGCGACAAAAAATGTACAATAATCTGCCCTATTTAGTGTGTCTCTGAAAACATGAGACGTCATGTGTTTCAAGTGACCTATGTATGTGACTACAGTATTAAGACATAAGAGACATGCGGTCTTTTTATCATGATTTTATATATTGTTCTAGCAAAATATTTTAAAACAAAATTTCGTTAAAACGAAAGTATCTTATTAATTACTATACAAAGCTATTTTAAAGATGTTCACTGTATTGTGAGCTAAACTTTTGTTCTCATAACTCCCCTTTATGCTACTAGGGATGATACTATATTTTCTGATCTGCATTGGAGTCGCCTATGCGCCGTAAGAAGGTTGTCTATTATTTATGGGACACCCTGTATATAATAAAATGTTGAAATGGGTTCAAAAATTCGAATAAAGCTGATAAAAGTTGAAAGAGGTTGAAATATGTCGAAATATGTATACATACACCGACAAAAAACTTACTCCGTTTAAGGAAAAATGCCTAAATGTAAGGAAAAATGTCCTTCAATGCGAGCTAAAGCCATGGGTTCCTCAAAATAAGTAAGTTGGATTCCTTAGTACAAGTAAATGTTGCTGCTTTGAAATAAGGAAAAGTTTACTCAATGTGAGGACAAGGTTATAAAACTGAGGAAAATTTTACTTTTTCTAAGGATGAAGGTATCCTTAAATGAAAGAAATTTACTTAAAATAAATTCGTTGATTTAAAAAAAAATTTGTTAATTGTCTATTTCCTCTATTTTCTTATTTGTTGGTTACTTATTGTCAGTCATTCTTCTTTAAATTGTAATACGTTTTTAAAACTTCAAAGGAGAACTTAATTTTTTTTACCTATCACCCGATCAGAGAATTGAACCTGTGTTCTGCGCCATGCCACTGTTCAAAGATGCTCATCTTACCCAACTCAGCCACCGACAGCATTTTTAAGACATACTATAATGATGTTGTTAAACTGCGCATGTAACAACCATTGTCTGATCAGGAAAGCTTCGGTTCAAATCCCGGCGACGACATAATTTTTTTTTTTTTAAAAACAAGTAGAGAACTATAAATACATAGGCAAAAACAGAATACTTACGAGAAGAATAGATATTAATTTCAGCGAGTAAAGCAGCGAGTGTTGACACTCATTTATTAAGGAAAATTTTCCTACGTTATAGTAAATTTTTTGAAGAAACTAACTAAATCTGAGTACGATTTTCCTTAAACAAAACATTCCATTAGATTGAGGAAGTTTTTACTCAAATGTGGAACAAGTTGCCTACAAAAATTCTTCCCAAAGAAAAATTTACTATTTCAAAGGAAAGTTTTACTAAAGCCACAAACTCTATATTTGAGGAAGAGCGTTGACTTGCTTTAATGAAACATGAACTCATTTCAAAGGACTCAATTACTAAATGAGACGATATTTTCATCAATATGTGGAAAAATAACTTAGATTAAGGAAAATTTTTACACTAAATCGGAGGAAGCAGTTCTTCAAATTTAGTACGGTCTTTTTTTTCGGTGTATGTATGTATGTCATATTAAAAATTAGCCTCTTCAACTTTGAGTGGGTTGAAGACCGGCTTGCTGATATCGGATCAGCTTCATATTCCGTATTTATAAGTTCTGGGACAATTGTCATACATAGGTATGTATATTAAAAAATTTTGGAGTCTAAAAAACTTTTATCGGAATTTTGAGCACATACCTCTAATGTACACATAGAAAATATACATATATATATATATACATACATACTATTGCTTTTAGCGATCATAAAAATATAATGATACCTTAATCCCTGTTCTCAATATTCATTTTAACTGTAACTTTTACTTACACTTTATAAAGTTCATGGGCCACACAAAATCATAAAGGTGATGGGCAAAACATAAGGTCCTCACTTTGTCTGTGTTACCATTAAAATTAATGTAATGCCATGCTCAAGTGATGAGCCACAACCTAAAAGTTACTTTTTGATGATATCTCATGATTTGTATTTGTATTAAAGTAACAAAGCCTCATTGAAATGAAGGCTTCCAATTTCTAAGATTTTGGTCCTAAGCCCCACCCTCAATACTTTATTACCTCATAGCGGCCATGAGAAATTACTGAAATTCGTTGGTGTGTAATTGTTACATGTTTGATATGAGTAAAATGCTCGGTTCCGGACTCTTGAATACTGGCCAATATTAAGAAACTGTTACCATCTGGAGCGAAAATCGGATGTGGCAAAATATCGAGCCACTCGTCTTCTGGCGCTCGCTCCGAATGTATCTAAATATAAAAAAAAGTTTGGTACTACATATTATCATATAACAATAACATCATATAACATCAATACCTCAGAACATGACCAATCTGATTCAGCAAAGCATGTTGCAATAATACTGTAATTCTGGGAACGCGTCATATACACAGCTGATATTTGATGATTATTCTCCGATATCCAACTGGTCGATGTTAAGTAGTATTCTCTATAATTAAGAAAAATATTTTTGAACAAAAAGATTACCTGTTGAAGTAAAATATCAAAATAGCCATAGTTAAAATAACAACATATTGGATTATTATGAAAACCCTATCAGATGGATGTCTCCAAAACTAGATTCGTGCAATATTTTGTGATAAAATATTAGTCTTCAGAAGTAAAAAACATACGAGATAAATAGTATGTACAGTGGCTCACAGCTTCTTTTATACAGTGCATACTTTTAACTTCAACAGTCTATAATTTTGAAAAAATTTTGATATCAATTGAAAGAGCACAAATCTTAAAAAAAATTTTAAAAATTATAAATCAAAGCCTACTACTAAATTGCATGTCACAGGTTATTTTATGCAGATGTGTATAAACTGTAAAAACACTGTCAAAAGTAATAATTTTGTAATTTTAAATATGTGGTGTGGTAGCCTCTTTGGTCAACTACGGCTTAAAGGTCGTTTGGCATCGAAGCTGCAAATTTTTTAGTGGTATCTGGCGCAATATTACGCCACTCAATTGTAAGTGCCTCATTTTGATCGTTTTCGGAATTTGTTCGGAATTTCTTTCCAAAATCGCTCATAAATTTACAACCACATTAAGGCCTGGCGACTATGCTGACGATATATATTTACCAGGCGATGTATGTATATTTACCAGTATTGTACTACGCCCGCTTTGTGTTTTTGGCCTTTATCTTGGTATAACCGGAAATTTGTCTGTATGAACAGATTTTCGGCACTCTGCAACGAATTGACACTTATAATCGGAAGACACATATTCATACTCATGATATTTCTTATAAAATCCAAATTTCCGGCACCAGCAGCTGACATGTCACCCCATATGGTTTGGGCTTGCCTGTCAGTTGCTGGTACCGGAAATTTGGATTTTATAAGAAATATCATGAGTATGGATATGAGTCTTCAGATTTTCAAGGACAATTTGTTGCAGAGTGCCGAAAATCTGTTCATACAGACAAATTTCCGGTTATACCAAGATAAAGACCAAAAACACATAGCGGGCGTAGTACAATCCTGGTAAACATACAAGTGCCTGGATTTGATGGCATCGCCAAGCCTTAATATGGTTGTAAATTTATGGGCGATTTTGAAAAAAAAAATCCGAACATACGATATTTCAACCAAAAACGATGAAAATGAGGCACTGAGAATTGAGTGGCGTAATATTCCGCCAGATACCAATAAAAAATGTGCTGCTTCGATGCCAAACCACCTTTTTAAGCCGTAGTTGACCAAAGAGGCTAGTACACTAAATATTTAAAATTACAATATTATTACTTTTGACAGTGTTTTTACAGTTTATACCAGTGATGCCAGGTTGTGCGGAATTCCCCAAAATGTGGGGAATTCCCCAAATCGTGGGGAATTCGAATACGATTGGAGATACGGGGAATTTACCAATTTTGAGGGGAATTTTGAATGAATTTCTAAAAACCGTTCATTGCATAGAAGACAGTTTTTACTACAAAAAATATCGATTAAAGTGAACACAGTAGGCTCTTTGTTGTCGAAGATATTGGATAATATATCTGTTCTAAAAATCGCTATAAGCTGGGAACCCCTGTTTTTGGCCTTATAAATGGGCGTCATATGAAGGCCAATTTAATAAGCTACAATATTGGCATAAACATTTTTGGCTTAAGTTTACTTTAGCTGACACTCTCCAATTTGATTTTTTTAATCGTAATAAGGGGTTAGAAGAAAAAAAAATGTAAAAAAAGTGTCGTTCGGATATAGTTTCAGAGATATAGCCATCGGAAGTTGCGGATATAGCTTTTGTAAAAAAGATAGTAAGCTGGGAATCCCTGAACGGATATCAAAAATATGGGATAATTTAATGGCCTACAATAATAGTACGCAAAGTTTTGAAATTTTAACCTATAATTTAGGAGATTTCATGATATTTCTGAAATTTTAACAAATTTTTTTTTTAAAAACCGTTATATATTCCAAGAAATACGTTTGCATATGGCCTAAACTTTTTTTTGAATGTCACTTTCAAAGAGGCTACGAGGCTGCTGTCGATGGAACTGCTGTCGCTAAGGCTGTCTCATCCTCTTTTTCCTTTAAATAGCTCGAAATCATGATGTAATTATATGGTGGACATAGGATCGCTCGTTTACTAAAATGAAGTTAAGTTTTTTCTTTGTTCTTTGTTTCAATGAACGCTATAAAAGTTATTTGTTCAGTAGAAACGTGTGGGGAATGGTTCCGGAAATCGGGGAATATTTCGACGCGCTGTGGGGAATAAGCTTCACATGCCCTGGCAACACTGGTTTATACACATCTGCACAAAATAAGCTGTGACATGAAATTTAGTAGTATGTTTTGATTTTTAATTTTTAAAATTCCAGATAATACTTTTTACCAAAATATAAATATTTTTTTTTAATCTAGAATTTGTGCTCTTTCAAATGTCATCAACATTTTTTATATACATATTCCATTTAGTTTCAAAATTATAGAGTGTTGAAGTTAAAAGTATGCACTGGATAAAATAAGCTGTGAGCCACTGTATGTATGTATTTTAAAAACTTTAAGCTTATGCAAAAGAGTCCTCTTACTTTTAATTCACGGGTACACTAATAATTGCTGCTATGTCGGCGGCCTCGTTTGACTCAACCACTTTGGGGGCCACATACTCAGTTCATAAACAAAGTTGGTTAAACCAAATTCATCGTTACAAACTTTTTAATTTAAATAATAAATAAATTCTGCCCAAACTAAACTATTAATAAATAAATTGAAGGTGTTTGGTATTTGAATCAATATAAAAGATATACAGTGAAACCTAGATAGCTGGGATCTCCAAGTGACAAAAATTTTTCTCTCAATTAAAGAGGTTCCCATATACACAGTTTCCCAAATAAAAAGGTATAAAATTGGGTTGTCCCATTTAAAGAGACCAAGATGAACCTTTTTTATTTAGAGGGGAAAAATCTTCAATAAAAAAGCCTATTTTATGGCAGTTTGTGCACTGCACAGGGCCCATTCGTTTAAGGGGCTCCTCAACGGATATTCTGCGGTGTAGTAGGTAACGCAGATTATAAATAGGAAGCACCTCATTTTTTTGCAATTTTCGGGTATCTGGTTCAAGTTCAACACGAAAAAGCGGCTGTGGAATTTTATTTTTGTTTCTAATGTTGAAAATTGACTTCCGGTTGAATCCGGCATGAATTAGAGCTTCTTTAATTTCATTTCGTTCGACATCGGGGTCTGTGCCTTTAATTACAATTGTTAAACCTTTGCTGCTTTTAAGCTGGTAGGTGTAGTAACTCTTTTTATTTTTTTCTAGGTAAGTGGCAATTGTTCTATAATTTTTTTCTGCGTAGATTTGTATTTTAGTTTCGGAAACATTGCCTTTCGTGAGAGGTATTATATGAAACGCATCTTTTCCAATTAGAGAAACTAAACTACAAACAAGTGCATTAGAGCTGCGTTCACGTAAGTAGATGGGGGGAGGCTTAAGCGTTTTATTGTTTGAGTCGACCATTTTGTCGTCATTCAATTTAGATGAGTCGATATCAAGCAAGGCATATCGATTTTCGCTAAGTGGGTTGTTAGTAATTTGTTCACTTTTGCTTAATTTAAACATATTGAGTTACTTGCATTACCCTTAGGACTTAACTTTCGCTTATGTATAGAGATTATTTCTAAACGGTCCCAGTTATAGAGGGAAAAGCCCATGTTATAGAGGCGAAAACGCACAAAAACTTCAAAAAAATATCCCAGATATAGGGGTTTAATAATCCAATTAATAGAGGTATTTTGATGGAAAAGTGTTGGGACCTTCAAGTGAGTCTGACTAGTAAAGGTTTCCCATATATCCAGGTACCGCTTAACCGGGTTCCACTGTAATAATATTAATAACTTAAAGTAAAATTTCAGTTTGACATTTATTTATTACTAGCTAGTCCGGCAGACGTTGTTCTACAATTTCCGGTAGATGGCACGATGAGTTTCATTTGGTTAAAGTCTGCACAGTTGGTACGATTGGAGGGTAGGCAAGGGAACCAAAAAATGGCCGTATCAACTATCAACCGCGGTAAAAAGCAGGTTTTGAATGAAGTAAAATAAACTGCTTGGTGTTTAAAATTGAACATTGGTAATAATATTTCAAGCATTTCGTAGATTGAATTTTGAAAATAAAATCCTGGACTCTGCTTACCTAAACATGAGGCGATATAAAAAATATCGGTTTTTTCTAGTATTAGAAGAGTGGTACCACCCATTTTTCCATTGAAATATACTTTTGCCCTACCTATTATATATATCAAGTCAGATTCATATGCGACATATATTGATTAGATAGGAGGAATTTAATTTCTCCCATATGGGAGGGCGTGCCATTGTCCATTTTTTAAAGTCTAACTATGCTAAGAACCTTCCACAACCCATAAGAAATATTGTACCAAATTTTATATATCTGCGTTAAATAGTTGCTGAGGCTTAAGAAAATTCTGTTTTTTTATCATATGGGAGATACCTATGTTTTTCATTGAACATTACTACAGCCCGTTTAAAGTTAAAAAAATTTATTGAAATAAATTATTTCATACAGATAAAAAATTTAAGAACCAAAAAAAAAAAAACATAAATCTTTGAGTCAAATTTTAAAGTGCTCATAACTTTCTTGAAAATAAATTTTTTGATGTATGTATACCTACTACATATTAGGGCGGGTTTTTTTATATGGGTGGAAAAAAAACTAAGAATGTTATAGCAAAATCGTAATCTACGGGAAATTCTAAGAAAATTTCCCTTGGAAGCCATGGTCCTAAAATCAATCCCTGATCCGCGCTAATCGACCTCAAAATTTGTTTACGACTTTTCTTTAAAAACCAATCTAGTGAAATAAATAGTTTTTTTTTTTTTTTTTTTTTTAAATAAATAAATAGTTCTACTCATTGAATTACGGACGATGGAAAAATTTTCTATTAAGTATCGAATACAATTAAAACCACGGAATTTTTTAATTATTTTTTTATTGAAACATGTATTGGGGGTATTAAATGTTATTATAAAACCTAAATTTGGTATCTACACAACGTCTATGTGAATGTGGCAGCCGCCAAAGTATGTATGTAGTAGTATGTATCAAAATAATGTTGTATTTGAAATTTGATATAATTGATCATTTGTGCACTTTTTTCTTTTGGGTTTTATTTTTTGTATGTTTTATGATTTTTAACATTTTCAGAACACAATGTGAAGAAAAGTCACTTGATAATTTGTTCAAAATTACACCATTATACTACCAAAGCAGCCATTTTATAAGCGAGAAACGTTATTTTTAAAAAACTAACACTATGGGTAAAATAAAGGATATTTATGATGTTCAAAGGCTACGGGGGGCTGTTGAAAAAGGTCAAGCTACACTGTAATATCTAAAATTATTGAAATATCGAAGTCCTATGTGATAAACATCGCTAAAAATGTGAATATGTCTACTGTTTTTTAAATGTTTCCCCAAAAAATCGTCAAAATTGTCCAAGAAAACAAAAAAAAAATTCAAATAATGACCAAAGAATTGTGCAGAAAACCATAATGAAACGAAGTGCATCGCCGCAATCAGTACTGAACGACCTCAACGAAACTGAAGTCGACATTTCGCTAAATACATTGTAACGCCGATTTAAAGAAAATGGATTGATATGCCGACGTCCTGCAAAAAAGCTAAAACTTACAAGTGCTATGTGCAAACGGAGGCTGTATTAGGCTCAGATTCCGCGTAACACTCCCAACGACTACTGTAACATAGTGACTTAATTTAATTCAGTTAAATTCAGTGACGTCAACGTAAAATTCTCAGAAATTTTCTTTTGAATAATTTCTTATGTTTTTATTTTTTTAAAGGTAATTTTTAGTGGTGAGTGCCTGCTGGAAGCAGTATCCAAAAAGGTCAGATTTGCTGGCAGAAGGCCTCAAGAGAGATACTCAGCCAGCTGTCTAGTTCCAACTACGAAAAACCCACCATCTGTTATGATTTGGAGCCGCATAGCCTCCGAAGGCTCAGGGCCGATATAATTTTTTGATAAAGCAATAAGTTCCGAACAGTACATTAACATTTTGAAAAATGTTTTACTGCCCTATATCGAGACATTAGGCCATTCCAAGGATAAATACACATTCATACAAGATAGAGCTCCTCGCCATACGTCCAGAGCCAGTATGAATGTCCTGAACTCATTAAATTTAGAAGTTTTGCCTTTGTCGGGCAGTTCGCCGGACTAAAATGCAATTGAGAACTGCTGGTCTCATTTAAAATCACTGGTGTACAAACGACGAAATAACACCATGGCTCAATTAAAAGAAAATATTTCTGATGTGTGGAATAATGACCCATCTTTAAAGGAAATGATAATTAACTGTATATAAAGTATGCCGAGCAGAATAAATGAAGTGCTTAAGTCTAGAGGTGGAAACACTAAATATTAAATTTTTTTTTATTTAAAAACTCTATAAGAATATCCAGAATACATGTTTGAAAAAAAAAAAAAAATTCCTGGTACTTATTTTATTTGAGGAACACTGAGAATTTTTTTATATGTTTTTACCGTCTCTAATTCAATGAGTAGGCACTGTAAGCTGATACTTCGAATTTTGACAGTAAGCGATCATTGCCTAGGCCAGGGGTCGGCAATATGCGACTCCGGAGCCGAATGCGGTTCTTCGACCCCTTAAGTGCGACTCTTGTACAAATATTTTCGAGCAAGCGCGCAAGTCGCGCCGAGGGTATCCGTCAGGTGACAATTGTGGGGGAGACTCGCACGTTTCAACAAATCTGGTTAGTCTGGTTGTCAATGCTAGGGATTGCTCCATAGAGCTGCTAGGGATAATTACAACGGTTTAGGAAGATAGAATTCAAATTGGTCATTTTGTTTAGAAACGTCCAAACTATAGATTAAATCATTTTAATCATTGTCTGAATGTCTAATAAACTATGATTATCACATTATATGTGGTGATTTCAATGTTAGTTTGATTTTAAATGATAACTGTTCCAAAAAGTTTTGTGATGTTTTAGCTTAACTTGGACTAGGAATTGTAAATACTATAATGCCAACACGTTTTGCAAGTTCTGTGTATCCTAGTTTACTTGATATGTTCATTGTCTCCAACCCTTCATCTGTTTTATCATTTGATCAAATTTCATTTGTTTCTGACCATGATCTCATTTTCTGCACGTTAAATGTACACTTGAACAAGGCTTCTAGTTCCGAAAGTTTCTCATATCGTGACTTCAAGTCCATTGATCTAGAATCCCTCTATAGGGATTTGGCTCTGATAGAGTGGAATACTTGCTGGTACCTCTGCACTGCTGAGAGTTCTTCAATAATGCAATCAATAGGTCTCTTGATTTACATGTACCAATTCGTACTGCGAGAATATTGAATGTATCTTGCCCGTGGTTTACAATGAGCGTGAAAACTGCTATAAAAAAGAGAAATAAATGTTAAACTGCTTTTAAAAAGGAATCCTACTGATAGCAATTGGGAAAATTATAGACTTGCAAGAAATGGGGCCACTAGTGCAGCTAGGATGTCCAAAAAGCGATTTTATGCGCCAAGGCTAAACACATCACTTCAACCCAAACTTCTTTGGAGGAATTTAAAAAATATTGGTGTTTGTAACCAGAATACTTCCTTATGTGAAATTAACCCCGATATTCTTAATGAATATTTTGTTTTTCAGCCTGTCTCTGATGCACAAACCGCTGATGAAGAATTGAGAGCTATGAATCTGACGTTGCAAAAAGCGTCAAAATTATTAAGTCAAATGCTACAGGTGAGGATGGTATTTCCATTAAATTTCAAAACTTGTATTTGCTTTTGCGCTCAGTTCCATTACACACATAATAAACCACTGTTTAACTACCTCAACATTCCCAAAAGCATGGAAACTGGCAACAATTATGCCAATTGCTAAGAAGCAAACTGCAACTCAATCCAGCGATTATAAACCCATAAGTATTTGTTCTTGTGTCTCTAAAGTCTATGAATCCTTAATAGCTGATTAGATACGTACTCATATTGATTTACATAAACTTGTTTCACCTTTGTAATCTGGTTTTCGTCCTGGCCATAGTTCTTCCACTGCATTGGTAAAAATATTTGATATTATAAGAGTTGCATATGATAATGAAATGATAACACTGCTCTGTTTGTCAGACTTTTCTAAAGCCTTCGACAGTGTGGATCATGCATTATTATGTCACAAACTAAAAATATTTTTTGATTTCTCAGATACTGCAGTGAATGTTCTAAAAAATTACCTAGATGTAGAACGCAGAGAGTGAAAGTAGGGAATAAATTTTCAGCTATAAAGGCCGTGATATGTGGGGTACCTTGGGGATCCATATTGGGTCCGCTTTTTTCACTCTTTTTATCAACGATATATTTTATATTTGGCATATTGTTTCCATGCACGCTTACGGTGATGATCTGGAACTGCACTTCTCGCGCCCAGTAGGTCTTGTGCTATCGTGTTAATGAAGATCTCCTCAGAATCAGGAAATGGACAGTACAAAACAAACTAAATTTAAATCCAACAAAATCCTATGTGCTACCAATTTCAATAGCAAGAATCTTTGTTTAGTTTCCCAACTATTGTCTTAAATAATACTGAATTAAAGTTTGTGAACAAAGCTACCAATCTGAGATTTCGAGTAAATTCTGTCTTGAGCTGTGAAGACCACATAAATTCTGTGGTAGGTAAAGTTTACAGTGTTTTAAGGAACCTCTACGTTATTTGTACCAACGGAGACAAAAAGACGCTTAGTAGTACAGCTTATTGTCCCAATAATTACCTACTCCGAAGTAGTGTACAGCAAGTTAGACTCACGCTGATTGCACAAATTACAAGTAACGTAAAATAATGCTGCTCGCTATATACATATATGGTGTCAACAGATTCGAACACATTTCAGCCTATAGTTATAGGATACTCAACTGTAGCCTTCAAAACTATCTTATTATAAGAAACTGTGTTTTCTTACACAATATTATTAATACATACTAGAAAGCCTCAGTATTTATACGAGAAATTACATTTTTCTAATTCTTCACGCACAATGTATAAATTTGCCAACAATCAATTTATTTATTATTGCATAATTTTTTCTGCTAAAATCTTTTTTTAATGGAATTGACTGTAAAGTTTCGTTATCTTACAGGACTTAATTTAGCAATATTATTCAAGTATGAATGCGCACTCATTTTCCATGGAACCGCCATTGAATGTCCTTTGGCTGGAAAAAATAATAGGGACAAAAGGTTTTATTCAAAATAATGAAGTGGTTTTTAAATATTGCTTACATAATATTTATACAGTAGTCGGCTTTCAATACTGAATACGAGTATGGAATCAAAAGTTGGGTGGCGCATCTATTTTCTGAGATATATCCATCGGAAGTCGGGGATATAGCTTTTAATGAAATCGTCATAATTTGGGAACCCCTGAATCGACTTTCAAAATATGGATGCCATATGAAAGATAATTTAATGAACCATAATATAAGCTCATAAAAATTTGAAATTTCAGCTATAGTTTTTGAAAGTTTTCGAAATATGACAATTTATCTAAATTTCATGTCAACTTTTTCTTAAAAAACCGTTATTTTTTTGGAAAAATTTTTATTTTATAAACATTTTTATTAATACATAAGAAAGCGCATTTTATGCCCTTTCAAATGGTATGCTATTCTGAGTTGGTTTTTCATGGCCAACCAGATTTTTTAAGGGTGGTCATTAATAACTGCACTTTTTGAAACGAAATATCTTAAAAACTATAGGAGACAGGATGAAAAATTATTTGATCATTTTTGTTAAGAAACACAGTAACTTTAAATTAAAAAGATTCAAATAAATTTATTGAAACACTAATTTTTTTAATTGAAAAAATTTTTCTCAAAATATTTTCAATATAACATCTTTTATTATTTTTTTAATTTCTTATGTGTTATTCCTCAATCAATCCTAATATGCATGTGCTTTCATTTCGAATTCCCGCAATCACTTTGGAAACTACGAATTTTTTACTGATGACACGAACCATGTTTTTCAAATTTAAAATTGGCATACATTTTTTTTTTTTTTGTAATGTTATTTTCAATCAATCCTAAGAAGTTATCTGCATTCAAATCGAAATTCCCGACATAACTTTGGAAAATATGATACAATTCATACAATTAGACTGATGCGCGCCTCCATAAAAAACTCATATTTTTCCTAATAGTTTTTCCCTCATTAAGACTTTGTAAAATATCAAACTTTTCCTTTAAAGTTAGTGTTTTATGTTTGCGTTTATTATTTAAAAATATGGCACTTGGTACGAAATTAGACAAACACGCTTACGAGGGAAAGAACCGAAACTGAAGTAATGATAGTGTGAAATGTGAATCAAAGTGCGAATAACAAAGCATGCGAGGTAAAAACGGTAAACCAACGGTGTTTAATTTTGTTTCTTGCATAAAAAAAAAAATTGTCCGGATTGTAGAGGTAAAAATTTCAAATTGTCCGAAATGTAAACGTGTCCGAATTATTGGAGTGTCCGGACTGGCGCATGTCCGACTATCGAAGTAGCACTGTATTAAAATATAATACAGGATGGTTTAAAAATCAAATATAATACTTATGTATTAAAATTTAATACAAAATTTATTACAAAATTTTGTAATCCATTCAAAAGTATTAAATGTAATCAAAATTGTATTAAAAATCCTTGTAAGATTTCTAACCGTGTATGTATTTTATTGACAATATTTATTTTTAATAATTACATAATAAACTACAGCCAATTTAGCAGCGATCAACATTCCTATAAAATTTTACAAGTTGATTCAATGCTTTGTTTGTAAATAAACTTTGAGAAAAACAAAGGAAGAAAACAACAACTCTAGAATATAGACATATGTTTCGATTCTTAAAATCTCATCAGTATATTTTTGGTTGATGTCTACGTCAGCACTTAAATTACACCCGCTATATGAATGCAAACCTAACGAAAAGCTTACTTTTAACTCCAAGCAAATGGTGCAAATTTTTGAGTGAAAACAAGATCACACCATTGCGTTGAAATTTTAATCAGCTGTTCGCTTTGTTTGCATTCCTAAAGCATGACGTCAACTTGAGTACATTTACCGCCAATTTCCTTTGCTATCGTAGTTTCTCAATTATATTTATTATTGCTATAGAAACATTCGAAAAAAATTTTGAAATGTTTATAGTACGCAGGCTAAGGTTCGCGGTGAGAATAAATTACAAAATGTTTTTAAAGTTATATAAAAGTTGATCAGTCAAAATAAGCAGGCTCAGTGCCAAAAAGTACCACGAGAGTCAGAGTGCCAAACATTTTTTGAAAATGCCAGTTTGACACGATTGTGCCAGTTTCGGCAGCGCTGCCTAAGAGGTGAGTTTAAATCGATTTTAAAATTTTCGAAGATAGAGCGTTCAATTCTATACATTTTATATGGCAAGAAACAAGCCAACCAAAACGAAAAGTTAAAATTTACTTAAGGAAATATAAATAATAAAATTAGAGGGTGTCGCAGCTGACGCAAAAAATTAAATCGTTTTAATTCATGCTACTTATGTATGTATGTCGTTTTGTTTTTTTTATGACTTGCAAGATATTTAAAAAAACAATACTTACTGCCCGTCAAGTGTAGGCGGCGGCGTAACTATATACTGGTGAACATTCGTTAAATTCGTTATATCGACTACCCATAAGATAACTTCAGGATTTAAGGTTCCTGGTGTGGGGTATCGAACATTTTTTGTTTCAGGAAAAGAAGTGCCTGAACTCATGCCCGAACCAGATATAATGGCACCTGAAGCTAGCCATGGATAAGTCATCATTCCCACATTGGTGTCATTAAATGAGGCATACATGAAAAAGGACCCGTCTGGTGAAGGCCAAATAGCCTCTGGTTGTTCAAATATTTCTTCTGTAATTTTTACGAAGTAAATAGCATATTCATAAAAAAGTCACTAATAACTGAATTACCTTGGTATAACCAATCAGGCACGCCATTGTATATCACATTTTGGTATCCGGTGTGTGTAATTCGAACGCTTTCTTCCTCAGCAGGTGATTGTCGTACGTAAATATCATTATCTGCAACTATTACTAATGAGGTTGTGTTTCCCAACCAAGTTGCATACTGAAGACGTGTTCTTTGTACTTTTGGAGAGTCCTTCAATTTTACTGGCATATGATGATCATTTTGGACATCGTAAATTGTGTAAAACGCAGTAAATGATTTTCGAAATATCTAAAATTAATATCAACATAGAAAACTGTTTTAATACATATATTCTTATCTCTACAGCTATGTATGTATAACAGTGTTTCTAAAAACAATTTAAATTAAAGTTTACGGAAACATCTAGTGGGTTCAAATATCAACATAACCCTCTGCAACTGACGTGCCCTAATTTTAGCAATACTACTGACGTGGTAGTCTTATAGACACCTTTTTAAAATAAATTTTTTTAATCATTTCAGCATTAAAACCTATTAAGTTTTGTTTAATTATAAAAATTAACACCTGACAATCCATGTAAATGTAAAAAAGTCGAACAAAATACGTTTGTTAAAATTATATGCTTTATTCAATTTGGTGCCATAGAAACAACGAAAATTAAACTCTTTACTTATAGTAAAGGAGCCCAACAGGGGATTTCGGGATTTACTCGTGCGCGACAGATTAAGATATGGGGGATACCTTGCACCTTGTTGAGTACCTCTACCAAAGCTTAGCCTTTTTTATATAGTGCCGCGAGTGTAGGGGAGCCGGTCAGAATAGTAAAAAACAATCGATAGCTGGATTTACTCGGGCGCCTCAGATTAAGACATGGTGGGTTAATTACATGCTGAAGAGTCTACATTTCACTAATCTGACGATTTGACCGTGACGCAAGGGAGTGCCAGGGTCACAAACTTGCAAAAAAATCGTCACCTGGATTTACTCAGGCGCGATAATTTTTTTTTATTTTGATGGAAATAATTCAAGGATAACGGAAAACATATAATCTGCCGATTTCCACAAGCCGAAGTAACAAAAATCGTCATTGAAGTTTAGCGCGTGCAGCTAAATTTTTTGGTTTTTAGGAACTTAATAGCCGTGTTTTATTTGCTTTGGTTAAACCTAAATGTGAATAAAACGCATAAGTTTAACTTTTTTTAATTCTTGTACTGACCACTAGGCATGGCAATGTTCTGTTTTAAAATCAGAGCCGTTCTGATGGCCGGCAAGCTCGTTGAACGGGGGAGGGGTTGAACGGGGCCTACATAATTTTTTTATTTTTTTCAAAAAATTGGTATCAATTGCTTTTGCACTGATCTATAGCGTCGTAGACGCTTATACCAACGTTTTTTCTTTCGTTTTCCGAGAATAGAAAAAAATCGACGATAGAAGTTGAAGAACAAATCTATTTGACGTTATATTAAAAATGAAAAATGAAAGCAAAATCAAAGCAGCGATTAATGACTGTTGTTTCACCTTTGTTTTGTTTTTATTATGTGACTTTATTTTAATATTTGAGCCGAGCACTTATTGCATGCATAAGGACCCGCGTGACCTTAAACCGTAACTCCAAAATTCAAACAATGCTGCCACAAATATTTCATTATCTTAGGTTTGTGTCTAGAACTACTTGCTATGTGCGACATCTATTCTTCGAATTCAGCATAGACAAACAAGTTCAATCAATTGAACTAGAAATTGAGCTGGTTCACGCAGTTGTATGGAATTTTGGTTTAACCAAAACGAATAAAACACGGCCAGTATACAAATAATTTAGCTGTTCCTTATTAAAAAAAATTCTTCTTTTTTTTACGTCCCGAAATAGCGCACTGAAATACATGACTGTGCCGGGAAATACGGAACGTATGGTCACCTTGTGTATTCCTACATCCGTGCCTATCTCTCTCACACTCTCGCACCGTCCCCACCAGTGTTGGCACAGACGGTACTTTAGTACCAAAATTGTTACTATTTTCATAGCTAAAATACCATAGTACGGTTTTCCGGAAATCCATCTTTTTTGGTACTTTTTTCCGAAATTTATCAACAACTGATTTTTGGTATAAAATAGAAAGAATAAATTTAATTTTTTTAGTGATGACATTGATAACCTCATCGGTGATGTTTGCAACAATAAAATCATGTTCCACAGTTTTGTTGTAACTTTTCCTACTATTTGCGCAATTTCTCCTGTAGCTGTTCTCAATTGGATCCCATTTAATTGCATTACTCGTCGTTTATTAAATAAATCTGTCCTCACAATTGAGTGCGATGCGCCTGTATCCAAAGTTAGCTCACATGGTCTTTCGTTGATTTTTCCACCGATGGTAAGGCTGTTGGAATTTCGGCAGAGCTTCGAAACTAAGACTGTGGGGCAATCATGAGTGAGAGTCAGCTCACGCCCTGCTGTACTGACTCTCTTTAGTTTAACGACTGCTCTTCGCTACCATTTTCGCCATCGTTCACCCTATTACCAATTTTTCTTCTTGGTGAACGTGATGCGGAACGTTTACGACGTGATTTGCAGTCACGTGCCATGTGTCCCTGCTTGCCACAGTTATAGCAATTTCCGTTGAAGCTACTGCTGGCGAACGACGAATTTTTGTTCTCAGCCTCCACCTCCATCCGACGAGTTTTCAATGATGGGCGGCATGTCAATGCAATCGTCTCTTGAATGACAGCAACCGTGACTGTTTCATTAAATGTAATCTTCGGGTTCTTCATTGTCTCGCGTTTTGTCTCTGAGTCACGTGTGCCGTCAATAAACGCCTCTATTTTTAATTTTTCAGCCACGACACTTAACTCGTCAGGATATGAAAGGTGTGCCAATCGTTCAATATCTGCAGCATACTCCTGCAAAGACTCACCAGATTTCTGGACACGACTTTTCAACTCCAGTCTGTGAATCTGCTTCATGTGGTCACTGCCATATTTTCGCTGTAAGGCATCCATCACCGCCTTGTAATTCTTTTGCTCCGCCACTGGAACCGTTTGCAATACTTCTGCAGCTGCGCCTTTTAATGCCACAGTTAGCGCTGCTGCTGCGCTATCGTTATCCCAGCGATTATGAGCAGATGTTGTTTCGAACTGGAGCTTGAAAACACTAAATGGCGTTGTTCCATCGTACATGGGTGCCTTAAGCCTCTCTGCGCTGATTTCTCTTATTACTTGAGTGGTTGGTTCGCTTATTTCCAACTGTTGAATCTTTTTACTAACGTCTTCAAAATTATTTTGAACTTTATCCTTGAATGATTCAACGTCATCTCGTAACTCAGTCACTTTTGCATCGAGGCCATTTACCATTTTGGCAACCTCCGTTCGAACAGCCTCCTGGATTTGCAGCGAGTTCTGACTTAAGCTCTGATCAATTTCTTCTCGAATCGCCTGGATTTGTATCACGTTCTGACTAATTTCTTCCCGAACGGTCTGGATATGCAGCGCGTTCTGACTTAAGCTCTGGTCAATTTCTTTCCGAACCTCCTGGATATTGTTATTCATCTGTAACGCATTCTGACTTAACTGCTGGTCTATTTGCAGTGCATTTTGATTTAAGCTCTGACCAAATTCTTCTCGAACGGCCTGGATATTGTTATTCATCTGTAGATTTATTGTTTGCGTCATCGCCATTAACATTTTCTCGAACTTTGACATATCTACAACTTCACCACTTGCAGCCGTTCCAGAAGCTTCCTCCATTTTCGCTGTTGATTCTAAGACATCACTATAAAATTCATGCTCTTCTAGGTCTACCCCTTGAGCCTCAAGAGCCTGCCGTAAGCGTTTCTGTAACTCCAACTTTCCGCCAGATGATTGCAGATTCAGCTGCTACAACTCTTTCTTTAGTTGATCCACTTTTAGTTCTTCAAACTTAACCATTTTTTTTTTATTTTTTTATTTTATTTGATTGTTAATTCTTTTTACACAATCCCACTTCTGACACCAATTGTTACGAAATTTCCTGTCCCTTTGACAGTAATTTCAATCTCTTACACTTTTCTGAGTTCGATCACTGGATTGTGTAATAATCAAGAAAAACGCAATCTTTATTTAATTATAAAATGGTTTATTTAAATCACAAACGTTAGTTTTTACACAGTACAATTGTTTATTTAATCTTTATATTCAAATTGTATACACAAACGTTATACTTTACAAAGAGAATAAATAATAAAAATAGATTTCATGGATGCGTCTAAACATAAAATGTTGCGATTGGGCGGTGTGGTCGTGATTTGGTCTGAAACTTCGCCGTGAAATCAGGAGAATTTTTTTTCAAAAAAGTGGTCGAACGCGTCATAGAAAAGCGAAATTGAAAAAGGAGAATTAACTGAACTCGTTTGTTTGCAATCGTTTTTCATTTTCGTTCGTATAGAAATTTCATTTTATATGTTAAGAAATAATATCTATTGTTTAGAAACCTGCATTTGAGAAAATTCATTTGTATTGCTACCAAGCAACCAGCAAATCCAGAAGGAGGATTTTTATTTTGACTTCTCCAAAATAACAAATTTGCAACCGATCCCGCGTCTTTTGCGTTGTTGTTGCCTTTTTTATTCCGAAAAATTCAGTTGAAATAATCCTAGCAAAATGTGTGTAATTGTTGTTGTTCTTGTGTAGTTTACAACCGATCCCGTTATTTGTATTGTTGTTGCTTTTTTTCAGCCGAAAAATTCAGACGAAAATTAGCAAATATTATATTCCTGTTGTTTGCTTGTATGTGTTTCACATTTTGCTATTTGTCGCAACCAGAACTTTTTGCCAAGGGGGTTTTTAATCTAACGAAATTAATCACTTATATTTTCATATTTTCTTGTTTTACTTGAAACAAATCATTAGTTAACACAACTTAATACCTAAATAGATTAAATTAGAATAGTTTAATCACTTGCATTGATTCGGCATTTAAAAAACCACGAAAATCAAATTTTGAAATACAAAAAAATTAAACTTTCTTTAAAATTAACAAAGAAACTAATTAAAAATGTTTAAATACACTGCCACTGCCAACGTGTTAGTTTTATTTGGGCTTAAGTCCTTGAAAATTGAAAAATATTTATGTTGGGGGCTTCAGCCTCCTTGACCCCTTGTTAAACTTCATGCGTTTTTCAGTTCAAACCTGAAAAATAAAAATAATATTCATCTTGTTTGATTTGCTGAGCGCCTGCTTCAAACAAAAATTCTTTTGTCTTGCAGCTAGAATTGAAATCATTTTAAAATAATCAAAATATTCTTCAATTTCTATATTTTTCAACATATTCATGAAAATAACAATAAAGGTTACATTAATTTGTCCTATCAAAATTTGACAGCTAAATCTGGTTCCGTAGTTGTCAAAAATTGTTTCTACTCAATTTATTTGTTTACATTTTGCATTGGATTTTGACAACTACGGAACCAGATTTAGGTTTAGGTTTCAAAACAATAGATATTATTTCTTAACATATAAAATGAAATTTCTATACGAACGAAAATGAAAAACGATTGCAAACAAACGAGTTCAGTTAATTCTCCTTTTTCAATTTCGCTTTTCTATGACGCGTTCGACCACTTTTTTGAAAAAAAATTCTCCTGTGCATCTTGATTTCACGGCGAAGTTTTAGACCAAATCACGACCACACCGCACAATCGCAACATTTTATGTTTAGACGCATCCATGAAATCTCTTTTTATTATTTATTCTCTTTGCCACACCGCACAATCGCAACATTTTATGTTTAGACGCATCCATGAAATCTCTTTTTATTATTTATTCTCTTTGTATCAACTGTGTCTCTGCTGCTCATATGACAGCCTTTTATACTAAAGTCATCATTTTCTCGAACCATCTGCCGTTGTCTTAGAATATCGTTTCCAGTGCCTTCTAGATGGCGATAATGTCGTACCATCCGCCATTATCCAGAATGTCGTTTCCAGTGTCTTCTAGATGGCGATTATCGACGTTGATAATGTCGTACCACTTTATCATTTATAGTACTGAAAACATGCTACATGTCGCTAGATGGTGTTATTTTTCTACGGTCAGTGATGCACGTATTTTTCTACGGTCAATGATGCAAGTATTTTCTTACGGTCAATGATGCAAGTATTTTCTTACGGTCAGTGATGCACGTATTTTTCTACGGTCAGTGATGCAAGTATTTTTCTACGGTCAGTGATGCTAGCTAATATCGTTTGATAATTATTACGAGAATTTTCTGGCATAAACCAAATTTCGCTACAATATATTTACTGTTGTGTCATTGTTGGCTCTCTACTGTTTCAAAAGTATTAGACCGGTTTGGTATATTAAACCCAGATGTCGGTATAATGTATCAAGTGTAGTATACAGGAGCAAAATTCGACGAGCTCGTCAAAAACAAAGAACTGAAATTAAACAGGAGTTACATACTGACAAAGATGAAATAATAGAGCTGTATTTTGATGGACGTAGGGACGAGACATTGAAAGATTCAAGGAGGAAAGTGATTTTAGAAGAACATATAAGCTTACTCAAAGAACCAGGCTCTAAATACTTGGGTCATCTTTCGGTTACAAGAAGCATAGCCTTAGCTGTGAGTCAAGAAACTAAGCAACTTTTAGACAAAAAATTGATTTAAAAAAATTTTGCGTTATCGGATGCGACGGAACTGTTGTGAATACAGGAAGTTAGGGCAGAGTAATACGACATTTGGAAAAGTTAGTTGAAAAACCATTACAAACGTGTGTCTGCCAATTACATGCCAATGAACTACCTCTTCGTCACATATTCGAAAAATTAGATGGTTCTACTACCGGGCCTCGGAGTTTTGATGGGCCCATGGGCAAAGCGTTAAAAGAATGTGAATCGCTTTCAGTAACAGCGTTTCAGCCCATAGAATGCATTGTACCGTCTATTACAAATATCAATGATTTAAGTACTGATCAATTATACCTGTACAAAATCTGCCAAGCCATTAATACGGGCACTTGTTCGGAAAGCTAGCTGAAAAGAAATCCCGGTGAAATGATCCATTCGAGATGGTTTATTAGTGCCAACAGACTTTTAAGATTGTATCATTCAATTTGTATGTTAGCTCAGCAAAACCCTATGACGATCTGCCAATTCTTACAAACATTATCTTAAAAGTATTGCAGTGAAAATTGCTTTATGCCAGGAAATTCTCGAAATAAAAATTAGACGACACTAGCTAGCATCACTGACCGTAGAAAAATAACATCATCTAGCGGCATTTCGAGTGGTTTCTGTACTTGCTAGCATCACTGACCGAAGAACACCATCTAGCGGCTGGTAGTGTGTTTTCTGTACTATAACCGATAAAGTTTGAGCATCAGTGTAGTATCTAGAAGGCACCGGAAATCGCATTCTCGATAATGATGGATCAGTGTAGTATCTAGAAGGTACCGGAAATCGCATTCTGGATAGTGGTGGATATTTCGAGAAAGTGGTGACTTTGGTGTAAAAGGCTGTCATATGAGCAGAAGTGACACAGTTGAACACAGTGGATCTTAAGTGAGACAGTTGAACATTTGAATTTAAGTACTAAAGTGGATTTTAAGTAATAAAGTGATACAGTGGATTTTAAGTAATAAAGTAAAACGTTTATGTAAACAATTTGAATGTAAAGAAGAAATAAACTATGTAAAACCTAACGTTTGTGATTTAAATAAACCATTTTATAATTAAATAAAGATTGCGTTTTTCTTGATTGTTACACAATTCAGTGATCGAACTCAGAGAAGTGTATGAGATTGAAATTATTGTCAAAGGGACATGAAATTTCGTAACAGTATATTCTCCTATTTGACATTTGAACCAAACGATTTTTCTTTCTCGTTATATGGGCGATTGGGTGATTTTTAGATATTATAGAGAACAAAAAAAAGTCATCGTAGCAACTTTTAGATTTTTTTATTTATTTCGTTTTCAAGTTATTTTAACATATATATCACTGGATCTACAGTAAGAGTACACAAAAGGTAGTTTGCTTCAAAATACACTAACTCAGAGCTTCGGATGCGACAAACATTTTATTGATTACGGAGGCGACTTTTCATAGGCGGAGAGCCGGCTGTAGAAAAGTTGAGTGTATAAGATTACAGCAAGAAATGTATGTCAAATGATAGAGCTCGATGAGCCACAATATATAGGGTTGCCTTGCCAAAGCCTGTCCCAAATATGGGTTGCCACCCGGTTTTCGGGCCATTTTTTTTTTATAAAAAGTGTATAAGATTACAGCATGAAATGTATGTCAAATGATAGAGCTCGATGAGCCTAAACACAATATATAGAGTTGCCTTGCCAAAGCCTGTCCTAAATATGGGTTGCCACCCGTTTTTTGGGCCAAGATTTTTCAGAAAAATGTTTATGGTTCAAGATTTCAGCTCGATATGCATGTCAAATGATAGATCTTGATGAGCCTTAAAAAAAATATTTCGAGTAATCTTGTCGAATCCGGTCCCGAATGTGGGTTGCCACCTGTTTTTTGGGCAAACTTTTCTTGGAAAAAAGTTTATGGTTTAAGACTGTAGCTTGAAATGTATGCCAAATGATAGACTTTGACAATCCCTAATAAAATATATAAAGTTGCCTTGTCGAATCCCGTCCCAAATGTGGGTTGCCACCTTGTTTTTGGCCCAAGTTTTTTCAGAAAAATGTTTATAGTTTGAGATTTCAGCTTGAAATGTGTGTAAAATGATAGACATTGATGATCTCTAATAAAATATATAAGCATGCTTTGTCGAATCCCGTCCTAAATGTGGGTTGCCACCTGTTTTTTGGTCCAAGTTTTTCCAGAAAAATGTTTATGGTTTGAGATTTCAGCTTGAAATGTGTGTCAAATGATATACCCTGATGATCGCTAGTAAAATATATAAGGTTGTCTTGCCGAGTCCCGTCTCAAATGTGGGCTGCCACCTTTTTTTTTTGGCCCAAGTTTTTTTCAGAAAAATGTTTATGGTTTGAGATTTCAGCTTGAAATGTGTGTCAAATGATAGACCTTGATGATCTCTAATAAAATATATAGAGTTGCCTCGCCGAATCCCGTCCCAAATATGGTTGCCACCTTTTTTTTGGCCCAAGTTTTTTCAGAAAAATGATTATGGTTTGAGATTTCAGCTTGAAATGTCTGTTAAATGATAGACCTTAATGATCTCTAATAAAATATTTATTTGCTTGCCGAATCCTGTCCCAAACATGTGTTGCCACCTGTTCTTTGGGCAAAGTCTTTTTAGAAAAAAGTTTATGGTTGGGCATCATTATATTATAGCGAAATTTGGTTTATGCCAGAAAATTCTCGTAATAAAAATTAAACGATATTAGCTAGCATCACTGACCGTAGAAAAATACTTGCATCACTGACCGTAGAAAAATACGTGCATCACTGACCGTAGAAAAATAACACCATCTAGCGACATTTAGCATGTTTTCTGTACTATAAATGATAAAGTGGTACGACATTATCAACGTCGATAATCGCTATCTAGAAGGCACTGGAAACGACATTCTGGATAATGGCGGATGGTACGACATTATCAACGTCGATAATCGCCATATAGAAAGTACCGGAAACGTCATTCTAGACAACGGCAGATGGTTCTAGAAAGGCTGTCATATGAGCAGCAGAGACACAGTTGATATTGAACAGTGGAACACAGTGGATCTTAAGTGAGAACATTTGAATTTAAGTACTAAAGTGATATAGTGGATTTTAAGTAATAAAGTATAACTTTGAATATACAATTTGAATGTAAAGATTAAATAAACAATTGTACTGTGTAAAAACTAACGTTTGTGATTTAAATAAACCATTTTATAATTAAATAAAGATTGCGTTTTTCTTGATTATTACACAATCCAGTGATCGAACTCAGAAAAGTGTAAGAGATTGAAATTACTGTCAAAGGGACAGGAAATTTCGTAACAATTGGTGTCAGAAGTGGGATTGTGTAAAAAGAATTATCAAATAAAACAAAATAAAAAAAATGGTTAAGTTTGACGAACTAAAAGTGGATCAACTGAAGAATGAGTTGCAGCAGCTGAATCTGCATTCATCTGGCGGAAAGTTGGAGTTACAGAAACGCTTACGGCAGGCTCTTGAGGCTCAAGGGGTAGACGTGGAAGAGCATGAATTTTATAGTGATGTGTCAGAATCAACAACGAAAATCGAGGAAGCTTCTGGACCAGTGGCAAGTGGTGAAGTTGTAGATATGTCGAAGTTCGAGAAAATGTTAATGGCGATGACGCAAACAATAAATCTACAGATGAATAACAATATCCAGGCCGTTTGGGAAGAAATTGGTCAGAGCTTAAATCAAAATGCACTGCAGATAGACCAGAAGTTAAGTCAAAACGCGCTGCAAATCCAGACCGTTCGGGAAGAAATTAGTCAGAACGCGCTACAGATTGATCAGAAGTTGAGTCAGAACGCGTCGCAGATCCAGGAGGCTGTTCGAACGGAGGTTGCCAAAATGATAAATGGCCTCGATGCAAAAGTGATTGAGCTACGAGACGACGTTGAATCATTCAAGGAAAAAGCCCAAGATAAGTTTGAAAAAGTTCAAAATAATCTTGAAAAAGTTCAAAATAATTTTGAAGACGTTAATAAAAGGATTCAACAGTTGGAAATAAGCGGACAAACCACTCAAGTAATAAGAGAAATCAGCGCATAGAGGCTGAGGAACCCGAGACAATGAGGAACCTGAAGACTACATTTAATGAAACGGTAACGGTTGCTCCCACTCAAGAGACAATTGCGTTGACATGCCGCCCGTCATTGAAAACTCGTCGGATGGAGGTGGAGGCTGAGAAGAAAAATTCGTCGTTCGCCAGCAGTAGCTTCAGTGGAAATTGCTATAACTGTGACAAGCAGAGACACATGGCACGTGACTGCAAATCACGTCGTAAACGGTCCGCATCACGTTCACCAAGAAGAAAAATTGGAAATAGGGTGAACGATGGCGAAAATGGTAGCGAAGAGCAGTCGTTAAACTAAAGAGAGTCAGTACAGCGGGGCGTGAGCTGACTCTCACTTATGATTGCCCCACAGTCTTAGTTTCGAAGCTCTGCCGAAATTCCAACAGCCTTACCATCGGTGGAAAAATCAACGAAAGACCATGTGAGCTAACTTTGGATACAGGCGCATCGCACTCAATTGTGAGGACAGATTTATTTAATAGACGACGAGTAATGCCATTAGATGGGATCCAATTGAGAACAGCGACAGGAGAAATTGCGCAAATAGTAGGAAAAGTTACAGCAAGTGTTCTTATCGGCAACAAAATTGTGGAACATGATTTTATTGTTGCAAACATCACCCATGAGGTTATCATTGGCGTGGACTTCATGATTCGACACGGGTTCACTTTGAATCTAAAGAAAAAGACGTTAAGATATGCCAATGTAGAGTTGCCTGTAGACGTTGGCTGTGGACAAAAATTAACAATTGCAAGAGTCTACATAAGTGAGCGCTGTCGAATTGAACCCAACACCGAAGAAATTATTTGAGCTACAACAAGTGAAGACTGTGGGACAAGCCATCTGTGGGTAGTGGAAGCAGATAGGAAAAATTTTAAGAAAGACCTGATTATTGGAAAGACCCTAGTAAAAACAAGAGCGGACAGCAAAATACCGGTACGAATTTTGAATCCAACAAATAAGCCAAAATGGATGCACAAAGGTGAACTAATAGCGCAATGTGAGAAAGTTACGGCTGTTATAAATTGTGAAAATGACCAGCAGGACACAAAAGGTACAACTTTAACAAAATCATCGGCGTTGGAAGTATTGACGAAAGAATGGACGAAGGAGTTGTCTGCCCAGAACAAAAATAAAGCAAAAAAGTTTCTGCAAAAGCATTGGCGGATATTCGCGTTCAAAGGAGAAAATAATGGCCGAACATCAGTTGTCAAACATCGCATTGATACAGGTGATTTTCAGCCAATTCGTCAACCTCCAAGGAGACTAGCACTCGCTAAGAGAGATGAAGTAACGGGACTTATAGAGGATATGGCGCGAGAAAAGGTCATTGCACCATCAGAAAGCCCGTGGAGTTCACCGGTCGTGCTTGTCAAGAAAAAGGACGGAAGTATGCGATTCTGTGTGGATTATAGAAAATTAAATGACGTCACCAAAAACGACAGCTACCCGTTACCCAGAATCGATGATACAGTGGATAAGTTATCTGGAGCGACATAGTTTTCCACCCTGGACTTACAAAGTGGATATTGGCAGGTGGAAATAGATGACAAAGACAAGGAGAAAGGTAACGAGTAATTCGAGCGAATAGACGTAGTTATTTTGAGCTCCGGAAATAAAACATTATTTTAAAAGATTTAATCATCTATTCCTTGTAAAAAGCAGCATTCAGTATCGAGTGGGATTTTTGTACTGATTCAACTTTGAAATTGGGTGAGTCGTACTGCATTTGCAAACCATAAATGAAAATTGTGTTTGCCGCCGTTTTTACTGTTGACGTCTACACAACAACAAATTTTAACGCAACGAACATTTGCCGATTCAACGAATTACTTTAATTCTTCACTTTGAATACCATATAACTTGACCGGGAAATAGATCCAGCTACATTTAGGAACTGCGATTACTTACTGCGAACGCCCCACATTCTCATTGCCGCTTGGAGATCGTTGTTGTACTGATTTTTATTTTTGCACCGAACTTTGTACTTGATAATACAAATATTACTTGGCGCTGAGCACTACAAACACTTTGAATATAACTAAAAACTACTTTGACCGGACCTCACTGGTTTTATCATTATTTAATCACTGTAAAGTGGCTTAAACGCGATAAATAAATTACTTTACAAAATTAAGAAAAAAAGGTAAACAAAGCCATCTGTCAAACAAAAAACTTGCAGAATTTTCGCGTTGCCAACAGCTTTACCACCGACAGCTGTGTTTATTTGTTTGTATCGTGTCTTGTGTCTTAAGCCCTAAGCACACATACCGCACAAAGCTTGCGAAAGTAAGAAACTTAATAATGTCTTCGCCAACAGCCATAAAGCTTAGAGATACCCTGCAACGTCGACAAAGACTTTTTCCTGATGCTGAAAAGGCTACCGTCCTGCAAAGTGATGATGATCTGTCTAGCACTATTCTCTCACAAATGAAAATAATGGAGGTGAGATTGCAATCACACGTTGAAGGACTATTCAACAAGCTATCTACGGAGCTTTCTGTTCTAGAAAAAAAGCTCACAGTGAAATTTGAAACCGAATTGGACTCGATAAATAATAGATGTGCTGAAATTACAGGAAAAGTTCAGTCTATTGAAACTGAATTAGCTGAGTTTCAAGCATTTAAACGTGAATGTTTGACAAAAAACTGCTTGTTGGCAATGTTTACAGGCCGAATCGTAATATTAGTACCACTGACTTGGTACAAAAAATTGAATTATTTGCAAACTCTTATACTGATATAATCATATCCGGTGACTTTAACAGCAACTTGCTGGTTGAGAGTCATTTAAATGAGGACATGTGCGCTCTAGGTCTTACGTCTGTAAATTATACTACACCTACTCATTTTACAAATAATCGAAATACGTTATTAGACTTGTTTTTCGTTGGTGATATTAAAAAAGTCTTACTCTATGATCAATTATCTGCCTGTGTTTTCTCTAAGCATGACTTGTTTTTTCTTACCTACGATTTTCAGCTGAAAATATCAGAGCAAATAATAAAATATCGCAACTTCAAAAACATTGATTACTGCTCCCTTCAAATTGAGTTCCATAGCGTTGACTGGACTAAAATTTTCTATATGCTGTCTGTAAATGATCAGTTGTCTTTTTTCCAAAAAAATGTAAATGTCTTATTCAATAAATACGTTCCCCTTAAGACCAAAATTATCAAATCTAATCAACCACCCTGGTTTTCGCTCAATTTAAAAGCTCTCATTGCAAAACGTGATATGGCTTACAATCGATGGAAGCGTTTTAAAACGCCGGAACTTTACAGTATTTTTCAAGAATGCAGAAAAGATGTAGTCAGGGCTGTGAAGGCTGCAAAAATATCACACTATGAAAACAAATTTAGCTCTGCTCTTGATAGCAAACAGAATTGGAGGATCATTCGGCAAATTGGGGTAGGGAAAAAAGCTTCCACCGCTAGTGCAAACGCAGATATTGAAGCATTAAACAAAAAATTCGTTGATATTCCTATGCCAACAGCCAATGGAAACATTTACACGTAGACCCCTCTGAAGTTCTACGATGTTTTTTAGGAATCAAATCTAATGCGGTCGGTTTCAATGAAATCCATCCCAAATTCATCAAGGTTTTGCTTCCTGTATTGCTTCCCTTCATCACATTTATTTTTAATACAATTTTAACAAAATCAGAATATCCCACTTTCTGGAAAAAAGCTAAAATTATTCCTATCCCCAAAGCAGGTAACGACTATCGCCCAATTGCTATTTTGCCATTTTTGTCAAAGGTTTTTGAAACGCTGATGTACAAACAAATAAACACATTTTTATTGGAAAATGCCTTGCTTACTGACAGACTATCGGGGTTTAGGCCAAAACGTAGTTGCGTGTCAGCGTTATTAAACGTTACTGATGAAATCCGAAATAATTTTGATCGCAACGAAATTACTTTTTTGGTTCTGTTAGACCATTCAAAAGCATTCGACACAGTCGATCACAAAATCCTTTGTACTAAACTGTCAAAAATGTTCAATTTTTCGCTTAACGCCACTCGTTTGACATACTCGTATCTAACTGATAGATCACAAGCAGTTAATATTGGTTGTGCTATTTCAAATTTTTTGCCTGTAGCCCGCGGAGTTCCGCAGGGTTCTATACTGGGACCACTTCTGTTCTCAGCTTATATTAACCCTTGTGTCTACACCCACACACCCGGGTGTGTTTTTCACTTTCAAATTGATATATTTTGAGTTCTGAATGCCGTATCAACTTGAAATTTTGGGTAGCCTCCTAAAATATTGTTTTCTATCATATTTGAAGAAAAAAAAAAAATTCGTCGTTGGGGACCGAATTTACAGGTCGTTTTTGCGATTTACCCCTTCTATCTACAGCCAACACACCCGGGTATGCGTAGAAAAATGTATGTAAATTATAAGTTAGAAATGAAGAAAAACATTTGGGTTTCATTATAAATAATTTTTATTTATTTGACATTACTTTTTTGTGTTTATGTATGTATACAAAAAATAATAACAATACATTATTAATAATATGTATTGTAAAAAACAAGAATTTTATAAAAAAAGAGACCTGCATCTATTACATTGAGTGATATCTTTTGAATGCTCAACACAAACTGGCTTTTGACATTCTTTGCAAACTTTTCTTGTTGTTCTTTTTTTGGAACATAAGAAGCAATTTCCCTTTTGCTTGATTCTGACAAAATTGTCTCGCTGCTCTTGAGCGCTTACTGGAAGGCTTTCAATGATTGGTGTAACTGGGCGGCCCAACATACTTTCGATTCGACTACATGATGAAAAATTTCACATTGTTTGATCTAACCAAATTGTACCATCTCTAGCTGTATAATTATTTGCAGAAGTTTCTATTGGATCAACTTCCAATTCTTCATCCGAATCAGTTTCATCAGCAGGATTATATTCTGGTAACTGTAGTTCCTCTGCATCTGAATCTTCAACATACATATTATTGCCATCGCCCTCTTCACCTGTCAATAGACGTTCATTCGCATATTGCTCATCTTCACTGTCTGCTTCCAAAAGCTCCTCCAATCTTTGGCTTATGTACAGCTCTCTGTCTTCAAAGATAAGTCCTTACAATTGCCGGGGAGTTAGCCATTCGCCATCAGCCATTAAATAAATTGTTGTATGATTATTATATTTTTATCAAATGCGTTGCATGAAAAATAATAGCGCCTTTTTTTATTCAAATGCTGTACAGAAAAAAACTTGACAGTAACTGACGACACTATTATCAAAACATGTATATTTATATACCATTTTTATGCGCGAAATCACACAGAATTTTTGAATTTATTAGTTCTTGGATTTGACCGTTTTAAAATTTATTTTTAAATATTTTCCCGAGATTGTTTTACTGTTCTTCGAAAATTCTCTCATCTAGGTGCACCTGCGTCTTTTTTCCTAACGAAACTTTATGACTTACTAACAGAAAGAGGTAAACCTCTGTTTATGTGGACTATCTGTAAATATCTTCAACAATTTTAAATCTTCCGAAAGGCGTTGACCTGTTTGTGATAAATTTTATTACAACAATCCTCATTAGTGGGTTTTGTTTTTATTACACAAACCTTTATTGAAAAATTTCCCTATTTTTTAAAATATCAATCATAGAGTCAGAAAAATTACTTCATTCAGTTCCACTGTTGGAGTTTGTGTAACACCAGGTAGTTTTATATTTATTTTTCCATCAATATTTGCTTAGGATTTTACCTGGTACATATGAATAGGACATTGTGAATTAACTCTGAATGGCTTATATTTCTTTCTTTTGTACCTGTGTTAGAGTAAGTAATAACAAGTAGGAAGAGTGAAGGGGTTATCAAGGTTGAAGAGTAACAGTACTAAGAGAGTTTTATGGCTACTTCAATTATTTGACTTTCAAGCGGTTTTATCATACTCCTAAGTGCAACAAATGAATTTTTTACGAAACCACACCATCGAAAAATCCTTATACTTAAAAAAAACGATTGCAATATAAGGAAAAAAAAGAAAGGAACAAAATATGTAAAAAAAAAGTATAATTATAGATACACTTATCATTTTTCATAATCTATAATCGCTATAAATAGAAAAAACCGTTAACAACATAAAAAATTGAAAACGCACATACAAAACGTATGGGATACCCGGGTGTGTTGGGTGTATGTTTACGTATAATTTTTTGGCTGTAGACACAAAGGTTAATGACTTGCCGAGTGTTTTACAAAACTGTAGCATTCATATGTATGCAGACGATGTACAACTTTACGTTTCCTGTCCCAAGAACGACCTTGAAAACTGTATCGCCAATTTAAATGTAGATTTAAAAAGAATCAACGATTGGGCAACAGCAAATGGTCTTTGCCTCAATCCAAATAATTCTAAATGTTTAATCATCTGCAAAAAATTTAATAATATCCCAACAATACCTAATATTATTCTTAATGGCTTATATATTGAAGTTGTAAACTCGGCCAAAAATCTTGGTATCTTGGTGGCACGTTGAATTGGACAAATCATGTCAATATTACGGTAGGAAAAATTTGCGGAATGTTACGAAACTTATGGGCTACACAATATTTCACTCCGCTTAAAATCAGAATGCTGCTGGCCAAAGCTTATCTCGTACCAACCTTACTGTACGGATCCGAAATTTTCGCATACTGTGATGCTGCAAGCAAACGCAAACTAAATGTGGCATACAATAACATCGCTCGCTATGTTTTTGGATTGAAACGTAGTGACCACGTATCGCAGTACGCCAAGAAAATTTTTGGCTTAACTTTTGATGTGTGATCTTATGGGTCAGTTTAGATGACTTTTGATAGTTTATTGAACTTCAAAGCGCTTGGAACACTGCATAAGATAATCTTCACTAAGGAGCCTATATATTTATATGAAAAACTGAAAATTTTAAAGTCTAATCGTGGTAATAATTTAATTCAACCGATGTATGCCAGTCTATTTTGTTAATTCCATACGTCTTTGGAACACACTTCCACCCGACTTCCAGCGTATATGCAATACAAAAGAATTCAAATCTAAACTATATAAATTCTTGTCTTCAGAGTAGTTGTACATTTTAATGTTTTATGTTTGGATTCGAAATTTATGAGCATAATGTAATTTCATTGTAATTTAATTTAATCTATTAATAGTTTTTAATCGTTTTTCATGTAAGTGTGATCTCATCGCATTAATTTAAATAATGTTTGTAGCAAACATAACCTATGTTTCTACCATTGCAGCTGGACTGCAGACAAATTCTCTTATGTTTTGGTTTCTATCCATTTATGAACGATTAGGTCACACAAATTCCTGCTCGATTTTTCATGTCTGTTTAGTTTTATTCTTTTTTTTGTTTTATTTTATTAACTAATATTTTTAGATTTTTATTAATTATATTTTAATGTTACTTTGTACACATACATCACTTTGTAATTAGTGCTTAATTATAAGTTCATTCTTGTAAGTGCTAAATTTAAATAAACAATACAATACAATACAATACAAAACTGGCTTTAGTATCGGGAATGGTCTATGGCAGTTTAACGTCATGCCGTTTGGTCTTTGTAACGCTCCAGCTCCGTTTGAGCGGTTAATGGAACGAGTGCTCAAAGGACTACATTGGAAGACCTGTTTAGTGTATCTCGATGATATAATCATCATGGGAAAAGATTTTGATGACCACTTGAAAAATCTGGAGGAAGTGTTTGAGCGCTTGGAGGCAGCTGGACTAAAATTAAGTGCGAAAAAGGGCTCTCTTTTCCAGCGTAAAGTCAAGTATCTGGGGCACAAGGTTAACTCAGAAGGAATACACACAAATGAGGATAAAATAAAAGCTGTGAAAAATTGGCCACGACCATCTAATTTTCATGAGTTGCGAAATTTTCTGGGCCTATGCACTTACTACAGACGTTTTGTTCCTGGTTTCGCAAATGTCGCAGGCAGTCTACATGAGCTGACACAGAAAAATCGGAAATTTGAATGGAGTGGTGCACAGGAAACTGCATTCCAAAAGCTGAAAGAATTATTGTCTACAGCGCCAATACTCGCGTACCCAATACCCGGCCAAAAATTTGTATTGGACACCGATGCGAGTGGCCATGGTATTGGAGGAGTTTTATCCCAAGTCATCAATGGACAAAAAAAGTCGTCGCATATTTCAGCAAAATTCTGTCGAAACCTGAGAGGAATTATTGTGTAACTCGGAGAGAGTTACTGGCAGTAATGGAATGCGTTAAACACTTCCATAAGTACTTATATGGACAGCACTTTCTCCTGAGGACAGACGATGCGGCATTAAGGTGGCTACTTCAATTCAAGGATCCAGAAGGTCAAATTGCACGGTGGATAGAGCGCTTGCAGAGCTATGATTTTACCATAGAACATCGCAAAGGAAGCCAGCATGGAAATGCGGATGCACTTTTTTGAACGTTTTGCCTGAAGAAAGTGGACAAAAGAGGAGGTACAACGGGACCAGCGCAGTGATACAGATTTGGCAACTATAATTAAGTATAAAGAGCTGGGTAGGAAACCGGCTTGGCAAGAAATATCAAGTGAAAGCCAAATCTGTAGAGCATTCTGGGCGCAACGGCAAAGTTTGGAGTTGCATGATGGTTGCCTCTACCGAATCTGGGAAAGCGAGGATGGTAAAATTCGCTCAAAACTGCTGGTTATTCCAAAGGAAAAATTTAAAGAAATAATCAAGGATTATCATAATGGATCGAGTGGTGGACATCTGGGCGTAACAAAAACCACAGAAAAAATAAAGAAACGGTTTTATTGGGTAGGATGCCAAGAAACAGTTGCTGACTGGATCCGCCGTTGTGACCAATGTGCAATTGCTAAAGGACCAAGGCACCGCACTCGGGGAAAAATGCATCAGTATGACATTGGAGCTCCCTTTGAGAGGATAGCCATAGATATAGCGGAACCTTTTCCAATAAGCAATGCAGGAAATAAATACATCCTTATGATAATTGATTACTTCAGTAAGTGGCCAGAAGTATATCCCATTCCCAATCAAGAAGCAAAAACAGTGGCAGACATTTTCATCAAAAATTGGATTTGCCGATATGGAGCTCCCCTTGAGTTGCATTCCGACCAAAGACGAAATTTTGATTCGGCACTTTTTAAGGAGGTTTGTGACATGCTTGGAATACAAAAGACACGTACCACAGCATTGCATCCTCAGTCCGATGGCATGGTCGAAAGGTTCAACCGTACTCTAGAGGAGCATCTGAAGAAGGTTGTTGACAAAGGACAAAAAGATTGGGATGAGCATCTACCAATGTTTCTGATGGCTTATCGTTCGTCAATACACGATACCACTACAGTCACGCCAGCAAAAGCCATTTTTGGTACTGACTTAAGGCTTCCAGCAGATTTGAAGTGCGGTGTAAGCGCTGTCCGAGAGACGACCAATGCTGACGATTACACATCGGCGAAAAGAGAAGAACTAGCAGATATACTCGAGCTCATCAATTAGTGCTGCTACACAACCCACAACGAAAACGAGGCTTGTCTCCTAAATTACAGACTCATTGGGAGGGACCTTATCGGATCGTCACAAGGATTAATGATGTGTATCGAATCCAAAAATACCCCGGCAACAAAGGTAAATTAAAGGTAGTCCACATCGAAAGGCTGGCACCTTATACTAGAGATGGAGAGACTCTTGTTTGGGACGAACAAGTTTAAGCGGAGGGCATCACTGACCGTAGAAAAATACGTGCATCACTGACCGTAAGAAAATACTTGCATCACTGACCGTAAAAAAATACGTGCATCACTGACCGTAGAAAAATACTTGCATCACTGACCGTAGAAAAATAACGCCATCTAGCGACATTTAGCATGTTTTCTGTACTATAAATGATAAAGTGGTACGACATTATCAACGTCGATAATAGCTATCTAGAAGGCACTGGAAACGACATTCTGGATAATGGCGAATGGTACGACATTATCAACGTCGATAATCGCCATATAGAAAGTACCGGCAACGTCATTCTAAACAACGGCAGATGGTTCTAGAAAATGATGACTTTAGTATAAAAGGCTGTCATATGAGCAGCAGAGACACAGTTGATATTGAACAGTGGAACATAGTGGATTTTAAGTGAGAACATTTGAATTTAAGTGATATAGTTGATCTTAAGTAATAAAGTATAACGTTTGTGTATACAATTTGAATGTAAAGATTAAATAAACAATTGTACTGTGTAAAAACTAGCGTTTGTGATTTAAATAAACCGTTTTATAATTAAATAAAGATTGCGTTTTTCTTGACTATTGCACAATCCAGTGATTGAACTCAGAAAAGTGTAAGAGATTGAAATTACTATCAAAGGGACAGGAAATTTC
The DNA here is from genome assembly GCA_963662105.1 of Meiosimyza platycephala. Taxonomy (NCBI): domain Eukaryota; kingdom Metazoa; phylum Arthropoda; class Insecta; order Diptera; family Lauxaniidae; genus Meiosimyza; species Meiosimyza platycephala. The sequence goes on along the minus strand of OY759210.1, from coordinate 40,982,051 downwards.
GTAACAATATATTTTATTAGAGATCATCAAGGTCTATCATTTGACACACATTTCAAGCTGAAATCTCAAACCATAAACATTTTTCTGAAAAAACTAGGGCCAAAAATAAAGGTGGCAACCCACATTTGGGACGGGATTCGACAAGGTAACTTTATATATTTTATTAGAGATTGTCAAGTCTATCATTTGGCATACAGTTCAAGGTAGGTCTTAAACTTTTCTCCAAGAAAAGTTTGCCCAAAAAAACAGGTGGCAACCCACATTTGGGACAGGATTGGACAAAATTACTCGAAATATTTCTTTTAAGGCTCATCAAGATCTATCATTTGACATGCATATCGAGCTGAAATCTTAAGCAATATACATTTTTCTGAAAAATCTTGGCTCAAAAAACAGGTGGCAACCCATTTTTGGGACTGGATTTGGCAAAGCAACCCTATATATTATATTTGGGCTCTAAAAGCTCTACCATTTGACATACATTTCAAGCTGGAATCTTAAACCATAAACTTTTTATTAAAAAAAAATGGCCCAAAAAACGAGTGGCAACCCATATTTGGGACAGGCTTTGGCAAGGCAACCCTATATATTGTGTTTAGGCTTGTCGAGCTCTATCATTTGACATACATTTCATGCTGTAATCTTATACACTTTTTATTAAAAAAAAATGGCCCAAAAAGCGGATGGCAACCCGTATTTAGGACAGGTTTTGGCAAGGCAACCCTATATATTGTATTTAAGCTCATCGAGCTCTATCAGTTGACATACATTTCATGCTGTAATCTTATACACTCGACTTTTCTACAGCCGGCTCTTGGGTTATCACTGAAATATGCGTCTTAGATCTGAGAGAACAGACGAAACACATTTTCCGGACAAATCGTCACATTACAAATGAAAACGAAATGTCAAAAGTGAAATGTTAAACCTTTGAAAATATTCATAGCATAATAAGCAAAAACTGGCAGGTTACGGTAGCGACACTCTTTTTTTCTTATCGTTTTTACGAACTCTTGTCGTGTGGTAATGAGATTTGACTGTTTTAATATCCGCAGATGCCCACCCGATTTTGTAGTATTATGTTCTGATACTTGCTCCTTGCAATTATTAGCCCACAAAAATCGTTTATCGTCTTATTTATTTAGGATATATCACATATGTATACATAGAAAAATCGATGGACAAGTTTCAAACCTGTAGCGCAGGAGTGGGAGGATTTTTGTAAACTTATACTCCGCGGGAATTTCGTTCGCGAGCATAGTACTACTATTTTAGAAATTCCGCGCCCGAAATTTCGAACGAGGGGTCGCGCGAACAGACCGTTAGTGTATTGAAATATGAAATAGACAGGTTACGGAGGCGACATATCTGTAGATTCTCACCCTATAACTTTTATTAGAGCAATTGAATATCAATGCGAATGATGGAAAATAAGTTACCTCATCTTGAGAATAATTTGCGAAGAAAAAAAATAGTTGAGCCTTTGCATCTGACCAAACTATACACAGACATCCATTATACCCATTTCGCCTATATGAGTGATTCATTAAAAAAAATAGTTGATCCTGTTATTCAGAGAAATGGTTATTTTGGTCATCCTGAAAATATCTTCATATCGGTCCTTGCTGACAATTTAACATCTATTAGGATTTCAGCCTGGAAAAAGATACTGGAACTAAGGAAAAGATAAACCGCATCGTCCGATCTCATTCGGTAGTTTGTTTTGCCGAAATTTAACTTTCAGGGTAGATCTTACACTGATTGATCGACTGGGATGCTCTTTTTTATCTGAGCCGCTTCTATTGAAACATATTGTTACGAAATTTCTTGTCCCTTTGACAGTAATTTCAATCTCTTACACTTTTCTGAGTTCGATCACTGGATTGTGTAATAATCAAGAAAAACGCAATCTTTATTGAATTAAAAATGGTTTTCAGTTGATCTCGTCTCTTTGTCAGTGTCGGTTGTGTTTTTGTGTTGTTTTTAATACGTATATTTCTTTGTGTTTAATCATTTTGTTCAATAACAATAATTTTATTTTTTTTTGAGCGTACATAATTGTCGCTGTTTAATAATAATTGGTGTTGGTAGAAATTTGATTTGATTTAGTTTTGCATGTTTGCTTACTTTAATTTAATTTATTCTTTAATGTAAACATACATACGTACGTGAGTACATTTCTTTCTTCAAGCAGTGATCAGTTTTGTTTTTTCATTCCCTTTTCTGCTTTGTCCGCTTACATTGCTTTACCTTAATCTCAATAGGTTGTTGTTGTTGCTGTTCAACGGGTATATTTTTCACAATATTAACCCGTTGTAAGCCCTTTTAAAAATATTTTAGGTCAATATAAAAATAATAATTTTTCATTATAACTTAGTCTTTTCTTTTTTTCATGATGGATTATTTTTCGTCAGAAAACTTGTTAGCTTGCTCTTTAAGAGATCAATGTAAAAGTCAAAATATATTGAATGCCATGTTTTCCTGTTCAGGTCCCTGTGAACAGGTCTTTCATGCCTCTTGTGCAGGCCTACCTAACACTATTACTGATTTATTATCCTCTAATCGTTCGGGCCTACATTGGTACTGTCCATCGTGCAGGGCCCTGTCCCCGTCGGTCTTTTTCGACAAAATGAAACAATTTGGGGAAAATCTTAAAAATTTGAATATTAATTTCAGAGATATTCTAAATAATTATTTAGACATAACTCAACAAATTGAAAAAAGCCTTAATGAGGCTGTCTCACCCGATATTAGTTCGTTTCAAAATAAAACTATTACTGAGGCTGCTATGGTTTTTTTTTCTACTCCTTCGATCTCTACTCTACCCAAGCAAGCTATTTCCCTGAAGAAGAAAAGAAAACTTAAACGAAAATTAAATAAGAATCGTAAGTCGAATGTTAGCTTGGGTAGTGTGGGGGGGGCGAGTGACACAGCTGTTTATCGTGAAGTAACTGCCTTAGATCCCCCTCTAAATACCTCTCCGTCTACTTCCAACTTTCCTGCTACTGCCGCTATAAATAACCCTCCACCCCTTTCCTCCACTATCGATACTTCTCTATCCATTTCTGTTATTCCTAATCCGCAAGGAGTTGTTACGATTGGTGGTTCTGTGGCACCTGTCTCCTTGCAAGCATTGCCAAGGTTGAAATCAATTTTCATTTCACGTCTTAATGCTAACACTACCATTGAAAATGTTATAAAATATATCAGACAAAACCAAATTATTCCTGCCGACGCCTTCATTTCTTGCAGGAAAATCGGTAGTAAACCAACTCACGCGTCTTTTAAAATTACAGTGGCATCTACTTATGTTTCTGCCATTCTTAATTCTAATGCTTGGGTGGATAATATCTTTATTTCAGAATTTAAATCAAAAAAAATAATAAGACTGTTCGGTCCAATTCATAAAACTGAAGCGGCTATCCCTTTACTATCAAAATGTAAGGGGTTTGCGTTTTAAACGCATGACATCTTTTTAGCCACTCAGAATTTTTCTGAGGATATTATCGTTTTTACCGAAACTTGGTTAAATAACACTTTTCTTAATTTGAAACTTTTTGACATAAGTTTCAATGTTTTTAGAAGAGACAGACACGTGGAAGACATTTCTTCTGTTGGTGGAGGCGTCTTAATAGCCATAAAAAATCATTTAACTAGTTCATTAATCGAAATTGCCTGCGCATCTAATATTGAACTATTATGCGTTAAAATTACATATTGTAACTCCAATATTTATATTCTTAACGCTTATGTTCCTCCAAATAGTAGCGCAGATGTCTACGAATGTCTTTCGATGTCCGTAGAATACATAATAAATGAACTAGACACTAATGACGACATTTTATTGTTAGGTGATTTCAATCTGCCTGACCTTAAATGGACTCCTTCGGATGATGGTACATATTTTTTTGCATCGTGTCCAAAAACTCGACAACAACAAATTTTTGTTGACGAAATACTTTCAAATTTACAACAAGTAAGTTGTATAACTAATTCTCATGGACGACAACTTGACTTAGTCTTGGCTGCAAATAGTAGTAATGTTGTTGTGAGAAATGCTATCCATGCTCTTTCTACGGTTGATTCCTATCATCCACCTTTGAGTATTGTGTACCAATCTGACAATGAAAATTTAATTAATGCATGTTCTTCTATCAATATTTATGAATTCAATTTTAAAAAAGCTGACTTTTTAAAGTTGAATGAGAATTTAAGGAATAAATTAAACGACCTTATTATTTTTTTTAATAATACGAGTAATTCATTTGATGAGTGCATTAAATTTTTCTATGGTGAACTTTTTTCGGCCATAGCATTGTCGGTGCCTTATGAAAAGAGGTATGTTAATAATTCTTCATACCCTTGGTACACAAAGGATTTAAAAAAAATTCGCAATGGCCGTATTAGGGCATGGAACAAATACGTTTGTATCCAGGACCGAAATGACTTAGTTGCTTATCAGCAACTTTTCCATGAATTTAAGGATATGTCGGCTTTAGTTTATTCTGAATATTTGAATAAAATTAAGTTGAATATTCTTCATGACCCCAAACATTTTTGGGGATTTATTAATACAAAAAAAAAGTCGCGACCCACAAATTATAGCTGGGTTGTTTGCTAATTTGTTTAAAGAATCCTTTTCTACGGAATTATTTAGCCCTGAGATGAACTATTTTGAATATATTGATAACGACCCTTTAGTTTCGATTAATGAGATATCTTTCTCACCTGACCTAATAGAGAAATATATCTCATCTCTTGATGATGACTTCAGTTCAGGACCTGATGGTATTCCTGCAACAGTACTAGTTAACTGTAGCTCTGTGCTGAGTCAGCCCCTCAGTTAGTTATTTAATAAATCAATTAGATATAGCTATTTTCTTAAATTTTGGAAAAATGCATGCATAAGCCCCATTTTCAAGAAAGAGTGTAAAAATGATGTTTCAAATTACAGGCCCGTAGCGAAGTTATCATCGATACCGAAAATTTTTGAACGCATTGTGTACGTTCAAGTTAAGGTGTGCTGTGGTGACGTCATAACAACTCGTCAGCATGGTTTTGTTAATGGCAGATCTACAGTTTCTAACCTCCTTGATTTTACTTCCTTTGCATTAAGCTCTTTTGACTCTGGTGGGCAAGTTGACTGCATCTACACTGACTTCAGTAAAGCATTTGACAAATTACCACATAATTTGACTTTATTTAAGTTAAATAAGCTTGGATTTCCTTTAAGTTTTGTCAGCTGGATTGAATCTTATTTATCTGATCGCTCATATCAGATAAGATTTCGGAGGGTTTTTTCCTCCCCATTCAGCGCGGCATCAAGTGTTCCACAAGGAAGCCACCTGGGGCTGCTCCTGTTCATTTTAGCGATTAATGACGTTACACATGTCATTAAAAACTTGCATCTACTAATATATGCAGATGACATGAAAATTTACAGGAACGTGAAGGGGGTTGGGGATACTATTCCACTTCAGTCTGACTTGAAATCCTTTGAGGTTTGGTGTTCTAAAAATAACTTACATGTTAATCCTGATAAATGCCAAACTATGATTTTCACCAGGAGAAAAAATATTGTGGAGTTTGATTACGAATTAAAAGATAAGAAAATTGGTCGTGTTGATTTAGTCAAAGACCTAGGAATACATTTTGATGTTAAATTAACTTTTAATGAGCATATTAATCAAATTTGTAAAAATCCTCTACTTGGCTTCATTAAGAGTTGGGCAAAAGAATTTAATAGCCCTTTAGTAACGGTGACTTTATATAATACAATAGTGCGTCCTCACTTAGAGTACGCCAGCCAAGTGTGGTCACCATTTTATAATATTCACATTAATAGAATTGAGAGAATTAAAAAAAATTTTATTCGTTTTACTCTCAATGGCTTAAATTGGATTGACTCTTTAAACCTTCCTCCTTATGAGGATCGTTTGAAGTTACTACATATACAGTCTTTGAGCTCGCGTAGAAATATCGCGGATATACTTTATCTGCATCAACTTGTGACTGGGTCTCTTGCTGCACCAGAGCTTCTTAATTATATTCATTTAAATACTAATCGCAGGAGTAATCGTAACTCTTATTCAGTTTGAACTGAAAAATGCATGTAGTTGATCAAGGGGTCAAGGAGGCTGAAGCCCCCAACATAAAAATTTTTGAATTTGCAAAGGCTTAAGCTCAAATTAAAGTAACACGGTTATAGTGACAGTGTATTTTGACATTTTGACTTAGTTTCTTTGTTAATTTTAAAGAAGTTTAATTTTTTTGTATTTCAAAATTTGATTTTCGTGTTTTCTTAAATGCCGAATAAGTGCTAATGATTAAACTATTCTTATTTAATTTATTTAGGTATTAACTTGTGTTAACTAATGATTTGTTTCAAGTAAAACAAGCAAATATGTAAAATATAAGTAATTAATTTCGTTAGATTAAAACCCCCTTGGCAAAAAACTCTGGTTGCGACAAATAGCAAAATGTGAAACACATACAAGCAAACAACAGGAATATAATATGTGGCAATTTTCATCTGAATTTTTCGGCTGAAAAAAAGCAACAACAATACAAATAACGGGATCGGTTGTAAGCTACAAAAAAACAACAACAAATGCAGGCATTTTGCTAGGATTTTTTCCACAGAATTTTTCTGAATAGAAAAGGCAACAACAACGCAAATTACACGGAATCGGTTGCAAATTTGTTCTTTTGGAGAAGTCAAAATAAAAATCCTGCTTCTGGATTTGCTGGTTGCTTGGTAGCAATAAAAATTAATTTTCTCAAATGCAGCTCAAATGTAAAATAATTAATTATTTATTTATAAAATGTAAATAAAAAATGGCGGAATATATTCAAAAAACTTCATATAAATTAAAATAAATAAAATAGAAAATCCTAATAAAATACAAAATGGTAGAGCAGAGGGAATTGTACGTCACTGTTAAAATCCCCAATGCGCAACAAAATCCAAAATCACATTTCCCCTGATTCTAAGACCGTAAATCTCTCGTCAACCACGTAGAAGTACGATCCAATTATCGACATTTGCCGGAATGTTGTTCTTCTAGTATATACTTCTTTGTACGATCCAATTATCGACATTTGCCGGAATGTTGTTCTTCTAATATATACTTCTTTGGTCAGTGATGCAAGTATTTTCTTACGGTCAGTGATGCACGTATTTTTCTACGGTGAGTGATGCAAGTAATTTTCTACGGTCAGTGATGCTAGCTAATATCGTTTAATTTTTATTACGAGAATTTTCTGGCATAAAGCAAATTTCGCTACAATATGTATATCAAGAGCATTTGTATTTGCAAATTCAATACTTTCAGTGTCATACTCAGGCAACTGAAATGCGAGAAAGAAGAGATAGTTTCCTCAAAACAAGGCTGGAATCACGAAAAATAATGCCTGTTTTAATACTAAAAAAGAGTACAAATTTGGGTAAAATACCGGAAAATTTGTCATGTTAGAGGGGGATATTTACAGTTTTCGGCACTGGAATTATAGAATTTATGTGGTTTGTTTCATACTTCTCTGTTGATATTAATAATAGAAATAATATCACAATAAAATCACAATTTGGACACGTCTAAGCTCGTAATATTCCTTTTTTTTACAATTTCAATGTCTTTGCGGCAGTACAAAACATTAAAATATCAAACGGTACCAAGAATATTTTTTATTAAGTATATTATGGAGCATCTTTTCGCATATGGCCCATTTCGAAAATCGAAAAAAAAAATTTCGCTCCACCCTCTTTTTATACATTAAGAATAAATTAAACAAATGAATGATATTTACCTTTTTTACGTTGTGTCTAAACAACACATATCGTAAATCATATGAGCAATGATAACTACGAACGTTCAGCTGCCGTAAGGTATGATTGGTTACAAGAGTGTTCACTGAGTTAGTAGCCGTGTCTAAAACAGCCAGTCCACCATCATCCGATTGAAAAACATACTTGCGCGTTGTCACCCATACTGGTTGCAGACGTTTGGGTGTTAAGTCTCCTTGCAGGTACTCGTCCAGTATCATCCGACGACCAGACCAATACAGCAGCTCGTCAACGTATCTAGTAAATATCAAAACTACTATTAAAATATCGAACAAAAATATAAATGAGAGTTAAAATCAGTGACAGACATTTGATATCTGATACCAAATGCCATAACAATTGGATACTAATAGTCCGCTAGCATCGCAATGCGAACACAATGGCACCAGCCTGCCACTCAGTGAGTGGTATAGTTTGCCCAAATCAAGATTCTTTGGAAAAAATTAATTTTCCAGCTCAAAATGAGTATAACTAGCTGAAACTCCAAAAATCTTTTGAACGTTGATCATTGACTCACTGCAATTTTTTGATATACAGAACAGTCAATTCAATTCGCATTCAAGCACGAACAAAATCTGCAATTTTCAGTTCTTGTCAATTTACTAGAAAATTAATATGAAGCACACAAGGTTTAAAATTCTATAGGAGCAACGATTTCAACATAAAATTTGAAGTTTTAATTTATGATTTGGACTCAGCCACCCAAAATCTACCTAAAAACCGAATTTTTTTTCTTAATCTTTATAACGTTATGAAATCACATCTGACGAAACGTTTTTAAACCAAAAATCAATGTACTTTTTTCTCATCGAAAATTTTGATCATAATAAGTACATTGTACATGTTTATTTCTTTTAATACGTACTTTTCGAGTAAATTGACTCAAGCGGACTTATTGGTTCGCGCATTTATTTTTAATCAAAAAATTTGCAGTGAATTTATTTTCAACAAATTATTTAAAGTGGGGAAATTAGTTTTCTTTCAGATTTTTTGTACACTCCTGTTCTACAAGGTGAGCGTCAAACCATTTTAGAAAACTTCTTAATACTGTGGTTCAGAAATACATATTTAATTTTTCATTTCATTTATTCATTATTCCCTTAAAATAAAATTTTTATAGTAAATTTAGTTCAAGTAAGTATGTACATTAGAGCGGTTCAAAATAAACTTTTTGATTTTTTCACGATGTGTCAGTGGATTGCAATAGCCCTATATGTCTGGACAAAATAACCCATACGGATTTTCATCAATTTTGAAAACTGGATTGCCGCCGCCTGTTTTAAGTTGGCTACCCATTTTCGAAAGTATTGATTTAAAAAATCGTGCAAGCTAAAGAGGTTATCAAATTTTGCAACAAAATGGGTATGCTTTTCGAACTATTATCGATCGAGGAATTCGAATCCATGATCAATTTTTCTTCTTCTTCTTTTCTTATAAATAAATTGAAAATTGCCCGGACAAAAACTAAAAAATGCCGATTTTCTACTTTCAAGTTGCAAAATCTTGATATAATATTTTACCGCCGAGCTAGTGGTACATTATTTTTAAGAGAAAACCGTAGACCGCATATCAATATCTTCTTTCAAAAACAAGATATATCCAAGAGTGCAGCGTGCGACGAATCAAAATAACGAGTGTCAGATACTCGTCTCTTTGTTGTGACTCGTCGCACGCTGCACTCTTGGAATCCTTTAGGAATTCATGACTTGCGATCGAAAATATTTAATAACTTCCGATCTAACAGAGACTCCACTTTTTTGTAAAATGGGCTTTGTAGATAAAAGAATAAGAAACAAAATGTTATTTTTTTAAATGCATTCTAGTTCTAGTGATGTCCCCCATCATAGTGTTGGCAAACTATCGATGGCACTATCGATATTATCGATAGTTTTAAATTTGTTGTCACTATCGATTGTTTTCTAAGAATGTTTTCACTATTGAACATTTGCCACCACTACTGCAATTGCGTTTTCGTTGTTCTAGCTACTCCATTGACCATCAGGAAGGTGAAAATACACTTTTTTCATTTTTGGATGGAAAAAATAAAATTAAAAAACTGTCAAAGCGAGTAGACTCAATTTTAATAAAACGACAATACTTGGAGAGACGAAACGCTGCGCAAACTACAAATCCTTTGGATTACTGGAAGGTAGTTTGTTTATGTTTATGTTAAAAATCATTTGATAATTTTTTTTTTATATTTTAAGCTAGCGGAAGAAGATTTCTAGCTCTTGAAGAAATGTATCCTAAAATATTTGTGTATTCCAGCTTCATCGGTGGAGTCCGAACGAATGTTTAGTAAAACAGCATTAATAATAACCGAAAAACGGTCACAGCTAAAACCAAAAAATGTTGATGCTATATGTTTCTTAAATAAAAATAATTGGTTCTAGTGGAAAAAATATCCAGGAGTGGTATTCTGTAAGGTGATAGTTGACTGTCGGTATTTTTATTGCCGTTTTTGAAAGCAATACCTAAATAGCAAGCGAGACAAAAGTGCGATAGTTGATAATCAACTATCACCTTACCGAATACGACTCCAGACTTTTTCTATTGCAGTGACATTGTAGGGACAATATTAAATTTTTTTTTTTTGTTTTTTCAAGTAATCTAACTATCGATAGTCTATCGATAGTCTAAATCGATAGTTTCTAGAAACTATCGTACACTATCGATGGTCAGGACTATCGATAGTTTGCCACCACTACCCCATCATGTTAAATCTATTTGTTGACAGTATACATTTTTTTTTTAAATTTATTGCAGAAGCTAATGTTATAGACTATTAAATAAAAAAAGTCCGACATTTATCGGATCAGTAAAACTGGAGATAATAGACTTCAAGTATGAGTGGATTTGACGAAATCCAGCCAATTATCAAAAATTCATATGAGGATATTTTCGGAAAAAAAATTTTTTCAGCAAAATCAAAAAACATGGGTAAGTAATTTTATGTATATTTTTATTTATTTTATTTATTTATTTGAGTATATTGAGGGATCCTTAAGCTACGAGATACAAAGCATCTTAAATTTGACAAGCTTAAGTCATAACAGTTTAAAGTCATGGAAAATAATAACTTAATTTAATAATTTTTAAATAATATAAAACTTAAAAGTATGTTGAAAAATATGTTGATATAAAATGAACTATCAGTAAGTCAAGTTACAAATACAAAATAATATAACGAAAAGTGTTGGGGGAAATTCCTAGAACTCGTTCATTTTCCTTCCTTAAAAAATCCGGTTGGCCAAGAAAAACCGTACCTAGAATTGCATACCTTTTGAAAGGGCATAAAATGCACTTTCTTATGTATTAATAAAAATGTTTGTAAAATAAAAATTTTTCCAAAAGAATAACGGTTTTTTAAAAAAAAAGTTGACCAGAAATTTAGATAAATTGTCATACCTCGAAAGCTATCAAAAACTATAAATTCATTAAATTATCTTTCATATGACATCCATACTTTGAAAGTCGGTTCAGGGGTTCCCAAATTATGATAACGATTTCATTAAAAACTATATCCCCGAATTCCGATTCTATATCTCCTAAATTAGAGGCGCCACCCAACTGATGATTCCATACTCGTGTTCAGTATTGAAAGCCGACCATTGTATAAAAATTTTGTAAGCAATGTTTAAAAAACTGTATTCATGTATTTGAATAATAACTTTTTATTTTTTTCCAGCCAAAAACGAACTGTGCATGTTCAATAGCGGTTCTGTGGAAAACGAGTGCGCTTTGATACTTGATAATAATTGCTAAATTAAGTCCCATTAGATAACGTAACTTTACAGTCGATTCCATTAAAAACAGATTTTAGCAGAAACAAATTTTGCAATAATAAATATTTTGATGCGTTTGTCCCTATTATTTTTTCCAACACTGTATACAGTGGCTTGCATGCCTGCTGCTGGTATCGGAAATTTGTATTTTATAGAAATATCATGAGTATGAATATGTGTCTTCCGATTATAAGTGTCAATTCGTTGCAGAGTGCCGAAAATCTGTTCATACAGACATATTTCCGGTTATACCAAGATAAAGACCAAAAACACAAAGCGGGCGTAGTTGAATCCTGGTAAATATACAAGTGCCCGGATTTGATGGCATCGCCAGCATAGTTGTAAGGCCTAAATGTGGTTGTAAATTTATGGGCGATTTTGGAAAAAAATATCCGAAAACACAACATTTCAAACAAAAACGACCTAAATAGGCACTTAAAATTGAGTGGCGATATAATTCGCCAGATACCAATAAAAAATTTGCGGCTTCGATGCCAAACCGTCTTTAACCTGTAGTTGACCAAAGAGGCTACCACACTGCATATTTAAAATTACAAAATTGTTACTTTTGACAGTGTTTTTACAGTTTAAACACATCTGCATACAATAAGCTGTGACATGAAATTTAGTAGTATATTTCGATTTGCTATTATAAAAATTCCAGGTAATATTTTTTAATAAAAAATAAACATTTTTTTAAAACTAGAATTTCGTTACCTTAATATAGAAAGGCCCTAACTAACATTTTTGTTTCTTTACAGGAGAACGAAAAAACTTAATTAAAATTTATGTTTTGTAGTATTGAAGTGAGTTTGTTTTTTTTTATTTGGTTGTAAATGCTTTATTTGCAATCGTAACACACTCATTTTTATCAATATTGTATTAGTGGGTGGGGATTTTGAAAAAATGTTAGTTAGGCCTTTCTATATTAAGGTAACGATTTGTGCTCTTTCAAATGATATCAAAATTTTTTGTATATTCCGATTAGTTTCAAAATTATAGAGTGTTGAAGTTTAAAGTATGCACTGCATACTTTAAGCTGTGAGCCACTGTATGTCAACGCCGAATCGAAAAATTTCAGGTCTATTAATTTAGAAAAATGCAGATATCTTGGTTTTGAAAGAAGATATTAATGTGCGGTTTACGGTTTTCTCTTAAGCAAATAAAGGTTCATTAAAAATAATATACCACTAGATCGGCGGTAAAATATTATATCAAGATTTTGCAACTTGAAAGTAGAAAATCAATTTTTAATTTTTTATAAGAAAAAAGAAGAAGAAGAAAAACTGATCAAGGATTCGAATTTTTCGATCGATAATACTTCGAAAAGCATACCCGCTTTGTTGCAAAATGTGATAACCTCTTTAGCTTACACCATTTCTTAAATCAATATTTTCGAAAATGGGTAAGCAATTTAAAACAGGCGGCGGCAATCCAGTTTTCAAAATTGATGAAAATCCTTATGGGTAGTTTTGTCCAGACATATAGGGCTATTGTAATCCACTGACATATCGTGAAAAAATCAAAAAGTTTTTTTTTGAACCGCTCTAATGTACATACAGTGGCTCACAGCTTATTTGATGCAGTGCATACTTTTAACTCAATGCTCTGTAACTTTGAAACTAAGTGGAATATGAAAAAATTTTTTATATGAGTTGAAAGAACAAAAATTGTAGTTCAAAAAAATGTTTATTTATTGTAAGAAAATATTACCTGGAATTTTAATAATAGAAACTAAATTTCATGTCACAGCTTATTTGATGCAGTCATGTATAAATTGAAAAAACATTGTTATTTATATTGATTTTGTAATTTTAAATATGTAGTGTTACCACACTACACACAGGTAGCCCTTTTGGTCAACTACAGCTTAAAGACGGTTTGGCATCGAAGCTGCAAGTTTTTTATTGGTATCTGGCGAATTATAGCGGCACTCAGTTTTAAGTGCCTTTTTTAGGTCGTTTTTGTTTGAAATGTTGTGTATTCGGATATTTTTTTTTCCAAAATCGCCCATAAATTTACAAGCATATTAAGGTCAGGTGACACTGGGCACTTGTATATTAACCAGAATTGAACTATGCCCGCTTTGTATTTCGGGATTTTATCTTGGTAAAACCGTAACTTTGTCTGCATGCCCAGATTTTCGGCACTCTGCAACAAATGGACACTTATAATCTGAAGACACTTATCCATACTCTTGATATTTCCTATAAAAGCCAAATTTCCGGTACCAGCAGCTGACATGCAATCACACATTTATATTTATATTTTATTTTCCTTATATATTTTTATTTTAAAATTTATTTATAATATATTTATTTATATATGTACATTTATTTTACTTAAATATGAACTTACGTATTTTTCAAATTTGAACGCCGACGCACAAATCTTACGTAAGATTTCGGGAGGGGGGGGAGGCAGTTGTGAGAATCTTACGAAATCTTACTTGGGGGAGAGGGGGGGGGGGGTCAAAAATGTCATGATATTGTCTTACGTAATTTATGAACGACCCCTAAGCTGTGAGCCACTGTATGTATATAAATTAGGGTGTTTTTTTTTCAAAGCTTAAAGTGTTCAGGTAGCTTAAAAGAAGCATCAAAACAAAAAAATTAAAGGAGGAAAAAATTCACTTTGCTATCAAAAAAGTACATTTTAGAGATGTTTGATATTGAAAGTACTTGAATATTAGTATAATGGACTCGATTTGGTCAATATTCAAATACAACACAGAATTAAAGAAGCAGCTTAAGCATAACCAATTATTGTGTGTTGTTTTGCAAAAACTTGATCCATCAAGAAAACTCTTGTCCTGATGTATTGTCTTTTTACAAAAATCGTATGTTGTTGGTTTTTTGCTGTCAGAAGTACTTCTTATTGATATCGTTATTTTTCAAAAGTTATTCAGATTGTTTGTTTTATTAGTGATTGTAAAAAAATATAATGGATTGCTCAATTGACTAATTATTAAAAGAAGATTGCCATAAACTCACTTTTTCAAGATCATCAGGATTAATTAGTGAAAGTAATTGATGTAAGTGAAAAGGATACATTTTTATTGCGGCTTCTTTTGTTTAAATTTGTACATATCATCACAGAAAATATGCTAATAAATTTTTTAAATCGTTTGGAAAAAAGTGCTGTGATCCATTAAATGTTCATAAAAACTAATTCTTAAATCATTACAAAAAGTCACAATTAATTTGTGTAAAACAAATGAGAAACTAAAACTTATACCAGGCAAAGCAATTTGTATGCGCTGTGTTAAAAATTAAAAAAAAAAAATTTGAAATTAAATCTGACAAAGATATTGACGAAACATTATCTCAATCATTGGATGATCTTGATGTGTCCTTCGAACCAAGTTATGTGGTACTAAATTCTCTCAATAAAGTATGTTAAATTTTAGAAGAATCACATTTTTTTCATATTCGACGAATAATTCAAATTAGTTGGTTTAATTGAAAAAATCCTGGAGCTTTTAGATTTTATCAATAAAACAGCTTTTAAAAAGCAAAACGCATTGAAAATGCATAGCACTTAGTTGGAAGTTTTACATACTTGTCAGAATGTTGCAATTACGCTTCAATCTACTTTCGTACGAAAGTGAAATTGGGAAACGGGTCGACGAGATCCGAATTTGAAAAAAGAACCTAAACAATTGGAAAATAGATATTTATTACTTGACTGATATCTTTGGTATGTTGAACAAAGCTAATTTGCAACTGCAGGGTGACGATCTCAACTTGATTAAAACAAATCAATAATATCGGCCTTTGTGGGTAAACTCATTCTTTATAAACAGAATTTAAGCAGAAAAGAATATTCACAGTTTCTGCATTTATCAAAACTATTACACTGAGAAAAGAGTATGCTTCCTTTAAATAAATGTATTTGGTTGATAGATTTTTAAAATATTTGTTACCTATCAACAAATTTTGGTAGTTATGTATGTCCTTAATTGAAATTTAAATGGTTACTTATTCTCATTAACATGAAAACTTTGAAATTCACAACATATTTAAGTAAAACACTACTTAAGTATATTCTGCTTGGTACTTAGGTATTTATGATTCTATGAATACAAACGACATCCTATATAAGGATGTTACGATATTGAAAAAATCGTTTTAAGTCATCGGTTTTTAGCACAAATCGATATTAATGAATGCATACGTTTGCGAAAAGAAAATATTTTGTTAGTCAAATACATGATTTAGTGATTATTAACAAACGAATGATTGTTACAAAACAATATTTGTTTCAACCATAATATGATTTGGTAATTATTACCAAATATATAATTGATCTAATAATATTATTCAATTCACATTTATATGTCACATTTTAACATATATCAAATATTTAATTCGCCTATATCAAATATATGTACTATTTGTTAATTATTACCAAATTTTGGTATATGTAATTAAATTGTTTTCTCAGTACAGAAATGCTTCAAGACGATGTTATTTTATCATATCTCACTCACTTGGACGCGTTACATAAGGATTTTACTAAAAGGTTTGAGGATCTCTTAAATTTACAAATTCCTCAATGGATAATAAATCCGTACTGTGATAGCCATGGAAGAGCCAATGTGATAAGGCGAGAAGAGTTGATTACCATCAGCACAGACGAGTAACTTAAGCAGAAATTCAACCAAGGCAATCAGAAGTTCTGCTTGCAACGCAACATTGAAACACAATATCCTGAATTGTGGAACATTGCTGAAATACCTTATCGCTTTACCATCATCATACCTAGTCGAAAAAGGCTTCAGTGTGGCAAAAAACATTTTGACAAAACAAAGAAACCGTTTGAAAATCAACGAACGCGGAGGTTTAAGGCTCCAACTCACCAATATTGAACCGGAACCGGATCTAGCTAGATTGGTAGAAAGTCACCAGGTTCATTCTAGTGGTGGCAAACTATCGATAGTCCTGACCATCGATAGTGAACGATAGCTTCTGGAAACTATTGATAGTTAGATTACTATAAATAACAAAAAATAAATTTAACATTGTCACTATAATGTCACTGCAACGGTGACATTAGAAAAATTCTGGATTTTTTTTGTTAACTACAACCAATTATTTTTATTTAAAAACATGCAGTCTGTCAAGTAATTGCAAAATATGTAACTTATGCAATACAATTTTCACTTTAATATTGAATTAAAATAAGAAATGCATAATTTTTTAAAATTTTTTTTTCATTCGATTTTTTTTACTCACAACAACAAAATTATTTATAAAAAACAATATCAAAATTTTATGGAACATAAATAAGAACAATAGCCATTTCATGGTGTCAAATAATTGTTTTCAAAATGCAAGGAACATATCAAGAAACAAAAAAACTAATAAGAAAATGTTCATTGTTTGTTGTTTCCACCTCGAAAATCAATCACAGCTTCTAGACTTCTTGGAATACACGCAATAAATTTTTGTAAATCATGCCCTTCCGGTATTTTTTGTCCACTCTCTTGGTACCCATTAATTTTCAATATTGGCATATTGGGGCCTTAAGCTGTTATGCTCATCACTTTACTGATTTGTTCTTAGGATCCTTGTCCTGATATAATTTGTATCTTAACTTTTCGGCCTTTTGAGTGTCAGGGAAGCCGAAAAAATTAGCACATTTTTTCAATTCCTTTTAAAGAGTATTTAAGTATTACGCCTTCGTCATTATATCGGTTAATACTCTAAATTCCAGTGTTGCCAGTGAGGTTTGACCAAAAGTTACGTTAGTATACCTTAAAAGGTTTAGCTTTTGGAGTTTTTAATATGTTATCTTACTGTTAAGTAGTGATAGAGTTGGTTAAAATTTTATGGAATCTTTAATTCTTTCTTTAGTTGACATCAATGCAGATATGGTGGATGTGTGTAAATTATTACGATCAGCAGATTTTATTAATTTTAATTGGCTGAATCTTCTCTCCACACAAGCATTTGAAAACGGAAAAACCATTACCAGGGACAAAACTTTTTTTAAATTTGGAAACATAATTCCGTCAGCAATATTTTTAAGTTGAAATACTTTTCGCCAGTAATCTACAGCAGGAAGGTTTGGTTTCAATGCGTGCTTTTTGTATTCGAACAACGCGTCATTTAATACCGGAAATCTTAATAACACATCAATCAAACCTTTATTTTCAACTGATTGAGCATTTTTGGCCCTAAACCTGATATAATATCAAATATGGGGTCGGTGAATTCAAATTTGGTCTTAATTTGTGTTATTACTTCGATATAAAAATTTAAACAACTATTCCGAAAATTTTGAATTTTGATTTTCGGAAAATCTTTTTTTGCAAATAATTCTTGAATAGAATTTGGACCATTTGTCATTAAAATACCGAGGATTTTTAAACTGAATATTGAAAGTTTCAGTGGGTTTGCAATAATTAATTTCCATGTAGTTACTAGCAATAGTACAAATAAGTTTCTCAGTCTCCGGACGTAACCGATGCAGCAGTGGTCTTTCTGATTGAAATAATTTATTGAAGTCATTAAGCAGCTCTAATGTGTAAGACATCAGGAATAGCATCATAACAATATAAATGTTCAAAAAGTTACGTAGATATGCTTTAAAAAATTGTTTACATACAAGTTACGTGCAGTTATGAAAACTTACGTAAAATGTAAGAACCGTAACCTTCTGGCAACACTGCTAAATTGTGGTGGTTGGTGGTGCCAACACCATTGCTGTCTGTAAATTGTAAATGTGGCTGGAACAACGAAAACCCATTTGCAGTAGTGGTGGCAAATGTTCGATAGTGAAAATATTCGATAGTCTTAGAAAATCATCGATAGTGACAACAAATTTAAACTATCGATAGTATCGATTATAGGATTTTTAAAGTAATTTGGCTATGGGGGTCTGAGGTATCAGTTCATTTTGGAAAAGGGGTCTCATGCCCAATATAGTTTGGTAATCCCTGATCTAAACAAACGTAGATTCCATTTTGAGATTTTTAGTATGTACAGTGGGAAGCAAAACTGTCCGGATGTTTTTCATTTTTCGATGAATAGCTTCGCAACAAAAACGGGTGAAAGTTTTAAAAATTTTTTTTCTGTGTTTTTGTATGTTCTATATCTTATTTTCATAAATTACATCAAAACAAATTAAATTCTAAATTCCATAAAAAAAAAACTCAAAATATAATTCATAGTCCAGTCCGGACAGTTTTGCTCTCATATGATTTGAGCGAGACTTACAGCCCTATTCTGGCAGCATAACAAAGCTCACCATATTAACAAAATTGTTTATTTGATTATTTGTTTATTTGATAAGCCTTTGAAATTACAAAAGTTTCTTACAGGCTAGTTACAAAAAATGAAAAAAAAAATAACAGAGGAACTTATAATTAAACTAAGTTGTAAAAAAATTATTTAGTGAGTTTTTAAACGAATTTTTTGTCAAATAAAAATCAATGTGAATATTATCAGCAAATAAGGAATTATACAATGATAAAGCCCTGGTCATTGGCTCATTTAAAGCATATTGAGTTCTATGAATTCGTAAGTAGAACAGATTAAAATGACGCAACGACCTTGCAGGAATATTAAAAGAAACAAACTGCAAAAGTGGTGCACAGTCAAGTTTACCTGATATAAGATCATGAATAAAAACCAGAGATTGGATTTTACGCCTAATTTCAAGAGTTTTTAAACCAAGAAGCAAACAGCGCGCATCGTAAGAAGGCAAGACCGAATCAAAATTTAAAGTACGTAGCGCAAACCTAGTAAAGGATTTTTGAATCCTTTCCAATCTAATAGAATGGGTAGAAAAGTAAGGATTCCATATTAACGACGCATATTCCAATCTAGACCTTACAAATGAATTATACAAAGTTGTAAAAGTATAAGGGTCAGAAAATTCTGAACTATTTCTATTTCTATATAAAGGCAAGTAATGAATAAGCTTTTGGTATAATATAATTCAAATGTTCAACAAAAGTGAACTTTGAATCAAAAATAATGCCTAGATCACGAACTGAATTAACCGTCCGTAGAGGCAAGCCATCAATTGAATAGGAAGTAATTCCAGCACTACCTGACTTGGAGAATGTAATTGATAAACATTTAGAAATATTCAATGGCAAACAGTTAAGTTTACTCCAATTAAAAACATTATTAATGTCATGCTGTAATAAAACAGAGTCGTTTATATTAGAAATTTTGGAAAATACCTTCAAGTCATCAGCATAGAGCAAAAATCTAGCAGAATGAAAGCAATTTCTTATATCATTTATAAACAATATAAATAAAAGTGGGCCCAGAATACTACCTTGCGGAACTCCAGATGAAGCCACAAACTTGTAGGACCTAATAATATTTATTTCAACAAAACATACTCTATCATAAAATAAGATTTTAGCCATAGCAAAAATGAGGAATGACAACCCATTACTGCTAACTTAGCAATTAAAGCATTATGACAAACTTTGTCAAAAGCTTTAGCAAAGTCAGTATAAATAACATCAACTCGATGACCTAGCTCAAATGAAGTGATACAATATTTTGAAAACAGCGCTAAATTTGATACTGCTGACCGACCAACAACAAAACCATGCTGTTCAAGGCAAATATGACGCTTAACTAAAAAGAATAGTTTAACTTTACTGATGCTTTCAAAGATTTTTGAGACATTTGAAAGCTTAGAAATGGGCCTATAATTAGAAATATAATTTTTTATGCCACTTTTAAAAATAGGAGTAATATCGAGCTATCTAAAAACTTTCCTTCCGATAAGGATTTGTTAAAAATCATACACAGGGGCTTAGATAAAGCATATGCACATTTATTTAGAAGAATAGATGCAATACCATCAATATCAATTTTTACAGAAATCTTCATAGTGGCGATAACATTAAAAACATCTAATTCAGAAATTGACAAAGCACCTATATCTAAAAAAGAATTTATATTATTTAAGATTCGTTAATTGAAATGTGCTTTATCATCAAAGTTCGATTTAAA
The DNA here is from genome assembly GCA_963662105.1 of Meiosimyza platycephala. NCBI lineage: Eukaryota > Metazoa > Arthropoda > Insecta > Diptera > Lauxaniidae > Meiosimyza > Meiosimyza platycephala. The sequence continues at coordinate 40,961,436 of OY759210.1, read as the reverse complement.
ATAATCAGCGAAAAGGTTAACAGTAGATTCAATAGTCGAAGATTGAATCCCATTAAACTTCATAGATGTGGGAATTCCTGATCCATCTTTTTTGGACTTAATAAAGTTCCAAAATGATTTTGGATTATTTTTTATACTACTCTCACATCGTAAAATATATTGCTTATAAAGAAATTTATTCAAAAAATTAAATTCCCTCATATAATGAACATATTTTAGTCTATATTGAACATCATTTGTGGATTTATATAAGTTTATAAATTTATTACGTAAATTTTTTAGCTTTTTAAGACCTTTTGTGTACCAAGGTAACTTGTACACTTTATTGGGCAAGCGCGGAATATGGTCATTACAGATAGAAAGTAATTCAGATTTAAAAATATCAAAACACTTCGCAACATTATTGGTTAGAAACAAAGAACTCCAATCCAACTGATCAAACAATCCGCACAAACTTTCAAAATTGCACAATTTAAAGTTAAATAAATTATTGGCTGGATAAAAGTTTGTAAATTCATAAAACTCAAATTCAATAACCAGAGGAGTATGATGCATATCCGCTGGAGCAATTGGACTGTGACATTCAGACAGAAAGCATTTAATATTTTTAGAAACAAAAGCTAAATCCAAAAATCTATTTAATTTATTCGCAAGAGAGTTAATTTGAACTACATCGATACTATATAAACCGTCAATAAAATTAATTTCATGTTATTTATTAATATTAAATGGCATCAATTCATTATCAACATAATTCCATACGATTTTACTTAAGTTAAAATCACCAATGATACACAGATGATCTGAAGAAAAATTTAGATATGAATGCAAGGAGATTATGTTATCAACATGATCAGAATAAATATCATCCACACAGTTAGGTGGAATGTATGATGCACATAAATAAAGAACGCCAGTGGTGCTTTTTATTGAAACACATAATTGGTCAAGCAAAGAGTCATTATTTCGCAAAGTGCAAATTGATGAACATAGGCATCGTTTAACTGCAATAAGAAGGCCACCCCCACGGTTAAGGCCAGTTTTTAACGCGTCTCTATCTTTGCGATAAACCTGATAAGTGTTCAAATCAAAGAATTCACCATCAAAGAAATTGGAATTGAGCCAAGTTTCCACAAAAGCAACAATATCAAAGTCACATTGGGAAGTCCAATTGAAAATTAAGTTGGACTTTGTCCTAATACCAGACATATTGTGAAAATATACTTTTAATTTACTTAAAAAGATACTACTATTACTATTATTGAACAAAGTTTGGCTATGAGGTGAATTGTAAGTTGAAGAAAGGGCTTGCGATGCAAGCTCCGGTACCTGAACAGACAAATCGATAGAAGGCAATGGCATTCGCCCTGGAACTACTGGATCACTTTTTCTGCCCTTGCCATAGGAAAAAAATCAAATGGACGAACTTTCACTCCAGCTGGCCACAGATCAGAAACAAGCAATTTGTTGTAATATTGTTGAGTTACACCAAGCTTAAAGTTAACCCATTTGAGATTTTCAAGTGAAGCATCAGTTTTAATCAACTTGCGGCATTCAATATCAATAACGTTTCGTATTCTGTTAAAAATTTAAAGGCTTTTTTCTTTACTATTTTGTTAATGTCAGAAAGTATCTTAACAACGAGCGACAGTGTTCTTGCTGGCCAAAAAATATGAAAAAAGTTAGAACAAACTATATACCATTTTAAAGGGAATAAATTAGGGTTTCTTAACATGCTAAAAAAGTCATAGATCATTAACACATTTTTTGGAAAAAATAAGGTTTTTTAAAACCAAATTGGTCAAAATTTCAGAAAAGTCGTCATATCTCCAAAATTAAAGGTTTAATTTCAAAACTTATTATTGTAGGCCATTAAATTATCTTTATTATGACACCCATATTTTTGACATCCATTCAGGTGTTCCCAATTTATAATTATTTATAAAATAGCTATATCCGCAACTTTCGATGACGCAACACCTCCTGCCCCATGCCTGTCGAGATAATGAAATAGAGGAAATATCAAAAAACTATTCTTTCTGAAAAACTATTCGACAACGGAATGATTGCCTCGCAATAATCTGGGGCATACGGAAAATGCGTCCCTACCTGGAAGGCTACCAATTCACTGTATTGACAAATCACCATTCTCTCAAGACTGCATTCCGTGGAAACTTTGCGTCCCTATAGACCAGGCATGTCAAACTCGTGGCCTCGTGGCATGATTTTTTGCGGCCCTCAACACATTTCCACAACTCCCTACCGTTTTCATTAAAAAAATCAAAAATAAATTATTTTCTTAATTCTGACTTGTGTGAAATGACAAAGTTAAATTTCAATATATATTAGTATTACAGTATTAAAACCCTTCAATTTGTGATAAAGCCAAGATCTAGTAAAAAACGATCGATTGAAAAAGAGCATCGTTGTTTTCAAGAAAATTTGGAGATCAAATATTTTGAAAATTTTAAAAAATCCTCGAATACATATCTCTTTTTTTTCAATACAGAAGCCAATAAAAAAATTTCAGCGAAATCAAAAATGTGTCGCTCAATATTTGTCAAAATCCGTTCGGTTTGTAAAAGAACGTCCCATACATGGTGTCATTGGTAGACTAAAAGCTTAGGTTAAAACTCTACATAACAAATCTGTTCAACACTTCCAGTGCATTATTTACCAGCAAGTCTTATGTTCAAAGGAAATAAATTTGATAATGTATTTCAAAAAGTTGGTAAAATTGTAAACTTTATTCGAGCACGCGGATTAAATCATCGGGAATTTACGTCATTGCTGAAAGATGTAGTTGATTACGAAGACTTGCCATATTATACAGAAGTTCGTTGGCTTTCAAGTCATAAAGTTTTAAGAAGATTTTTACAACTGTTGGACGAAACTGTACTTTTTTTAGAAATTAAGGATTACGAGTGCTCTGAACTGAAAGATGTTAATTGGATGCAAGATTTGGCTTTCTCAGTTGACATTACTGGGTCTCTCAGTCAACTCAATATAACACGGTTCGCTTGAACCAAGATCAAGATCGATAAAATTGTCAACCAAATCTGACAATGCACAATTATTATATAGGTATAGTGTCTTGAGATTCCAATCCGGATCTGCTCATTTACTCGTTTTATGGCCATTTTAAGTTTATACTTTGGCCGACATGATTCGTTTCAAGCAAGATCAAAATCGGTAAAAATTGTCAACCAAATCTGACACTGCACAATTATTTAGTGTTCGGAGATTCCAAAAACATGATTCGCAAAATCGTACCTAACCACTTACTCGTTTTATGGCCATTTTAAGGTAAACGCTTTTACCGATAATACTGATAAAAATGCGTCCTAGGAAAAATTGTGAATAAGTTATTAAAAATTTAAATTTTTCTACTTTGCTTTTCTTTGTGGGCTTTGTTATCAAAAATACTTTTAAAACCCATAAATCAAAAATATATAAAACTTATTTTTCATTAGTTTTTAGGCCCAAAAGACTTTGTTAAATTTTTTTAAAATTTTTTTTTTTTCATGAAAATCGGTGAATAACACAACAAATATAAAAAACTTTTATATATATTTTTTGTGGTGAGATTTTTAGTCGAAAATACCTCAAGAATTTTTTTTTAAAATTTTCATTTCTTTTCCATGGAAAATGAAGAATAACATAACATATATAAAATTTTTTTTATTTTTTATTTCTTTGTGGGCATTGTAGTCAAAAATACTTTTTAAGCCGACATAAGATAGTAAAAAAATTTTATTTTTCACAAATTTTTCGGCCATGTGCATTGTCAGATTTGGTTAACAATTTTTACCGATCTTGACTTTCTTTGAAACGAACCGTGTCGGCCAAATTGCTAACCTTAAAATGGCCATAACACAAGTAAATGAGCAGATCTGATTTCGCGGATTATGTATTTGGAATCTCAAGACACTATATAATAATTGTGCATTGTCAGATTTGGTTGACAATTTTATGGATCTTGATCTTGCTTCAAGCGAACCGTGTGCAGGGTAGAATCATGCTCATAACTTCATTATATGACCAAATAAATTCATTCAAACAAAAGATATCCCTGTGGAAAATACATATGAAAAAAGGAAATTTATCAAATTTTTCTAGTTGTAAGACTCCTTTGCTTAAATATCGAGAATTAAAATTTGACAAATATGAGAAACAACTGAAAATGTTGGAAGAAGAATTCGAAAAGAGGTTTTAGGATTTTCAAAGTACCGAGTCCCATTTAAATATTTTTTGCTCTCCGATAGTGGTTGACCTAGAAAATTTGCAAATGAAGTTTATAGAACTACGATGCGATACCTAACAGAAATGTAAGGAAATTAGTATTCCAGAATTTTACGGGTACTTGCGTGCAGACCGTTTTTCACAAATTCGATATTTTGTAAAACGCATATTACACTGTAGGGTCCTAAAAAAGACACACAAAAACGCCGAGACACCCCAACTTATTTTTTGGTCGTAGAATACGGTGGCATACTCAGTTTTTTTCAATTAGATCAAATTCTCGAGATATTCGCGATTGATGTTTTGTCACCTTTAAACCCCTGTTTTAGCTATATTTTTCTTAAATACATGTGTGGAAAAAGACATCGAAATCGAATGAAATTTAGTACATTATTATTTAAAACTATTTTTCGCAACTTCCTATCAAAAGCCCATAGTTCAATGCTCAAACATTAAATACGTAACCTGAAATTATTATTTTAAAACTAATAAATAAATTTTTCTTTGTAGAAAGCAAAATGTATAAAAATGTATATAACGGTAATGTATTAACGGTAGTAATTGTAAGAGTTATGTTTCGATTAACAAATAATAAATATGTAATTTAATTTCGAAACATGTTTCAATGTCGTTTTCTCCGAAAATAAGAAAAGTATTGCAAAAAAGGGTCGAACATGTACTAAATTTGAATCGCAAATATCTCGAGATTTTGATCTGATTGGGAAAAACTGAGTATGCCACTACGGCCGAAAAATGAGTAGACGTGTTTCGGCGTTTTTGTGTGTCTTTTCAAAAGTTGGAAATTTACATACAGTGTTATCCATGTTTTGTAGCACATATTTTTGTGAACAGCTTTTTTCACAAATGAAGATGAATAAAACTGCGCAGCGAACCAGATTAACTGAAGAACATTCAGCATCGATATTATAAATTTGCATCAAGCCAAAATTTAGCACCAGACTTTGATGAATTGAAAAGTGACAAGCAGTGCATTATATCCAGCAAAAAATAATTTATATTCTTTTTATTAATAAATATATTTCTATAAATATTTTGTTTGTTTTTCTTTATGAATTATTTATATTCAATTTCCACTCAAAATTTGAATTTTCAAGAAAAAAAATGTAAATGCGGCCCGCAAGAGGATTTAGACTATAATTTTCAAAGAATTTGGCCCGCACAATGAAATGAGTTTGACATGCCTGTTATAGACCAACGTGCGACAGTGCTGCGAGAGAATCACGACCTTTCGAGCGCCGGTCACTTCGGCGTTAGCAAATCCATGATAAGGATAGGCAACCGCTACTACTGGCCTGGAATGTTTCGTGACATTAAACATTACGTTCGTCAGTGCGAGTCTTGCCAAAAATACAAAAACATGCAGTGCAAGCCAGCAGGGAAAATGCTAACCCAGATTGCCGACCAACCTCTTACAAGTCTCTGCGCCGATTTCGTAGGACCACTACCCCGCTCCAATCGTGGTAACACGATATTGCTCGGGCTCGGGTTTCAGCTTGCAACATGCTCTCGTACTATTATATTCATAAATAAAATTAATTTGAAATTATAAATAAAAAACTTTGACATTTTGACAAGTTCACCATTCGTGTTGAACTTTAAAAGCTTTTTTGAGCTTTCATATTGTTAATGATTTTTGAGAATACCGATATTTACATTACATAACAATCAGATTAACAAGAGCTCCTTAACAATTTCTTGTTAAGTTATCAAGCAGAATAGGGCTTTTAGTAACATTATTTGTACCATTTTAATTTAAACATTTTTAGCTACCTGATTTTTTCTTTCATATGCCTTGATAAATTAGTTAGGCTCATAATTTTAAACTTTGGAGAGCGTACATTGTAAAAATTTGTGAATGAATGAAAAATGAGAGAAGGTCCGGTTAATATTGAAAAAAACATCGTAAATCTAATTGAAAAATTACTTTCAAGCCGTGAAATAGCAGAATAATTTAGTATTTGCAAAACTACGATAAATTCAATTAGAATAAGCAGAAAAGTCAGTTTATCAAGGAAGTCAGAAGGACGGCTAAGAATGCTTTCTAATTGCAACGCGCGTTTCATGGAACGTTTGATGCTTTCTAAAAATATCGCAACACTAGAGAAAGCTGGAAATGCTATTACATAAGCTATAAGTAAGGTCTGAGCGCATTTGATTAGAAAAACGAACCAGCTTTGTCATATAAAGATGTTAGTAGCCACCTAAAGTTCTGCACTAACCACAAAGACTGAACCCAGGAGATTGGAAACACGTAACCTGGAGTGACGAAACGAAAATTTGCCGTAATCAAAAGGATTGAAAGCAATATTATTGGCATCCCCAGAGGAGGATTCAGAACCACCAATCCGATCTTCCTGTGTCCAGACTTGTGGTCATTGCAAGACTTTAGGTGGCTACTAACATTTTTATCTGACAAAGCTGGTTCTTTTATCTTATCAAATGCGATCAGACCTATTTTTTCACTGCTCGTCTTGCAATCCACTTACTTACAGGTTCTGTAATAGCATTTCTAGCTTTTTCTAGTGTTCCGACATTTTTAGGACGCGTCAAATGTTCCATGAAACGGGCGCTACCATTGGAAAGCATTCTTAGCCGTCCTTCTGACTTGATTAACTGGCTTTTCTGCTTATTCTAATTGAATTTATCGTAGTTTTGCAAATACTAAATTTTTCTGCTATTTCACGGCTTGAAAGACATTTTTCAATTAGATTTACGACGTCTTTTTCAATATCAACCGGACCTTCTCTCATTTTTCATTGATTCAGAAATTTTTACAATTTACGCTCACCAAAGTTTAAAATTATGAGCCTAACTAATTTATCAAGGCATATGAAAGTAAAAATCAGGTAGCTAAAAATATTCAAATTAATAATGGTACTAAGTCTCGCTCAAATCATATGAGAGCAAAACTGTCCGCATGGACTATGAATTATATTTTGAGTTTTTTTTTCTATGGAATTTAGAATTTAATTTGTTTCTGATGTAATTTATGAAAATAAGATATAGAACATACAAAAACACAGAAAAAAAAATTTTAAAACTTTCACCCGTTTTTTTTACGAAGCTATTCATCGAAAAATGAAAAATATACGGGCAGTTTTGCTTCCCACTGTATATTATTTCCATGCATTAAGCTACATTTTAAAAATAAAATGATAAATATAAAAAAACACAAACTTTTGAAATTGTGAATTCAAATACAGTGCCTCAAAGTTTATTTCATGCAGTGCATACTTTTAACTTCAATGCTCTGTAACTTTGAGACTAACAGCCATATTCAGCTTGTTAAGTGAACAAGGAATTGTAAAGGTGCTCTTGTTAATCTGATTGTTATGTAAAGTAAATATTGGTATTCTTAAAAATCATTTACAATATAAAAGCTCAAAAAGCTTTTAAAGTTCACCACGCATGGTGAACTTGTCAAAGTTTTTTATTTATGTTTTCAAATTCAAATTCTCATTTATAAACAAACGGAATGGCAAATACAAAAAAGTAGTTATTTGCCGATTTATTATTTATCCATAATTTAATTTGCTATTTTTTTAATAGGGATGCAAAATTTGAAAGAACTACGCAGGAGCAGCTGCTGTTCTATATTGAATTTTGCCAGCAGCATCCCCAAATTTCGGCCGGCAAAACACTGCGCGATCGCCGATGGTGATGCAGAACCTGTGGGCAGAGAATGAATGCGATGAGGGGCCCAACGAGAACCCCGGCTTAATGGAAAGAGGTTACTAAAAAATATGTTTATATATAGCCTTTTATAATTGTTGTAAATTTTCAGAACTTAGGCGTTTGGAAGAGCCAGCTGCGTGCTCGTGCTCGTAAGAAAAATAGTGAGCAGCAAATTACTGGCGGTGGTCCAAGCAGTAGCCGAATGCTCACCGATTTTGAGGTACGTGCTTTCAGCACATTCGGTGCTGCTGCTGTTGATGGTGTGCCAGGAATCGTCGCCTTGGGAATAACGCAAAGGCACCACTTAACGACCACTTATCGGCGCGTCTGTTTGAATCTTCTAAAAGATACATAAATATTTCATGTAATTTCACTAAAATTTACCTATTTATTGTTATAGATGTTTACCGTGGGAAAAATAAGTTATCAATAATTTAAATGAAAGTTTTTATTAATAAATTTTGTTTTTAAAAAATTGATACAAAAATTCATAACGTTCACCATTTACCGACCGGCCTGTGATTATTTTGTCTGTTTCCGTCCACTGAAGTACCTAATTCCGACCGTTAATGTCGCAATAAGAAAAAGCTATAGTTTTTCAGATAACATTTATTATAAACGTAAAACTTAAATGTAATTTACGATTTTGATCAAAATCTTTTAATTTTAAACAAACAAAGTTAACTTCTAAGTATAATTACCTATATATATCAGAAAAATTTCGAATTGACCAGATCTGATCATTTTTCATAGTTTTGAAATTTTTAACGACCATCTCCATTTTCGAAAATATAAGGTTTTTATTGAAAGTTTGAAATTAACATTTCTCGTTCAGATCTGAAAATCATATTTTTCGCCCAAAATAGCTATTTCTGCTCAAAATTAAAGTATTTATTAGAAACATTAAAACGTTGAAAGGTGGGTCAAATCTTATCGTATGGAGATTTTACGGAAATGTAATCGATGAATTTTCATCTGCTTTACAATACTGGTCTGAACATAATTTTTTACTTTCTTTTACTTTCGTCGGCCTCTCACAACCAGAGTCACCACGATTCTGGCGACTGACGTTTATTTCCATTATCAACCTTACTTAAATTAACAATTGCAAAAAAAATAAGCGGGAGGAAATGATATTCAAATATGCAACGCTGCCTCCCGTACTATAAGGCATGTTACTGTAAATTTAAAACCTAAATCAATAGAGCAATTATGTGTGCAAACAGGAAAATAAGGTAAAAACGTAAAAGTTTCATGTCAAATTATGGCAAATCTTATTAATTTAAACTAGGTCGTATACAAGTTCGACATCGTAGAATAATGTATAGATTGAATAATCTAACAAAAATTATACGTTTTTAGTCTAACCAGACACAAAACCTTTTTTTTACGAAGCTTAAAAATCCTGTTACCGGACAAATAGTCGGAATGAGGAACGTAGGAAATTTTTACGTAACCACATTCCGCTCGTTTTTAATCACTTCACAAATCTTTTAAATTAAATTAAAAAGTGGTAATTACTTTGTAATTATGATAAATATATATATATGCACACAATAAAATATTAAAATATTTACAGCTCAGTTTATTTCTGATGAAAATTCGATAAACTTGAAACTCCTTTTTTATCTTTTTTTACACTCGCGAAACCATCGAACCGCACCGCTGCGTAGCTTAGACTCAACTGACAAAAAATCCGTTGAAGCTTTAAAATGATTTTTTGACAGTTGACGTATCGATATTGAAAGAATGAAATGCGTTCACTTTCGTAAACTTTGCGCGGGAAATTGATTGACTTTTATAGGCGACCGGTGCCGTTGCGTTAGAGGTAAAGTGAAAATAAAGAGAACTTTTTAGAGAAGCTAAACAATTTTCATTTCAATTTTTAGACATCTTCGCAAACAGCCATGGTTGAAAAGGCTGGTTCGCCGACAACCATCAGCGTGGGCTCTGCTTCGCCAGGTGACGTAAACTTCTCACTAAATTCTCCGAGCATGTCGCCCTGTTCGCCAGCATCCGAGAACTTCGGGGCTGACTCACCATCAAACGTTAGCCTGGGACCTAGCTCACCAGGAACTGTATCCCAACAGGATATGTATGCCTTGGTGATGCGCAGCATCGTAAAGAGGGATGCGCGGGATGAGCGCATGCTTCAATTGCAACTTGCAACATTGTATGCTATTGAAAAGCTTGCCACTGCAGTTACAGAACTGGCAGCCAGTAAAATAAATAAATAAATTTTTATCCACAAAAAAAAAATCAGTTATGTCTGTCTGTCCGTCTGTCTGTCGTTTATGGACGCGGAAAAACTTTTATTTAGGATGCATATTTAGGGTGGCCCTCATATAAATATATTTTTAAAATAGCATTTTCGCAAAATACCACTTTAAAAATTAGGACGAAGTTTTCAATTTAAGGTGAAGCGAAGAGCACAGGGTAATGCTAGTTTATAAATAAAAATAAAATATAAAGTATTCAATATTTGATTATATTATAGCAAAATTCTTTTTCTTTGTTTTTTGAAGATTTGATAGATGCAGTGGTAGTACCACGATATAAATATATCTGTTGCGAACGATTTCTCCTTCTCTTAAGTGGTTAGTGACGAGAGTTGCTCCTACTGAAGAGTTACTTCTACTGAATGAAGCTTCCGGTTCTACAGTTACCATTATTTCACTTTCATCAATGTCAGCAGGCGCTCCTGCCTTCATTGCGATGTTGTGCAAAATCAAACAAGCATTGACAATATTTGCTGCTTTTTCATATGAATAGTGGAGCACACGATGCTTGGACAAGCATCTGAAGCGGGACTTCAAAACACCAAAAGCCCTTTCGATTGTATTACGGCTCTTTGCATGAAGCTTATTGAATTTTTCCTCTTTAGCTACATGCAGCTCAGCCAATGGTGTGAGAAGCCAAGGTTCGAGAGGGTAGACATGATCACCCAAGAGCCATGTGTCGCCTTGAGAACTGTGATTTCTCACGAGGTGAGTTTTCACTAATGATGTTGCCCAAATGCCTGAATCATGGCACGAACCTGGATATTTAGCATTCACAGATGTAAATACTAGGCGGTGGTCGCAAATCTGGTTCGGAAAAATACATGTATGAATAAAATGTATTCTGAAACCGATTGGGATTAAAAGCAAGAAACTTACTGCTTCAACATTAATACTGTAGTATACTTTTCGGTTCATGTATAAGCTCAAAGGTGTTTCAGCATTATTGGCAGGTGGTGAAACGATTGCCACATGAGTGCAATCAATGCAACCAATTGTACTTTTAATACCGAAGCTTCGGTGGAATCTGTAAGTTCCATACGAAAGAAACAATAAGTACAAGCTAATATATAAAACATCTTTAAGAAATACCCTGTTTTAATGGCAGTCTGCTCTTCATGAGTGGTTGGAAATCTGACTTCATTTCCTTTGACTCAAATTATTAGTTTTGCAATTTCATGTAAACTGCGGGAACTGAAGACTGGCTCATTGGCTGGACACAATGATTACCAACGCATTTTTGGTAAGAACCTTGTCCAAAGAAATAGAGTGCAGTCAAAAGTCTCACTGACAATGGCAAACTTGTACATTGAGTAACCTCTTCAGCATCAACGTATGAAAGTAGTAAAAACTCTTCCATATTTATAATTTAAATTTCTTTCTCACAACAATTATTATTTACGAAAGTTGATTTTAGCGACTGATTATTTTATAATTTAATCGAACTTACAGTCATTAAGCGAAGACCAATATTGTAAATTTTTACTTATTGATCAATGCTATTTTTCATCAAACATGACAAAGATAACAAATGGAACAATTTTAACCTGGTAATTGGTGACATGTTTCGGCTATTACCAATAGCCTCATCAGACCAGTTTGGTTAATTCTGTACATGGACTCGAACCCCTGACCGTTCATGCATTGCAATTGCATATTTTGCGACGGCCGCTCTAACACTTGAGCTACTGAGGGACTTGCCATGAGGTGTACAGAGTGCGTATATTACATTTGTTATCTTTTGTCACTTTCTCCCTTGTTGCCATAGCCGTTAGACAGTCGGCCTAAAGTCATGGTATGATTTATTTTATATTATTAAATAATGTTTAATTATTATTTACTTCAATATTGAAATCTCGTTGTTAAGAAACTTTCTGACATTAACAAAATAGTAAAGAAAATAGCTTTTAAATTCTTAACAGAATACGAAACGTTACAAATTGTTAATATTAACCTGACCTTTGTTAAGCTGCCAGAATAGGGATGTAAGTGGAAGCTATAGTTGACCAAATAGGCTACCTCACTACATATTTAAAATTACAAAATTATTATTTTAAACAAGGGTTTTTCAATTTATACATGTCTGCATGAAATAGGCTGTGACATGGAATTTAGTAGTATATTTCGAGTTTCTATTATAAAAATTCCAGGTAATATTTCTTTATAATAAATGAAAATTTTTTTAAACTTAAATTTTTGTTCTTTCAAATGATATCAAAATTTTTAGTTTCAAAGTTACAGAGCAAGTTAAAAGTGTGCACTGCGTGAAATAAGCTGTGAGCCACTGTATTTGATTTCGGTTTTCTACAAAAAAAAAAGTCCAATTCCGAATCTGATTCATAATTGAAAAGAACACTAAATTTCCTATAAAAACCAATATGTTTAATATTTTATTGTAAATTTGTTTGATTCGGGAAAGCGCTTCCGAAAAATGCATTCTACACATTACTTCAATTTTTAGAACTCCATAACTTGACACTAAGCCTCATTTAAAAAAAAAAACATTTTACTATGTATTATTATTATAATCAGATTATTTACATAATAAATTATGTAACAAACTTAAAAAATAGGCATTAGGTAAATAGGCAATAGGGTTCAAATTTACTAATGGTTAAATATCGACACTTTCAGCTTAACCGACCACTTCTAGAAAAATCGAAATCGACACATAAAACTTTTTGTAAATTAATCACCTATTGAATGTCCGTTTTTTTTATTTTTTTTTTTTGCTTTATATTTTACTCTAAAATTATTACAATGTCACACCCGTTACATTTTTGGAGGTACTTTGCATCTATTATTTAAAAGTTACTAACCAAAGTCAAACTATTTCATTCGAAGCGTGTTAGGATGAATCAGTTTAGTCTAGGAAAATTTAGTCTGTTAGGATAAATGGAGAATCTTCGGCCGCAACTCAAGGTTTACATCCTCTAATATGTCCAGCACCGGCTTCGCAGCGGCCTTGCGTTACGGTTCACAGTAGTATATCCAACTCTGGTATGTTAGCGAAGTCAGTGTTGAACAGAGTAAAATGAATCGCGGCCGAAGGCCACCGCGAATCCAACATTGGACATATTTGAGGATCTAAAACCTGAGCGGCCCACTTACCCTCACATACTAAAATCTCACGAAAATCAGAAGCGAGGTCGTTAGAGTAAACAATGACAGTAGTTTATCCTAGGCTAAACTGGTTCATCTTAACACGCTTCGGATGAACTACTCTGCCTAGGAAAAGCTAGTTTATGCTAAAAACTAGTTTGGCCGGTAACATACACAATCATATTTATATTTAAGTTGTTTAGATAACAGTGTAGACATTATTTTTTTCTAGAATATTTATATCTAAATTTAGATATGTTATCTGATGTTGACTTTTGAATTAGGTTAAACATTGAGATGTTTATTTTCCGACATCCGTGTTTGATATGTAGGTAGATGCAATTAAAAATATCAAGTCTTTTTATCAGAATTTATAAGTCAGATGGATTGTAATGGACGATAAAAACTCAAAACTTAATTAAAATAATTGATAATTCAGTGTACATATTCAGTTCAAAAATAATATGTACTTACTTTTTTACATTAAAAAATTAAAACTAAGATCTAAAATCGTTGTTCGTGGTAGCTTTTGAAACAATTTGGATGCAAAATAAAGTTACATTTCTGACACATTCATTTAATTGGTTTTCCATAGTCTTTTAATTGACATCGCTGAGGTTTTCCCGTCTGGTTGGATAACCGGTATATGCTCTCCAGTAATACGTGGCATGTTGGCTGGTGTAAACTGATCACCAGCTAAGTCATGAACAGTTGTTTCTGCATTTGAAGTCAACAGCAATTTCTTTGTTATATAAAGGCGAAAATTTTTTTGAAACATTAGCTTTTCATTTTTATATTTTGCTACAAAACAATGCAGCTTCCAGGCGTTTACCAATGCTGAACTAACAATAGATATAAATCATGGCCAGTACCATTTCTTGGCTCGGATATTTATTCGATAATTCTGAACAGCATTGTCATGTAAGTCTACACCTCCCATTCCATTGTTGTAATTGTTGAATTGTTGTGTGAGTATATTGACTCTATTTGTTCAAAACTCGAACAAATCGATACCCCTTTATTATCAGCCTAGCGACAAATTAATAAACTGTTCGTAGTATCGAACTGCAATTCGTGCAATTTTTTACCCGCATTTGCGATGCGATTGCTCCGAAAAGTTCCAGTAGCATAGACGCGTTTCTCACTCAGTAGGCACATCAAATAATATGATGAAAAGAAATTATCAAAATAAACTTTGTAACAATATGCATGCTCAACCTTACTGAGTAGGTGTATAACAACATCCGCACCCAATCCAATTCGGCGATCATAATTGTCGCTTGAACCTGAATAGGGTATGCAGCTGAATAGGAAGCCAGACGAAAAGCAGAGGCACCAAATTTTGTAGCCAAAACAAATTGGCTTTTTTCGAATAAACATTTTGCATGAGTGCCGGCCAAAATAAGGCACCATTTGCTTATCGACTGACAAGCTCTCATTCCAAACGCCAAACTGCATAAACTTTTCTTTGCTATTTCGAACAGTGGCTGCACCTAAAAATTAATTAATACATTTTTATTCAACAAAAACGTTAAAAACAATATTCACCTTGCTCAGTTTATCGTCCTTGTCAAGATTATTGTTGTTGTTGAAATTAATAAATCGCTTTATTTGTTTAAAGGAAATTCGAAATACTGATCCAAACTTCTTTGATTTTTGATTTAAGCACTTCTTTGTTCGAACAATGCCTTTCTCTTGGTCTCAATTTAACTTCATGCCATAAATGCTCGATTGGGATAAGATCGGGCGATTGCGGAGGAGTCTTAAGCTGCTTCGTGGCATTATATATCAACCATTCGCGCACTAAATGAGATGTGTGCTTCGGATCGTTATCCTGTTGAAAGTAATAATTCACAGGTAACTTAAATTTTATGGCGGAGCTCCTAATATTTCTCTGCAGAATATTGAGGGACATCATTTTGTCCATCTCACTTTCAAGGAACTCAAAAATTCCACAGCCACTTGAAGCTATACAACCCCACAACATCACACAACCCCCTCCGTGCTTTATGAATTTTTTTTATAACAATGATGCACTCAGGAGCAGTTTTTTTGGTCTCTCATTTTTTTTAATAAGTCAATAACACGTGAAAAAAATTTCCTTTCTCTGAAATAATGTTTTTAACCTGAATTTTCTCAACTGGCATTGCGCAATTCATTTGCGCACATTTGTTTCCGACTGGGTCTCTGGCTAATTTATTTGACAAACGAACCAGCGCATAGAGTTCAGCAACTGCACACGGTTCGCTTGAACCAAGATCAAGATCGATAAAATTGTCAACCAAATCTGACAATGCACAATTATTATATAGTATCTTGAGATTCCAAATACATAATCCGCGAAATCGGATGTGCATTGTCAGATTTGGTTGACAATTTAATCAATCTTGATCTTGGTTCAGGCGAACCGTGTGCACGGCGAATGATTGCATGTTTCATAGCTCGCGACTGCAGGAGGCCAAAAGGTCAACCCTAATCGCTTCCAATGGTGTTTGGTAGATTTAAAAAAATTTGAATACATATAACAAAAATTTAATTTTTTGACCAAAACCTCATCATTATATTATTGGTTTAACAAAATTCAATATCTCATTTCTTGAGTTGGATAAGTATCTAAAAGTGGGGGTATTTTTGACCTAGGGGTAACTCAATAACGATTAATGCAAATTTATCCTCAATACCACACTTGGAAAGTCAAAAGAACATTCTAAATTACTAAAAATTAGTTCAATTCAAATTTTTCATAAAACGTAGTAAAAGCAGGGTATTAAAATTCATAATTTCACTGTTCGCGTATGGTCTCGGAGATGCGTGAGGTGGTCTGAGTTTGGCAACACGAGGCCTGTATCGACGCGGAGTGATCTAAATCGTTACCAGCTTGTTGATCACGAAGAACACGATGTGACCTGTATGGCTGCCCAATCTCGACTGCCTTCTGCTGGACTTCAACTATAGCTGGTACTGCATCATCTGTTGTACCGTCAATATCCCTGTTTAGCTGGTAGCATTATTGTAATTGTTTCCAACCGTTTTTGCTTAAATTAATTTCCTAAATTTGTTATACTTTTTTCTTAAATGCTTTTATTGATAATTATGATTTAATTAGGAATTCAAGATTTTTCCTTCTTGGGAACGATAACACTTGGGGGATAACACTCCCCTCTCCAATTGCAGAGGAGTGGGAATTTCTCGGTGTCAATTCTGACCAGTCATTTGTACCGACGTCCGCAATGACCTCTGTGTGTGTCTATTGCTGCCTGTAATGCTGCTGGTACAATTGCTGGCATAATTGCTGACATAGCTGCTGGTCTTTCAGTACCAAAATTCTCACTACCGCACAGGGATAGTATCTCCTCTTCTGTATCTTTAATTTCGACAACAGTCGCTTTATTGTCCGCGTCTTCATTATTATCACTGTTGCCGTTATTTTCACTGTTGTAGCGGCTGCTACTCCGCTGCTGCTACTACTGCTGCGGATCAGGTGCGAAACCTTGTTTGTTGGCTAAATTTTGAATTAACATTTTTGTTTTTTTTCGTTTGTCCACCGCTTCACTAACCGGATACCAATTCGTTTAGTTTCTCACATGCTGGAAATAAGTTTTTGGGTGTTGGAGAAACCTTTCGATAGTTTCCAACATTAAGACCCCAAAGACTGTCATATTCGGCACCGGGACGTAAGAGGTAGGCATCCCTCAGATCACGCTGGTTTTTTCGGAGTTTGCTTTTTCGAATTGCTTTACCAGGACTGTCTGAATTTTCTCGACGACTTCGTCTCGAGGGCCTGTTGCGAATGAATCCACTACTGCGATGCCGGTTGGTATCATATACCAGTGTTTGCCATGAGAGAAGGATTGAATCCTAAGTATTGCAAAGCTACTGTAAAGAATGGAGGTGGACATGTAATGGTTTGCGGTTTCTTATTTGGTCATAAGATTGATGAAATTATAGATCGCTCCATGTACGTTGACATACTAAAAGATGTTATGCTGCCATATACCGACAGGACAATGATCCAAAATTACCTCTTAAGTTTTTAAGGCGTGGCTTCAGAGCAATAGAATTGCATTTATTAGTTGGCCTGCCCTGACCTGAATCCTATTGAGAACTTGTGGGAGATCGTTGACATGAAAATCAAAAGAGAAAATTATAAAACCACGGCGGATCTGTTTCAATCCTTGAAAGTATCCTGGGAAGGGATATCGCAGGATATCATTAATAAAGTAGTTTCCTATATACCAAAGAGATGTGAGTGTGTCGTCCAGAATAAAGGGTTTGCAACTAAGTACTAATTTTAAAAATTTTTATTTACCATAAAAAAGGGGGTGTTCCTTTGATAATAACTTTTAATTTATGAGCCCCTAAATTTTTAAAATTTTTGGCTGTCAATAATAAAGGTATAAATACCAGGTGTATAACTAAGTAATGTCGGTTCGAACATTTAGATGTCGCCCAAGCCTGATTATTTATCGAATGCCATGAAACTTTAACAGTGTGAACGTCAACCTTAACTATCATACCACCAAACTTTCGCGCCAATCGAGTGTCATTATCGTGTTACTCTCAGCGCAGCCAACATGTCGAGTTTCGTGCCGAATAAAGAGAAATCGCGGACAATGGTAATTCTGTGTTTTCATTTGAAAAAAACAGCCGTGGAATCGCACCGATTGCTTGTTGAACCCTTCGGTGAACGATGGTTTCAAAGATTCAAAAGTGATGATTTCGATGTCAAGGACAAAGAATGCTCTGGAGCTCCGAAAAGGTACGAAGACGCCGAAATACAAGCGTTATTGGACGAAGACGATTCCCAAACGCATAAAGAACTCGCAGAGCAGTTGAATGTGAGCCAGTCTGCCGTTTCCAAACATTTACGAGACATGGCAGCTGGAAAGGTACCAAAACACATGCGAAATTTTGTTCGCACGGTTCAAAAGAAAATCGTTATTGCATCGAAGACCGGTTCGCGATACGTTGGAAGCACTCAATTGGGAAGTACTCGCGCATGCGGCCTACTCACCAGGCCTGGCCCCGTCCGATTACCACTTGTTCGCATCGATAGGATACGCACTCGCTGAGCAGCGCTTCGATTCCTACGAAAATGTGAAAATTTGGCTTGATAATCGGTTTTCCGAAAAACCCAAAGAATTTTATTTGCGTGGAATTCAAAAATTGCATGAAAGATGGGAAAAATGTGTGAAAAGCGAGGAAGCATACTTTGAATAAACGATTCTTCCTTTAACTCTTGAATTAAACGTGTTTTTTTAAAGAAAAAAACGACATTACTTAGTTATACACCTGGTATATATAATAAACTCACAACATGGTTCAAAAATGTCGTTTTCACAAAAAATTATAATTTGAAAAAAAGTGTACTGAGGGGGTGCTTAAGTTTTGGCCAATACTGTACGTTGACGTTCCTCATCCACTTTTCCACTCGGTTATAGGCGTCGGCGTCTCTATGGGGTCTCAATATGTTTATAACTGTGAAGAATTGCGTACTGAGCGAGAAAATTCTCTCGCGCAACTCCTTCATGTCGAGGTTTTTCCGAGCTCACTGCGCTTAGAAATCGACTACTATGTCGTTGAATTATTTTGCAATTGCCAGACAATCCATGTCGTAATTGTGTATGACGATACTACCATGGCCGGGTGGATACACTACTACTACTGTCTACTTGTCTCTAGTGCATGCTCCTGTATTACTTGTTGGAGGCGCAAAGGTATAGTTATACCGTATTGCTTCCTGTGAACTTTAGTAGTTTTGTCTTGAGCAAGGAGCATTGTGGCGTTACTTTTTCTTTTTCTTCACTAAGCCTGCACAAAACCTCCAACCTTTACGGTTTTGTATATTGACAGTAAATTGTTGTATTTCCAGAGCCCAGCGCGCAATCCTTCGTCATGGGCTTTCAATTGAATTTGATCATTTTAATGAAACATAATCCATCACTAGGCATTCGTTTTCCGCAGGAAAATAATTTTGCTCAGCTTTGTTAAGATGTTGGCTTTCTTAGCGCCATCTATTATTTGGGTGAGCACTACTCCTAATCCATTGTAGCTGGCATCTGTTTGCAGGGTGAAATTAACTGGGTGCTTCCGTTAGTTTTGTTTTCAGAGCCTCCAATGCTTTTTCATGTAATTCTTTCCATTTAAAAATTATGCCTTTCTTGAGAAGTGTGGTGAGAGGTTGCACTATGTATGTCTGAAAATTCTGACAGTAAGCAACGGTACTAAGATGAAATGCCTAACCAGCGTCGTAGTTTGCGAACGTTTCTTGGTGGTTTTAATTCTTGTATGGCAGCTATTTTATCTGGATCAGTACAGATTCCAAGCTCGCTGATGACATGACCTAGGTATTTTAGCTCGCTATAAAGCAGATTAGTCTGGCTGCAAATGAAATTTGTAAAATAATTTGGATTTTTTGTTGAGGTGAGTTTATGAAAATATTGTTTCTTATTGTTTCTTAATTTAGCGTCTCTTTTAAATAGAACGTTAGCTCTTTTATATTCTAAAAGAGTATCATTACTTTGATGTCTTTTAAAGACTTGCCATAAACGATTTTTGTCAGATAACAAATTACACAGGCCGACATTTTTCCTACCCTGAGACTAGACTATATGTTTCCGAAGGTTTTTGTTACGCTGAATACGAATCTGATCAAGTATAAAATTAACATCATCTTTATGTATCTTTATCGTTCGTCTAGCACAAGAAATTTTAATACGAACGGAACTTTTGCTGTTTGTAAAACGAAAATATATATGATTGTATGAATATACACACAACTTATGCTGTTTCGCCTTGTCATCAAATATCGAGATTAGCTGTTGTCCCTTGCAGGCCCGTAACTATCCGACTTTGCTTTGGGGGACACATAAAATTTTACTATATATAACGTTTTTTTTGAAAAATTTTGGATGGAGTTACACGCGATCAAAATTCACAAAAAGCTACTTTTTTGGTCTTTTTTAAAAGTCACTAAATTTCAATTACTCCGTTTGAACACAAAAATATTATTTTACAAATATTTGAAGTGTAATTTTGTCCAAGTCGGACAAAATCTGTGAGTGCTATTCTAAAATCAATGAAAATGGGTAATTTCCATATTTTCATGCATTCCCGCATATAAGCCATTGACTATGTAATTAAATAAAGAACTAATTCGTAAAAGATATTCTATTGTTTCATATGTTCAATTGCTCCCTATAAAAGATAAATCCAACAGTGCTGTTAAATTTAGGCTTGGACTTTTGAGACGGTGCATATTTGTTTTTTTCTTATTTTTTTAATTATATATGTATGTACATATGTATATTTTTTTGTGGATATCTCGAAAACGATTCTTATGAAGAAAAAAATGATTGGTATTTTTGGAATCTACGCCCAAAATACATAGAAAAAAGTATTTGAGAAATAAGATTATTTTTTGTGTAAACTATATGAATATCTGTGTGCTTAATGCGTATTTTAATATTTTCGGGCAAAACATATTGCGAAATTTTTCCGTCACAAAGTACAATAACATTCTGAAGGCCATTTCAATTTCAATTTCAATTTCAATTTATTTGTTCCTATTTCCATTGAACAATAAGACTTAGTCTTTAATAGTTCATCATAAATATAAGATTCTCATATAAATACAATTCTCAAATCTTAACTTAATAAAAATAAATAATATACTAATAATATTAAATAATAAAAAAAAAAAAAAAGGAAAAAGAAAAAGATTGAATAAGTGATAGAGAAGAAAGACAAAAATGAATAAGAAGGAATAAGAGACCATTAAGTAGTTAGATATGAACTGAGAAATAATTATAAATAGCACGTTTGAAGCTGCTTCTTAAAGTTTCTTGTTTTAAATCAATGGGCAAGGAATTCCAAATTCTAATGGCGCTAATAAAGAAGAATCTACTGCTGTTATGATAGTTGAATCGAGGAACTATTAATTGAAGTGATCTAATTGATTGGGCAAATTGTAGCTTATCGTAAAGATATCTGGGGGCTTGAGTATTAATAAGCTTTTGCAAAAATAGCATATTGCGTATATTTAAATATTCCATCAAACCACAACCAAGAATTCCTCTACTTATTACAGAGATGTGGTCAAAACGACAAACACCATAAACATATCTTGCCGCATTGTTAAATGCCACCAACAGTTTATGTTGAGACCGCGAGTCAAGCCTGCTGTAAACAACATCAAAAAAATTAATAAGGGGCATAATCAGTTGCAGCACAAGTCTGCGTCTAGTATCAATGGGGGTGAATTCAGAAGAGGTCCGTAGATATCGTAAGATCCCATAAATTTTACCTATCGTGTTGTTAACGTGATCGATACCGGTAAGTTTGCTGTTTACTATAAAGCCAAGATTCTTCGCTCTATCAACAAAAGGAAGCTGGGTTGTTCCAATAAACAATGGGGGAATGTCTAAAGGACTTATATCACGTCTAGAAATTGGGAGAGCTTTAGATTTCAACGGATTTATAAGGAGTGCATTGGATACCGCCCATCTGTTAAGTGAGTCCAGGTCAGAATTCAGTCTATAATTTAAGTCTTCTACCAATCCAATAGGTCGAGAAAGGTAGAGTTGAATGTCGTCCGCATAAGCATGTACAGTAGAGTAATTGCAAACAGAAAAAATATCATTAATAAAAATAGAAAACAAAAGGGGACCCAAAATTGAACCTTGAGGAACTCCTGTATTAATGAATTTAAGTGTAGAGAATCTATTTCCTACTTTAACACGCTGCAGTCGACCCCCTAAGTAGCTGGATATTAAACTAATAGCACTAGAGCTAAAATTAAAATAATATTTCAATTTTTTACACAAAAGAATGTGATTGACAGAGTCAAAAGCTTTCGTAAAGTCAATAAGGCAGAGAACAGTTAAAAAATCTTGATCATACGCAATTCTCATGTCATCAATAATTTTCACAATAGCTGTCGAGCAGCTGTGTCCAGCCCGAAAGCCAGACTGTAGTGGAGATAGCAATTTAAATGAGGTGACATACTTAGTAATCTGATCTGACATTACCCTTTCGAGAACTTTCCCTAATGCTGGCAAAATACTAATAGGACGAAAGTCATTAGGTTCAGAAGCAGACGCTGTTTTTGCAATAGGTAACACCGTTGCAATTTTCCACAATTCAGGAAACTGAGAGCAAGTCAAGCAATAGTTTATAATATGGGTAAAAGGGGCTATTAAATATGGTATGATAAGTTTTATAAACTTAATAGGCATCCCATCAAAACCAACTGCATTTGAGCTTAACGATAAGATACACTTTATAATCTCATTCTCACTTATATTTGAGAATTGAAATGAGGGAAAAGGAGAGTCTCCTAAAAGTCTAGGTAGCTCAGGAAAGTCTACATTAATATTCATAGCGTTACTCAAGAAAAAATCATTCAGAACATCAGGATCCTGATTACATTCTATTGATTCTTTACAGAAAACACTATATTTTTTTATATTAAACCATAATTGTTTCGAATTCATACATGCATTCAGCTTAGAACTGAAAAAATTCTTTTTTTCTTGTTTCAATAAGGCAGTTGCTGCATTTCTGGCCCTTCGAAAATTTTCCCAGTTTCCATCTGTTCTATTACGTTTCCATTTAGAGTGAAGTTTGTTTCTTTTTTTGATTAAATGCAATACACGAATAGTAAACCAAGGACAGCTATTATTAGTTACATACCTTGTACGTATCGGAACATGCCGATTAAAACTAGCATCTAATTTATTCATAAGCAGCATTAGCTTACCATCAGCAGAATCGGAGTACCAACAATCATTCCAACACATACCAGATAAGTCTTCAAAAAGAGCATTAAAATCAATAGACTTATAGTCACGAAAAGAAAAAGTAGCTGGAGAGTTTCTACCTAGATTGATATTAATACTGCAAAAGATCAAGTCATGGTCAGACAAAAAAGTCATTTGATCAAATTTTATTAAGAAAGATATATTTGAGACTAAAAAAACATCCAGCAGACTTGGCTCACAATCAGGCGCATAGCGAGTGGGAACATTCGTGTTCACTACTGTTAAGCCACACGTTGTAGAATTAAAATAAAAGTTATCAGTAGTGGAGTTATTTTGCAACAAATTCACGTTGAAGTCTCCACAAACAACAATAAAGTCATAATCAATTAGCAATCTTGAGATTTCAGTAAAAAAAGGTACAAAATTGTTACCTCTATGAGGATTATACACACAAGAGATTAATATTTTTACATTATTATTAAGAATTTCAATATTTAAAAACTCACAAGCCTCACTACTTTTACTAACAAGTTTAACCTAGACCTGCAATAAATAGCAACGCCACCACCTCTTCTACCTAGCCTATCATTGCGAAAAAGCTTAAAACCATTGAGATTGTATACAGAGTCAGAGACTTCACTTTTGAACCATGTCTCACTAACACATACAACATCAACAGATGAATTTTCAAAAATATATCGAATATAATCCAGTTTTAGTCCATGCATACTCCTGGCATTAAAATGTACAACATTTAAACCTTCATTTTGCTTGCATAGGACATTAATTAAAGCTTTATAATTATCTACAGCACCATTAGAATTGTTATTAAGATATGACAAAATTAGTCAGATAAGAAGCAGCATCAAACAATGGAAAAAGAGAGATAAAACTGAAAGAGGAGTGAACGTGAGAATATGAAATAGCTGAAATAAAATGAGAAGAAAAATGTAAATTTAGTAGAGAAAACCAATAAATAAGTAAAATTAAACCAAATATCATAATTAAATAATAATAAAATAATATTAAAACTAAAGTAATATAATAAATAAATAAAAGCAAAACAAAATAAATACAATACTCAAAATTTTTTTTGTTTTTTATGTCACCCTAATTAGTAATTCCAGTCACACGATCCACACTCTCAGTATCACATACAAGCATAGCCTCACTATTATTATTTGCTCTCACAAACACTCTTCCTCGTATAGAATATACAGCAGACAGTCGTTTCTCACGTTTTCTCCTACCTGCATAAAGCATAATTGCACGATTTTGAAATTAATCGAAACTCGTTGGGTTGGCCATTTACGTGCTTCTAAATCCATCTTTGAAAACTATATCCATATTATGAATACTTTGCCTCAAATAGTTGGCGAACGATTTGATGGTGATGACGTAGCAATAGCAGTCGGTTTGTCACACGTGATGGTATCGTTGGAAGTTCTCTTCACATTAGTGTTTATGAAGGATTTATTGCAATCGATTGAACCAGTAACGAAAGCGATTCAAGGCCGAGCAATGGGATATAAAGATGCTATGCCACTCACTAGAGCTGTTTTTATAATGCTTGAAAAAATAAGGTCACAAAATAGTTTCGATCAATACTATTTTCAAACGATAGATCTGTTGGAACAATTAAAGCCCACAGAATCAGCTCACGCCTCAAATCGTCCAATTCGGAAAAGGCAGCAGTCAAAATGCTGAAAGAGTCAGTTGTTGAAGAAACACTGGGTGAACGAAGCGAATCGATCATCATGCTGAAATCAACATTCTACGAAACAATCGATATCGTATTAATTGAAATAACCAATCGCTTTGTTACAAACAATGGCATTCTCACAGCTATTGATGCAGCTGATGAAATGGATTTGGAAAAGCTGCACCCATTGGGACTAAGCCCCCCTAGCCCCTGTGGTAGGTACGGGCCTGATTCCTTGTGGCCCCAGAGCTGTTATTAGATTCGAATCTTTTTCGAGAGAATAAGCTAGCTGTTCGAGCAACCTTTATATATAGTTTATCGGCATACAACACCAAGGAAATTTTTAATATCAGGGATATTCTGAATATTTTTCCATTTTTCAACTAAGTTTGGTGAAAAATTTGCAACATCAACATTCTACGAAACAATCGATATCGTATTAATTGAAATAACCAATCGCTTTGTTACAAACAATGGCATTCTCACAGCTATTGATGCAGCTGATGAAATGGATTTGGAAAAGCTGCACCCATTGGGACTAAGCCCCCCTAGCCCCTGTGGTAGGTACGGGCCTGATTCCTTGTGGCCCCAGAGCTGTTATTAGATTCGAATCTTTTTCGAGAGAATAAGCTAGCTGTTCGAGCAACCTTTATATATAGTTTATCGGCATACAACACCAAGGAAATTTTTAATATCAGGGATATTCTGAATATTTTTCCATTTTTCAACTAAGTTTGGTGAAAAATTTGCAATCTCCTTTGTAAAACCAAATTTACTTTCCATCTGCATAGAAAATTTGGAAATTATTCGGAATATGCTACACGTCACCGATGACTTTGACCTTCTTGTGAAATTCTATAAAGTATCCAACTCTGGTTTCGCTAGCCACAATAGTTCTTACATAAAAGTTTGTGAAGAACGCGATTTTCAATCTAAAAAAAACATTCAGGATGCCCAAGATCGCCCTACATTTATGTATGTATGTATGTATATATAAACTTGCTCAGAATAACCTCAATACTAACATGTTTTAAGATCAATGCCATCTTAAACGTGTATTTTTAAGCCCAAAAAAAAATAAAGGAGGTCAAAATCATCGGGGAAGTGTAGCATTTTCCGAATAATTACGATAGCGAACGTGGCAAATTTCAGACGTTTATAACTTTTTCGATATGTTTTAGTGACAATTATTAAATATGTAGGGTAGGGTGGGGCACTTTCGACAATGGGGCACTTTTGACTTTGGCGATTACAGAAGACGGTTAATTTTTAAATAACATTTCTGATAAAAATTCGTGCCCCACTGTTCTTGCAGACCTCACACGAACTCTGACAGTTCTCATTGAACAGTTGTTTCAGTAAGATCGATATTTAAAATTTTCTGTGTTTCTGTGTGATTTCACTTGTGCACGAGGTAAGTGCTACATAATTGTCACTTATTGCATCGGGCGTCAGTGTCAAAAGTTTGTGTCTATTATCTTTTTACGTTTACTGTTATATTTGATTTAATTATCTTTATAGCTTTTGAGAAAATGTAATTTTTTACAAAAACAGAGCAAGGAGCACTTTCGACAAAACCATATGGGGCAGTTTCAACAAAGGACGTTGACATGAGTCTTACAACGTACAATAAATTTTTTGAAAACAAACCCTTTTATCGTAAACTTTTATTTGGAATTAACTATTTTATGTTCTTGAATTAGTTTTTAATTGCTTTGTGACATCATTTCATAAAAATGTGAAGACTAATGTGATTTTAAACTAGGTTTCTTATTATCTCCTTTTTTTACAATTTAAGGGTTAAGATTGATTGCTTGAATCAATAAAACATGTGCATAATTAAACTATTTTTCTTACAAATTTGTACCGCTTCATGTTGAAAGTGCCCCACCTACTTGTCGATTGCACCCCACCATGGGGCAGAATCGACTTTTTGAGATCCTTTTTTAAAGCTGTAAAGGTTCAACAAACTTTCCAAGATATATGCATTTCTGTAATACAATCATTGAAGTATAAACTAAAATAAAAATTTTATTAAAATATATATTACAAAAAAAGTTATTTAGAATCTACAGAAAATGTGTCGAATCTACCCCACCCTACCCTACTATGCATGTTTTTATTGCACTATGATCTTGATTAAGATATACACCCTAATTTTGTAAGTCGTCGACGACTCTCGTCTCGATTTGCTGTCGTCTTCGCTTCGACGCCGCTTCGTCTCAGTTTTGGAATCGTGTAAGGGGACGTCCATTAACTACGTGAGGTGTTTTTTTGAAAATTCTGAACCCCACCCCCCTCCCCTTGGTGAGATTTGGTGAGATCTGGCGGGACCCCACCCCCGTCCGGTGAGATTTAAATATTAATTTTTAGTGTAAATTCTATGCACTAAAAAGTTGACGTGAGGTTTTCCTTGACCCCCCCCCCCCTTGGTGAGATTTTGCCGGACCCCATCCTCCCCTATTTTAGCTCACATAATTAATGGACGTCCCCTAACAAAAGCGAGACGACTCAGAAAAAAATCGATAACTTGAATTGAGAAAAATGTCATCTTTAATTTTGCTAACGTCAAAAAATTAAAATAATTGTCAAACTGATGTATTCTTGTTAGTCTCAATAAAGAATTCAATTCAATTCAAATAAAATAATTGAAATAAAAAAAATTATGGATTCAATTGAAATTTCGTTGTCGTCAAGCAGTGATGACGTAAGGCCAAATACTCATATAGAGCGCAGTATTTATTGAAAACGCCACCACCAATGGCTCTGTTTTCATTGCTGTTATGAATAACTTTTTTTTTTTGGTTTGAATTTGAAATCTTTTCAAACCTATTTGAAAAAAAAGAAAACAGTTTTATTTTGATATTTTTAATGATTAAACTTTAAAATTTTACCTGTCGCCAACCATCCCATCACGAATGGCCATTCTTTTTTAAAATTGACGGTAATGCCTTTTTTAAAACCATTTGCTAGGCCAATATTTGCCTGCATCAACTCGACCAACTTGCCAAACTGGTATTGATTAGTGCATTTCATTTTTTATTAAATAAAATATAAAATTTCCACAAAAAACATTCAAATTCACTCGAACGAACAGTCGTCGTCTGTAAAAACTTAGGCGACATTTAATCAATGAAAGCGAGAGTCGCTTTCGTCAAAAAGCGACTTCGTAAATACCAAATATAGGCGAAGATTTCTATAGTTATCGAAAGTCGTTTTAGACGATGCCAATTTATTAGAGACGACAAAAAGCGAAGATGAAGACGACTTACAAAATAAGGGTGATAGAATTTCAATCAACTATAACCGCTAAGGACACACTAATGGTATTGACAAATGGTGTTTTGGGAATACGAACGTAACATTAAACTTAACAAATTGAAAAATTACCGTTAATCGAGCTTCGTTTGCTCTATTTGTATTTTATTAATTTAGTTCTTGTTAGGCCGTCCATTAATTACGTGAGTTGTTTTTGTGAAAATTCAAAATTGTACTTACAAAATCAAGTGAAATGCATAAAAGATAAATTTAACTAAGTGGATCAGTGTTGGCATGTCACATGAATTTTTAGGTTTACGACAGTCACACGTCGTAAACTGTCGTAAATGTCACAAATGTCGCAAACTCCAGATCAACCTCGATTTCACAACACCAAAATTGTTTGTTAAACAATTTGACCAACAAAACAATATACTATGGAACTTGAATATGTTTGACAAACAATTTTATGATCTGAACCCCCCTTACAGGTAATCGTGAAATGTCATTGAAAATTCAAATGCAAGAAATTCCGTTTATGTGTCGTAAACTCAATGTTTGTCACAAAGGCTCGAAGGACCTACAGTCGTAAACGTCGTAAATGTCGCGCGACATTTGTGACATGCCAACACTGAAGTGGATAGTAACTGTCGTAAAAAATGTATTTTTAAAGCAAAATTTAAATAAAATTAAAAATTAACGCTTACACCGTGATAACGAATAACTGTTACTAAAGTTTTGTTGAAAATAAAAAAATTCACGATTGGTTTTGAAGAAAAAAAATATTATTATTATTTGAGAACATATTTTATTTACTTTTTATTCATTCATTTCCGATCTTTCTCCCTTCTTTTTTTTGCGAGCCGTAAACGCTTTGGGAAGGCAGCGCAAGCAGCCAATATGGCGAAAACTCAATAACCCAATCCGTCATATTGGGTCCGCCATTCTCAATTTTGAAAATCTGACTTTGGCTTCGTGATGAGTGACCCTCAAATCTTCCGTATACCGAATTTGGTATAAATCGGTTGATTTTTATTTTATTTATTATTGGTTGCAAAACTAAAAAATGATATTACGGACGACATCACCGTCTTAAAAAACGTTTGTCGAAATGCATCCTTAAATAAATTTTAAAACTTAAAAATTTTTTGTTTTAATTTTTTACAAATAGCGCGCGGTTTTTAAGATATTTATTAAAAGAATTGCAAAATATCGGTTGATTCTTAAAAACTTTGTCCACCATATTGGATCTAATCTTGAATTTGAGAATTTTGGAAATCTAACCCCAGATTCGCAACTGGCGACCCCAAATACCACTTTATAACAAATTTGGTACAAATCGATTGATTTTGGAAAATTTTGTCCGTCATCTTGGATCCGCCATTTTGAGTTTGGCAAATCTAACCTTGGATTTTTAATCAGTCGCCCTCAAATCCACCGCATACTTAATTTGGTTCAAATCGGTCGATTTCAAAAAATTCACCACCATCATATTGGAGCGATATTTCTGTCACATTACCCAATCCTTAAGAGGAACTCAGAAACATCATACGGCATCAAAAAATTGAATTTTCGAAGAAAATTTTGAGGCATCGCAAAGTATTTTATCTTCAAAAATAAAATGCGCAAGGGGGTGGCTGATTCGTGAAACAATGTCCCATATATAACATGGATCCGTTACGGACTCTTTTTTTAAAACTAAAACGGATCCGTTACGGACTCGTTTTTTTTAAAATAAAACGGATGCGAGCCGGACTTGTTTTTTTTAACTAAAACGGATCCGGAACGGACTTCATAAATGGATCCGTTACGGAATCGTTTTTTTAGCTAAAACGGATCCGTTACGGACTCGTATTTTTAAATAAAACGGATGCGAGCCAGACTCGTTTTTTTAACTAAAACGGATCCGTTGCGAACTCGGAACAGACTTCTTATACGGATCGGTTCCGGACTCCTTTTTGGTGAACAAAATGGATCCGTTCCGGATTCGTTTTTTGTAATTTAAACGGATCCGTTCCAGATTCCGTTTCTGATACGATTCGAATCCGAAATCGTGAGTGATTCGCCTCCAAACAGCGGGAAGGATTGTCCGCTTTGTCAGATCCATTTCGAACTCGGAACGGACTTCATATTCGGATCCGTTTCGGATTGGTTTTTTTGTTAATAAAACGGATCCGTTTAGATATTTTTTTGAATTCGTTTTTGTATGAAATTCCTCTCGAAAAAGCGGAATCAGTTTTGTTGGATCCATTCCGAAGTCGTTTTTTGTAAATAAAACGGATCCGTTACGGACTCGTTTTAAGACATACTGAAATGATGTCGTTAAACTGCGCATGCAACAACCATTGTCTAATCAGGGAAGCTCCTGCTTCAAACCCCGGCGACGACATAATTTTTTTTTTATTTAAAGGTATTTAGAAAACAAAAAGAAGTAGAGAACTGTATATGCCTAAATGCCGGTTTAATTCTGTGATCGGGTGACAGGTAAAAAAAATGTAAGTTCTACTTTGAAGTTTTACAAACGTATTACATTAATAAATTAACAATAAGTACCAACAACAGCATTACAAAAATAGATGGAAAGTAAAAAATTTGTTTATTTTATACAGTAAAATCCATTTTATTTTCTAAATGAACGGAATTCGAAACGGATCTGTTATACTAGCAAAAAAAAGAATCCGAAACGGATCCTTATATGAAGTCCGCTCCGAGTTCGAAACGGATCCGACAGCGCGGACAATCCTTCCCGTTGTTTGGAGGCGAATCAACCACGATTTCGCTTACGAATCGTATCAGAAACGGAATCCGTTTCGGATAAATAATACGAAGAAGCGGATCCTAAACGAATCCGAAACGGATACATGTGACACACTGGGACGGTAGACTTCTCTGCTGAAATGCCCATACATAGTATAGTACATATGTACAATATTTACTGGTGGCTCATTGAACTTTTCAGTTTCCCATAGGAATTCATGACATGAATGATAAACTAAAGTTTCATCTATATCTTGTGAAAGAAAAAACTTACACGAACGGGACCAAGCCCATTGAAAAGTTCATAAAATGAAGTCTGATATATTACTAAATTCTGAAAGCCAATAAGCTATTGAAATTTTATCTTCACAAAAATATGCACAGAATTTTGCATAAAAAGAAACCATTTTGGCTCAGTTTGTTCAAGTTGGCTCATATTTTCAAAAAACGGACATTTGAATTTTGCACCTTAAATTTCTACTTTCAAATTGCAAAACCGGTCCATATTATTTTACCGCCGATCGCGTGATACGTCATTTTTAATGTGTTTTTATTTATTATAACGTTTATTCTCGTTTAAAAACTCTTTCATTTTTTAAAAAACAGAGAAAATCTGAACTAATTTTTAATTTTTTTTCCACCTTAATGACCATAACTAAATTACAAATAAAACGCAAAACATAAATTAAACACAATTTTTATTGACGTAAATATTTGTTATTATGGTAAAGTGGGGCACATTCATTATTGGGGCACCTTCGTCAAGGCCCATTTCGATATGACGCACTCTGATTTTTGATTTTAGAACTATTTATCATGCTGATCGAAACCTTTATTGAATGCATACTCACTCTCTTAGTTTGATCTATGTGAAATCGCGCTCAAACAAGTTGCATGCGTTTTGTGTTTTTTCGTTCTTCGCTGTAGTTTTGATTACCAGGTAAGTTAACAATTTTCAATTATAGTCCTTTGAATTTCAATACAGTTTTTTGTGGCCTGCTACGTTATTATGTCAGAAAGTGAAATTTTAAGTTAAGATTCTATTGCATTAAAGAGTTCTCGAGATTTTTGTAGATATTTAAAATTCGGAAAAGTGGGGCAGTTCGGCGTTAATTGATTATAGCTAAAGTTCGTATTATTATTAAATTTGTTGTTTGCTTATAATATTTACGATACTGTAGCATTAAAAGAAAATATAGAAAAATGTGCCATTAATATATCCTTAGTTGTACATAATTTTTTTTTTTTTTTTTGTGAAATTACTTGAATGCTGAATGTTTCCCATGAAATGCCGAAACTGCCCCGTGTTGGGGCACTTTCAGCAAATTGAGTTGTTTTTTTAAAACCCGAAAATTTTTTGAAATAGTCAACAATACCTACAAAATGTATTTTTAATATAGTTCTCTAATAAGGAAATAGTCTGAAATTTCTCAGAAATTTGATTTCTATGCGTTAATAAAACCAATACAAGTCTTTAAAAATAACTTAACCAATGTGCCCCACTTTACCATACATTGAATGCATTTCGGGTCTACTTCGACCCATCCTCAGCAATACACTAATATTAGAAAGAAAAATAAAGATTTGAACAATGCAAAAAACGAAGTACATAATCGTATTAAGAGAGAGTAAACAGCAAATTACAATGTAAATGTAAATGTAAATATAGATGTAAAATTAAGAGTAAAAAGTTATCTTATTAATTATTGTAAAATATAAAAAAGAAAAAAATCAGAATACAAAAACGGAATAAAAACAATTGTTACCAGCAAATAATTTTACGAAACATAAAGCAATTGAAACAACAAAGAAACCAAAATAAAGCCGTTAATATTTCATATTTAAGTTAAGTTAAAAAGAGTTGACAAAATATTTCCACTAACACTGTTCATTAGATGGTTATTGCTATTTTTTTGGATGAAAATGCTTTCATATGCATCAAGTCTATTATGATCATCTACTTGCTTTATGCTTTATGTTTTTATTTGCTTAAAAGATGCCGCAAACCGCATTTTATTACCTTATTTCAAATCCAAAATATCTGCATTTTTCTAAATCTTATTTTGGCCTATATTTTCACACCGCAGCGACAGATCCGAGTAGACTTTTGTAAAAAAAAATTTGTTCCACAGTATTATTAGATATTTTTATGCAAAATTCTGTGCTATTTCAAATGAGCTTGGCTCATTCGTATAAGTTTTTCTTTCATTAGATATTGACGAAACTGTTCTATCTCATGTAATTCCAATGGGCCACCAGCAAATATTAATATTATGAGCTCTCTTTGCCCCAGAACTTTTCTTTCATGTGCCTGCAACTATTAGACCTGTTTGAAAAAACAACAACAAAAATAATGTACCTACATACATACATGTTTAAATCGTTTAGATTAATATTTAGCGAATTATAGCTACCTAAAAGGTATGTCTACTTACCCCAATAGATAAATTGCAGTTATTATACCGGCAATGACGAAACTTATTACGAGCAGAGAAAATATTATACTTCGCCAGTTATGTCCTTCGTCCATATCAAAATCCTGATCTTTTTGCTTGGGATCCTGTACTTGCAATGTTTCGTCGGGTGGTAAACGCCATGAGCCTCCAGCACCACCACCACGGTCAGATGCCGCATTCGCATGCATTGTTATTTATGTTGGAATAACTTAAGTTGGATTAATTTGAAAAGTAGGTTTATTATATTTTTATTGCTATGACGGAAGCTTATAGAATTAAACAGTTACAAAAGTGTCCTATCACTAAGCTGAGTGACTGATACTATTTTGTAGAAAGGAGAATGAAATCCGTTTTTAAATGTGGTTAAGCTTAACTTTCTTTAGTATGTCTCAAAAGTAATGTAGATATTTTCAGGAACGC
The DNA here is from genome assembly GCA_963662105.1 of Meiosimyza platycephala. Lineage (NCBI taxonomy): Eukaryota > Metazoa > Arthropoda > Insecta > Diptera > Lauxaniidae > Meiosimyza > Meiosimyza platycephala. The sequence goes on along the minus strand of OY759210.1, from coordinate 40,927,763 downwards.
TAGCATACAGATCGACCGGTCTTGACATCAGGTGTTTCAATAGGTGGTGGTGGATACTTATGTTATATGTAAAGTGGACTTATGTTAGCTTCTCTCATTGCACCACCACCACCATCATTGCGTAAAAGACTACGCTCCACGATTGTCTGTGTTTCCTCCAATGCTTATTGGTAAATCTATAAGTATATAAACAAATATATTAAATAACAAAAGTATACGCTGAAGATACATATCTGTGGACATTTGACAAAACAACCTCTTTCAAAATCATCAACTTTTCAGTAGAGCGAAAAAACTGGTAAAATGCTGCATAATTTTCTTATAATAGAGATTGGAGAAAATATTTTGATTTTATACTAAGTATGCACGAATATTAAATAAACATTTCCCAATTGCTATTTTTCTTCTAAGGCCCGAATTCACAGTCATCAGTTAACTAATGACAAGGGTTTAACCAACAACATTCTATTTTCAGTCATTAGTTAACCATTAGTTAACCCATTTTCGGCCACTGTTCTTTTGAAAATTTGAATTAAACTAACATTTAATAGTTTAGTATGTTCTCTTGGCTTTCCAAAAATGGTATTGACAACAAATTTGAAAAGCAAAATTTCGATTTACTTTTTCTTCATATTTTCTATTTCTTTTGAATTTTCATGCAGTTTTACGTTCAATCATAAAAAAAAATATGTAAATTCAAATGATTTTTTTGTAGGCTTTGACATTTATTTGTTCTTTTTTGAATTTATAAGTGGTTCTGATCATTTTTGTGCTGTGCTTTAAATAAGAAATTTGTTTCGAGACCTGCCCCAGCAGGCAATTGAGCAAGGCCTGCTTCGGAAAAGACCTGCTAGCACAGCTGCGAGGCCTTCTCAAAACTAGATTTTCATGCAAATAAAAATATGTATATTCATGAAATGCTATTATAGGTTAGTTTAGGTTAGATAGGAGTGGCAGTCAATTACGAAACCGACTCACTTAGACCAAATGTGATCCATTCTGATGCCACAGGGTGTCCAACTATACCTTCTCGTTGAACCAACCAGATTTCGCAATAAAACTAAATATCTGACCTATTCCAACATGTCTAAGGTCATCCAGGTCATCAAATAAAAACGAACCAAGTGTTTTTTGGGGTTTTCTAGCAAGTGCGGGACAGGAGCAGAGAAAATGTTTAATGTTTTCCTCTTCTTCCACATCTCCACAAGTTCTACAGAAGTCAAAGGACCTAACACCTAATCTCTCCGCATGTCTGCCGAAGAGGCAGTGTCCAGTTATGACTGCAACAACTGACGAGACACTATGTATAGTGCGAGAAATCAGCTCTGACGAACGCTTAGCATCCCATTTCGGCCAGATCAGCCTAGTTATATTGCAAGTTGACCCTTGAGTCCATCTATTGTTAGCATTTTTTACCATTTCTTCTTTAAGCAGTAACTTGCAAGTATCAAGTAGCATGCCAACACCTTCCCTACTATTATGCCTTCCCACAGCAGACGTGCTATCAGCACTGATAGTAGCACTGGCAGCTCCTGCCCTTGCCTACTGGAGGGCTGTTATTTACATCTGTAGTTAGTTCGGCATTAGTGAACGTCTGGAAGCTGCATTGTTTTATGCCTGAAAAAAAATTTCGTGTTTACGTAACAGAGAAATTACTGTTGACTTCGGATGCAGAAACAACAGGTCATGACTTAGCTGGAGATGAATTTAAACCAGAAAATATATAACGTATAACTGGAAACAAGTCCAACGGAAGACCTGTCCTCGGTGTAGCGTACTCGACACCCGGGGTGTCGAATTCCCCACCCCAAGCCACTAACAATATATTTGTATGCCTCAAAAATATCAAAATATATAATTTGTTTTTCAATTTGTTAAAGATAATAGCGACTAAAAATGAGTATAGACATGAATATGACTATCAACTAGCGCGTTTAACCAAAACATTTTAAAGGTGCTCCAGCACGTTTCACTCGAAAACGTTAATATTTTCGCATGTTGGATCATATATTTTAACAAGTCAAGTATTGTTTTTGAACTGAATGCACTGAATTAATATTATTTCAGTTACATTTTTCTTTTTTACTATCCATTTCTATCCATCTGACTTTTCAATTGTGACAAAAGATTAAATTTTTTTAAATTTCATCATCTAAAAAAATATGTCAAATAGCGGCCAACGTTCGCACTTGCGAACACCTCCTTCCAGGTCTCACAGACTAGTTAGCTCAAATCTGACAACGGATTTGAATTTTTGACCCTAAATCACCCTAGATTACATGGTTTCATATAAAAAGAAGCAGTTTGAATTTTCGTGGCCGAAAATGGTTTAAACCCCCGAATTTCATTGGTTATCCATTAGTCTGGAAAATTTTGAGTCTGATATCGAAAGCGATGCAGATATTGATGAAATTCGGAATATTGTGGTTGATCGTCGGCAACAAGTTTTTAGAAATCGCCCTCATTTTTTCCAAAATTACGACGCCAAGGAATTTCGTGACAGATTTCGTTTGAGTAAGGAAGTGGCTTGGGAAATGCTGGAATGCATACGATTGAAAATTCAGAGCAAAACGACATGTTAAATATGTTGCATACAATTTAAATCAAGTAATATCAAAATTATTCCTAGGAATAACGCTGTTTGCCGGAGCAGATGCTCCTGTTAACACTGCGCAATTTCGCCACAGGCTTCATGCAACGAATGAATGGAAATCTTTTTGGTGTATCACAACCCACAATTTCTAGAATTACCGCAAAGGTCTCACATCATATAACGCTCTTACGGGAGACATACATACATTTTCCAAAAACTAGAAATTGAGTTGAGGGATACCAAGGCAAAATTTTTGCAACTGGCAAAGTTTCCTGGTGTAGTTGCTGCTATTGACTGCACTCATGAAAAAATACTTTCTCCTGGTGAGCCCTTGAAATAACTTAAACTCATTTAAAAATAATTGCACAATCTCTTTGATGAACTGCAGGTGGTGCTGATGCCGATTTGTATCGCAACAGAAAAGGTTTTTTTTCTATTAACGTTCAAACATTGTATGATACCGAGCTGAAGATTCTTGATATTGTCGCACGTTGGCCAGGTTCTACACATGATACTACGATATTCCGTAACTCACGTATTTGTTATCGTTTGGAATCTAAAGAATTTGGTAAAAGCCAAAGCCAAAGGTAGAAAGTCTGCCTACCCAAAGGGGAGTTTTTTTTTTTAAATTTGCGAGCATATTAGCCTATGTTTTCGTATTGGATCCGAAGAGAACGGCGGAATCAGTTTGTTTCCTATTTAATTGACGACTTTTTACTAAAACGTAAAAAAAAAATTACCATAAGTGCCAAGATATAGCGTTTTAAGTATTTTAGTTGTATGGGAGGTTACAAATCCTGATTTCAAACCACGCCCACATGTTTCAAGTGGCTAAATGTGAGCAATTTACATCTCAATACCAAATTTGAAGCTAATAGCTTCCATAGGTTCCGATATAGCGTTTAAGCGATTTTGTTATATTAGAGCGTTTTAAGTGGCCCACGCCCCTTAATTAAATCCCGCTCACATTTGCAGGGTGTTAACCGAAGACAGTATAGACACAAATACCGAATTTCGAAACTGTAGCTGCCATAAGTACCAAGATATAGGGCTTTAAGTGCTTTATTTGTAAGTGTAGTACCCCACCCTATTTTCAAACTACGCCCACATTCTTCGAGTGGCTAAATGGAAACTATATATGTACTTCCATATATTAAATTTTAAGCTTGTACCTGCCATAGGTACCAAGCTTTAGCACTTTAAGTGATTTTGTTGTACGAGAGGTGCCACACCTCGTTTTTGAAACCCGCCCACATTTTACAAAGTGCTTAGTACAGACAGCATATCGTCGCTCACTTGTACAACGGCCCTAATTGACATTTTTTCTGAAATCCAGTTTATTACATATTCCTGAAGACCTACCTTAAATACACCTTCACCCAAAAAATTGGAACGGTAACGCAAAAAATACCAACTTTATTGGGTGATATTAAAAAGCTCTAAATGCATTCAAAATTTTTTTGTATGTTAAAAGGCCCTAAATGCTTTTTCTTGTAAAGTAGCTTTCAATTTGAAAAAATTTAAATTGCAATAGATAGCGTAGTAGCTTTTGAATTTCCAAAGGATTTTGAATTCAAAATTTCCGTGTAAATGCCAATTTTAAAAAGTAACAATTACTATGGAGCATATCTTTTGTCGGAACGCGTATGTGGTCTTCGTTTTAATTTTTCGTAATGAGTGTTACGGAAAATATTTTGTATGAGATCAATGCCTCTGATTCAATTCCGGAACAATTAAAACGTGATCGGATTCCAAATATGAAAAAACGAATGCGAGGAGTTCAATATATAGGCGTTTCGATTGAAAACGGTTTGTGTCAAAGGGCCGAAAGACAGCTAGGACCACCTTGTACGTCAAAATTTTCTGAGCAATGACGTAATCGGTACCGTTCGCTTTTTAGTGCAAATGCACGGAAAGCCATCTTTGATGCATTTTGGAAAATGACGTGGGAGCTAAAAAAGTTATATGTAATAGGCCTTGTTGTTCCGGTAAGCAGAAAACGAATTTCGTCCGAAAACTCAGCGCGTACTCAGTCTCTAGAGCAGCCATCGGCACGCTACTACTCATGAGTAGCAGAGCTACTTTGCTTGTATACATATACAACAAAAGAGAATAGAAAATATCAGATCAGTTCGTATGCGACTGTTTAACAAGCAAGGCCTTGTTTTTTTGTGCTGTGTTTTCTTGTCACATACGTACATTGTATTCCGTTTTGCTTTCAAACTTTGAAATTTTTTCATTCTCACTCATACTCTCACATTTGTGTTAGTATTCCTTTGCCAACCCCTGCTGTAGAGTATTTCTTAAAACACTTTCCCAAAGTTTGCAAATATGACGCGTGAAATGTTTATATCAACATTATGTTTGAAAGAAAGTATGGTAAGGACCTGGATAAAAGGCAACTGTATTCATGGCACTCAAATTAATGATTCAAAGATCTTCCGAGTACAGTCAAAGCGCATTTCAACTGTAGAACAACAAAAGCTGCGTAACCGTAATGATATGGAAAGATGAATATCAGCCCTTACCTATAACATCAAAACCAAGAATGTTTTCCGAAGAAAAGCTGAGCCCTTTATGCAGGCAAAAATTAAAAATTTCAGAGAACAAGTGGGACTATTTGCAGGATTAGAAAAAGTTATTGCCGATGGATTGCCAACAATTTTATGATAATTTGTCATTCATCTAATGCAGTGTAAACCAAAACGTTGCTCGCGAGCAACGTCAAAACGCAAGCAGAGGCTGCGTGTATGTATACATATTGCGTGATAGCGAAATACGATTCATTATGCCGCGCAGCGTTGCCGTTTTAGCCTTTTTGAGGCTAGATTTAGTCTTTTTAAATTCCATTAAACCTCGAAAATTTAATCTAGCCTTTCTTTCAGCTTTTTCTTAAAATTCATCTAGCCTTTTTTTATATTTTGGCTTTTTTTATCAAATGAAGTACCAAAAACCCAAAGCCTTAAAAATTTACCACTTTTACCGCGTTTACAAATTATCAAACACTATTTTTGGCAGTTAGGCGTATATACGCTATACACGATTATATACGCTATTTACACACACCAAATTTAGGGGGGAGAGGGTAGTGAAGGAAGGCATCTTTCTGAGCCCGGATTTTTTGAATGGGGCCTGGAAATTTGGAAATTTTAGGATTTTTTATCGTCAAAATATTAAAAAAATTTCGTATGTGAAATAATTTAGAGAATGCAAGTAAAAATTCTTTTGAATTTGGCGTCATTGAACACGTGGAAGTATCGATTAAAGCGGTAATGAAAAAAAAAATCCCCCACTTTTTGAAGTGAAACTTCTTTGAAAAATTAGGTGTGTAAGGCAGTTAGATTTCGAAGTTCTCATAAGTCACTTTGCTGCCCAGAAAGCAGGAAAGCTCATTTATAGCAAGAGAAAATGAAATCGAACTCAGAAAAAGGCCAATGTTATAATTATGTATATAATTGTGTGATTGTACTATTTCCAACATTGTTGAACAAAAAAATTTTGAGATTCATATAAAAAAGCATCGTATTGAGGACTGTAATTCTTATTTTTTATAATCGCTCAAAACAACTTCATCTGATCATCTCGACTTACAGTGGCTCACAGCTTATTTCATGCAGTGCATACTTTAAATTTCAATTCTCTGTAACTTTCAAACGAATAGGAATATGAAAAAAGTTTTGATACCATTTGAAAGAACAAAAATTGTAGTTTTAAAAAAATGTTTATCTAATGTAAAAAAATATTACCTGGAATTTTTATAATAAAAAATCGAAGAATACTACTGAATTTCATGTCACAGCTTATTTCATGCAGACATGTATAAATTGAAAAACCATTGTTTAAAATAATGATTTCATAATTTTAAGTATGTAGTGTGGTAGCCTCTTTGGTCAACTATAGCTTAAAGATGGTTTGGCATCGAAGCTGCAAATTTTTTATTGGTATCTGGCGAGTTATAGCACTACTCAATTTTAAGTGCCTTTTTTAGGTCGTTTTTGCTTGAAATGTTGTGTATTCGGATATTTTTTCCTAAAATCGTCCATAAATTTACAAGCACCCTTAGGTCAGGTGACTATGATGGCGGTGCCATCAAATAACGGCACTTTTATATTAACCAGAATTGAGCTAAGCCCGCTTTGTATTTCGGGTTTTTATCTTGGTAAAACCGTAAATTTGTCTGCATGGCAAGATTTTCGGCACTCTGCAACAAATTGACACTCATAATCTGAAGACAAATGTCCATGCTCATGATATTTTTGATAAAATACAAATTTCCGGTACCAGCAGCTGACATGCAAGCCCAAACCATGGCACTATTTTTTATCGCGTGTATATTTTCCTTGTTGTTTTTTCTATTTGGCTTTCGCAACATGCTATCTGAGTCAAATAAGTTCAATTTCGATTCGTCCACAAATATTAGTGAATTCCAGTACTCAGAGGTCTTCAAAACATGTTATTTGGCGAAAATCAGACGGATAATCTCATTTTTAACTGATGAACGGCTTTTTGCGAACTACTTGCCAGTTAAACACTTTCGGTTTGGGCTTGCATGTCAGCTGCTGGTACCGGAAATTTGGCTTTTATAGGAAATATCATGACTATGGATATGTGTCTTCAGATAATAACTGTCAATTTGTTGCAGAGTGCCGAAAATCTTGCCATGCAGACAAATTTACGGTTTTACCAAGATAAAAACCCGAAATACAAAGCGGGCTTAGCTCAATTCTGGTTAGTATAAAAGTGCCCTTATTTGATGGCACTGCCAGCATAGTCACCTGACCTAAGAGTGCTTGTAAATTTATGGACGGTTTTGGAAAAAAATATCCGAATACACAACATTTCAATCAAAAACGACCTAAAAAAGGCACTTAAAATTGAGTGGTGCTATAACCCGCCAGATACCAATAAAAAATTTGCAGCTTCGATGCCAAACCATCTTTAAGCTATAGTTGACCAAAGAGGCTACCACACTACATACTTAAAATTATGAAATCATTATTTTAAACAATGGTTTTTCAATTTATACATGTCTGCATGAAATAAGCTGTGACATGAAATTCAGTAGTATTCTTCGATTTTTTATTATAAAAATTCCAGGTAATAAATACATTAAATAAACATTTTTTTAAAACTACAATTTTTGTTCTTTCAAATGGCATCAAAACTTTTTTCATATTCCAATTAGTTTGAAAGTTACAGAGCATTGAAATTAAAAGTATGCACTGCATGAAATAAGCTGTGAGCCACTGTATATCAATATAATATATCCCGATTAATACTGATTGAAAACTCATAAACTCAAGATATTAATACTCTGCATGCAAACTATTTAAATATAAATACATATTTTTAAGTTTTTTTATTCCCAAGAAACACTTAGGCCTTTAAAATTCGTACACATCACATGACAGAAATATTTTGGATGTCTTTGAGAGACACATGATTTTCGCATATCATACGGGTTTTACGCGTATACTTTTCAGTCCCGGCCCCAAATTTCCTCTCGACGGCCCTGCATTAGACCGGTTAAAAAAAAAAAAAAATTTATCTGAAATTTAGAGGCACCTTCAGTTTCCTGTTCCCATAAGTGTCCCGAGTGGGCTGTGAAACAAATTTTTTATAAATATTTCGCTCCTGATTAGCGATTTCAATATTACCCTCGACACTTTCGCATAAAAAAAAAGTTCACCAACAACCTAAAAACGATGGTGATTATCGCTGAGGTGAACTTTTTTTTTTTTAATTCAGTCTCACATTCGGAGTAGTTTTGAATGGGGAATTCGAATTTCTCATTATTTTTTAATTGTGTTGTTTTCTTCAGTGGTAAAAACTGAAAATAATCATGAAATTTTGTCAAAAATTAAAATTTTTTATTTAAAATGAAAAATCAGGTATAAATTTTTGGATTTTTTTTTGCTTTTATTATTTTGAATAATTCATTTTTTCTTCCTCTATCTAATGGTGTTAACCGCAAATTTTTATTATTTTTTTAACATATAAACATAAATATAATTGAACAAAGGATTTTTTTCATATTAAAGCTATGTTTTAACAGGGAATATAAATTTTATGTGGAAATTTGTTTCGATAAATATGAAATATACTTATTTAATTCTATACACTTGGGTTGGTTCAAGTAAACTAGATTTCATATTTTTCGAAACAGATTTTCACATTAAAATTTATATTCCCTTTTAAGATGGGAAAAGTGATGACCTTTTTTTTCTTTTTTTGATAATAAATTTTAGAACAATTAGGAAAATTTTATTTAGCCCTTTTTAGCCTTTTTTTTAAGGTGGTCTAGCTTTTTTCCAAAATAATTGTGGCAACACTGATGCCACGAGAACTCATGCAAGCAACAACACGTCCCTCGACTGTTTTATTTTTGTGTTTACATGGTAAAAATAAATTATTAAAAATGTTTCAATTAGATTGAGAGTTAAAATTTTTTTGTTCTCTTAATGCAAAAAAAGAAGTACAATGTTTGCTGTGCGATCATATTACTGCTACAATTAGGAAATTCAATATTCAGAGACATTATATTTTATTTCATCGAGATTTTGAACAATATCAAGGGGAAATCCGAAATCAATTATTAATTGATTATAAGCGTAAGTTTTTTGAGAAGATTAAAAAATTATACGAAAATAGCGAGGTCCAAAGGGCAAATTCCGATTCCAAAGCAAAATTTAAGGGTTCTTATGTCGTAGCTCTAGCTTTAGCAAAACAAAGCAGGCTATTTCGTGAAGGTATTTTTTATAAAGACTTAAGTAAATCAGTTTTTGAATGCTTTGGTTTTAAAAGGGAAAGAGTTTGTTGACATTTTTGATGATATTGCACTTACGCCCCCAACTATGATGCGTCGCACTGAAAAATTAGGTTCGTTAATTTTTAGCAAAACTAAGCAGAGGATTTTAAATTGCAAATATTATGCAATTTGCTTAGATGAAAGTACAGACATAAGCGATACAAATCAATTAATTATAATAATTATCTGTGTTAAAACAGTTGACAAAGATTTCAATACTGTTGAAGAGATATTGTCACTAGAATCGTTACATGGGCATTAGGGTGATTCAGATTTTTTTATTTTTTATTTCAAACAGGTTTAATAGTAGCTGGTACATGAAAGAAGAATTCTGGTGGAATTTGAGCTCATAATGTTAATATTTACTGGTGGCTCATCGAGCTTTTTTGTTTTCCATACAATTTGTATGGGAAGAAATGGCTTACTAGATAATTGTCTCTATATCTCGTGAAAAACAAATCTTACAGAAATGAGACCTAGCTCATCCGAAAGAGCATAAAATTTTCTATAAAAAAGTGTCCAATTATTTTTTCGTGGAGGTAATATTTTGTTAGTTTATTAGCTTTCGAAATTTAAGGATATTTCGAAGAATGAGAAAAAAAAAATTTTTTTTGTTTATTTGTTGTTGTGTTTTTTTATTTTTGTAAAAAATTGTATGTTCTTTCCGATGGAGTTAGTCTCGTTCGTGTGAGATTTTTTTTATACGAGATTTACTCGAAACTATCTAAAAAGGCATACTTTCCCATATAAATCGTATGGAAAATTAAAAAGCTCGATGAGCCACCAGTAAATATATATATTATGAACTCTCCTCACAAGTTATTTGTAGAAAATAGGCTAGGTCTCGTTACTTAAAAATTTTTTTTTCCACGAGATATAGAGACAAATATCTAGTAAACCATTTCTTCCCATACAAATCGTATGGAAAACAAAAAAGCTCGATGAGCCACCAGTAAATATTAATATTATGAGCTCAAATTCCATCAGAATTCTTCTTTCGTGTACCTTCTACTATTAAACCTGTTTGAAATAAAAAAATAAATTGAATCACCCTAATGGGCATGTTACGGGTGCAATAATTTACGAAGCTATTAATAAAAGCCTGTTTTCATTTGCAGACAAAAGCAAATTGTTTTCAATTTGTACAGATGGCGGTCCTGTTATGAAAGCAATTGTTAGTAAGTTATTTTTTTTAAAAATAACATGGATATACTAACTTTCCACTGTATTATCCATCAGCAGGCGCTTTTTGCAAAATTTTTAAGTTTAGTAAAAACAATGAAAATATCAATTAAAATAATAAGCAAAATAAGAGGTGGACATAACGGACTATCTCATCGTAAATTTATTTCATTTTTGAAGGAACTAGAAGCTGACTAAGGAGATTTATTTCTGTTTACAGAAGTGAGGTGGTTAAGTCGCGGAAGAAGTCTGCAAAGATTATTTGAATTACGCTTCGAAGTACAATCTTTTTTGGAAAAGGACACTTCTGAGGGGGCAAAAGAAATAGTACAGATTATGAAAAATCCGGACTTTCAACTTGATTTATCCTTCCTATGCGACATAACGCAATACATTAACCAGTTAAATCTTACTTTACAAGGCAGAAATAAAAATATTGCTCAATTAGTTTGCTCAGTCACAGAGTTTAAAAAGAAATTGGAAATTCTTCAATCGCAATTAAAAGAAAACAATTTATCAAATTTTCAAAGTACAAATGATATATTCAAAGTATTTCCCAACGAAGAGAAGCTTTATGAATATTATGAGGTAGTTGATAGACTAATTAAAGAATTTAATAAAAGATTTTCCGATTTTTTTATAATTAAACACCAAATTGAGTTATTTAATACTCCTTTGGTATGTGCAATTATAAAACAACCCCCGGATATACAAATTGAATTGATAAATATGTATGCAAAATGACCTATCCCTGCCTATTAAAAATGGAATTGACTTTTGGAAAAATATTGATGCGTCTGTGTGTCCGAAAATATTAGATTTAATATATAAACTATGTTCAATGTTTGGAACCACATACATATATATGCGAAAGCACCTTCTCTCAAATGAAGCTTATTAAGAGCAAACACCGTAACAAATTATCAGATGGCCACCTTGAAGACTTGCTTCGAATAAAATGTTGCCACGAAGAAATTAATATTGATGAAATTATAAACGAAAAATTTGCAAACTAAATATAATAATTTTATCTTCGTCCAAATTCAAACGGTTCTGTTGGTTTATCTGCTGACAAGCCTACATGAGAAAGTGCGCAGTGCACACAACGACATGCACGCAGCCTCTCTTCGAGTTTTGCTGCAGTCAACCGCCGCAATTTTAACATACATATACATATGTGAAATTTAATAATATAAAAAATAAATCAAAGCTTTTTATGTTTTTTCCTAATTTCTCCTGGTGTAGTTCATGCACACATTGATAGCATGCATAGCGTTGGTAAAATGCTTTTGTGTAGGTTTGGTTTACACTGATCTAATGCAATCATTTGAATAAATTTTTTTATTCAAGTTTTTTTCTTAGTTTCTTTTTATTTATTAAAAAACTGCATTAAACAGTGCAATATTTACAAATTTTCTTTAAATTTGTTGCAAATGAATTACACTTTTAGTTTTCAAAGTAATTGCAAAATGCCCTAAATGCACTTTCGCATACATAAAAACGATGGCAAAAAGCCCTAATTGAAATAAAATAAATATCAATAAAAAAAATTAATATTTTTCATTAAAAATAATTACGTTAATGATGATGATGAACTAAATTTGAATATTTTACATTGTCGGTTTTTATTCAGTTTTTTGTGTCTCCTGAACAAAACTAAAAATGTCAATTAGGGCCGTTGTACAAAGAATTATATATAAAAGAACAATATTCCGAGTTATGCTGCAAATTTGACCGTATGTTTGTGCGCCAAAGAGTAAAACCAACGGTCTTAGAATCAGGGGAAATGTGATTTTGGCTTTTGTTGCGCATTGGGGTTTTTAACAACGAAGCTAAAATTCATTCGGCTCTGCCATTTTATATTTTATTAGGATTTTCTTTTTTATTTATTTAAATTTATATGAAGTTTTTGAATATCTTCCATCGCTTTTTATTTACATTTTACAAATTAATTATTTTACATTTGAGCTGCATTTGAGAGAATCCATTTTTATTGCTACCAAGAAACCAGAAAAGCCAGAAGCAGGATTTTTATTTTGATTTCTCTAAAATAACAAATTTGCAACTGATCCCGCGTCATTTGCGTTGTTGTTGCTTTTTTTATTCAGAAAAATTCATTTGAAAAAATCCTAACAAAATGCGAAATGTTGTTGTTTTTTTGTAGTTTATTACCGATCCCGTTATTTGTATTGTTGTTGCTTTTTTTCAGCCGAAAAATTCAGTTGAAAATTGGCAAATATTATATTCCTGTTGTTTGCTTGTATGTGTTTCACATTTTGCTATTTGTCGCAACCAAAATTTTTTTTCAAGGGGGCTTTGATCTAACGAAATTATGGACTTTTATTTTGATATTTTCTTGTTTTACTTGAAACAAATCATTAGTTAAGACAACTTAATACCTAAGTAGATTAAATAAGAATAGTTTAATCACTTGCACTGATTCGGCATTTAAAAAACCACGAAAATCAAATTTTTGAAATACAAAAAAATTAAACTTTCTTTAAAATTAACAAATAAACCAAACAAAAATGTTAAAATTACCTGCCACTGCCGACGTGTTAGTTTTATTTGGGCTTAAGTCTTTGGAAATTCAAAAATATTTATGTTGGGGGCTTCAGCATTCTTGGTCCCCTCTTCAACTACATGCGTTTTTCAGTTCAAACGGAAAAATAAAAATGATATTCATCTTGTTTGATTTGCTGAGCGCCTGCTTCAAACAAAAATTATTTTGTCTTACAACTTGAATTGAAATTATTTTTCATTAATCAAAATAATTCTTCAATTTCTATATTTTTCAACATATTCATGAAAAGAGCAATAAAGGTTATATTAATTTGTCCTATTAAAATTTGACAGCTAAATCTGGTTCCGTAGCTGTCAAAAAACTGTTCTACTCAATTTATTTGTTTACATTTTGCATTGGATTTTGACAACTACGTAACCAGATTTTGCTGTCAAATTTTAATAGGACAAATTAATATAACCTTTATTGTTCTTTTCATGAATATGTTGAAAAATATAGAAATATGTTGAAAAATATAGAAATTGAGGTTTTACTCTTTGGCGCACAAACATACGGTCCAATTTGCAGCATAACTCGGAATATTGGGAATATTGTTCTTTTATATATAATTCTTTGCGTTGTACAAGTGAGCGACGATATATCGTTGTTTAGAATTTCAAAACTGTAGCTGCAAAGCAATAAATTACAGCATCTTCAATTTATTGGAGAAAAATAAAAAGATCCTTCTGAAAATAACAACTTTTAATTTTTCTTGAAATAAACCACGTCTCTTCAATGAATATTGTAAATCCAAATAAATGTTTATTAAATAATGTTTAATAATATTTTATTTTATTTCAAATAGAACTTTTTTTGCAATGGTAAGAACAGAAATTAATTGCAAATTTTTTAATTTCAATTGGGTAAAAATTAAGAAATCCATTAATAATTTTTTCTCGTAAAATATAATTGGTTTTTTTAATGAACTTTTTGAACCCAAATAAATGTTTATTAATAATTTTTTTTATTGAAAGTAGCATGCTTTTGTCGATGGAGTTGCACTACATGTAACAAATATCCTCATTATATTCCCATAAATCGATGATGAAATATCTTTAGACGTTAAGCGAAAAATGGTTGAGTCACGAACCGGTGCAACCGATTTTAAAACGCTTCGCAAGAAAGATGTAACTTATTTATTTCACAAAGATCATTGACGTTATTCAGTCAATTTGAATTGAAACATAGTTTTATAGGAATTGTGAACAATTTGAATTTTATCGCTTACGTTATTCGCGCCTCTGCATCAATTATTCCTGTAAAATTTTAGGCAATTTAAACTCAAATATGCTTACAAACCTTTGGTTTTTTTTTCTGCCATGATTTTCTTTGTTACATAATAATTTCAAATCAACGACAAAACAAAAACTATCCCGTTAGAGTAAAAAAAGGAAGAAGTCCTCTAGCAGCATAAGGGAAAGGTATCAAAACAAAAGTACAGCTTACAAAACAGTGATGTCCTCAAAATAGCTTGGTATCATAATAGAGCAAGAGCCAGCGACGAACAGACACCTTCGTCATTTTATAAAAGCTGAAAGTTTATCGAGCTCTATCATTTGGCATACATTTCGAGCTGCAATATACTACAATTTTAATTAAAATAACAAAATTGGCTAAAATTCGGGCATTTTCGGGCATCGGGACAGGCTTTGGCAAGGCAACCCTGGTTGGCTAGTGATGCCGTAATGCTGATTTATTTTTCATTTATATAATAGCCTTATGCTATATATATATTATATTTTTAATAATTTTTTATATGGGAGGTGGGCGTAGGAGACGTAAGGCCACGCCCATTTTTACAGGATATCATATTCATATCTCCTGGAACTCATGACCTAAGTTTCAAACCGATATTTATAGTAGAACACTTTCTACCATATAACTATACTGTACTACTGTATACCTTTAAGGTGTCTGGCAGACTATAATAACCATCGGAAGTGTCTGCCAACTGAAAAAAACATCTTTTGATAGCTCCTCAAGTAACATATATAAAATTCAGCTTTTATAGAATGACGAAAGTTACATGCAATTTTAACACCTTTGCTACCTGTTATCTTCCAAAGTAACCGTTATTCAAACTTCATAGTCGGGGATCGTTGTTACCTCCATTAGTGACATATACAGAGAAACTTTCAGCTTTTATAAAATGACGAAGGTCTGTTCGTCGCTGGCTCTTGGTCTTTAATTAAAAAAGACCTTTGCCATTGTAGCGAAATTTTGGTTTTATAATAGCCCAATTCACGATCCGGTGCGATCTTGCCAGAGCAAGATATAAAACATATGTAAGTACTAGAGGTCTACATTAATGCACTCGAAACAACCGTCAAGACATTCGACACGTTGCGAGTCCATCGAGCCCCCCACGGGTCTCATTCCGTTGCAAATTTGTTTTTTTTTTGAAGGAGAAAAAAATCATGCATGCTACCAGTAGCAAAGTGTTGAAAAAAGATGAATTTGTCTGAAAAGTCGAAAAAATATTGAAAATTTTTGATAAGGCAAAAAATTTAGAAATAGACGAAAAAAAAACAAATCGTTAGCTTAGAGTTAAAATGTGCAAAGTCCCTTTTCTAAATTTTACAGAAATGATAAAAAATCAAATGATGTTCCTAATTTATTTTTCTTGTTTCATTAACCAATATCTCGCTTAAATTGTTGTAATGCAAGCATTCAATACGATTGCACTCTTCTGCTTAAAATAACTACTTGATTTGATGGAACTTAGCACGTTTTCTAGGAAGTTTTTGATAGTTGAGGACTTAGCACAGTTGCATTTCAATGCTTACCGTCAAGGAAAAATTAAACAGGTATACGATGTATTGTTACTTTCCCTTTCTAACTCCATCAAAATCTCAATTTTCGAAAAAAGTGGAGCACATTTTCACTCTAAACTAACGAAATATTGAAAAAACTTGAACCAGGTTGAAAGATGTTGAAACAATTGAAGAAGGCTAAAAAAATCCATAAAATATGAAATTTTGGTTATGAGACACCTTATAGTAAGTATACCACCATGCTAAATTTCATAGTGACTGCGTTGTTAGTTCTTATAACGTTTATAAATATTATAGGCTGTGCCATGCCCTTCACCAAGTTTTATCAGTATGTATAGTAACTTAGCTTAGTATTTGATGACTGTCTTCAGTGGTATTATGTACTATCAAAATTTTAATGAAAATCGTGGGTGCCGCTTTTGAGTAATATTGAATAAAAATTTTCAATTCTTATAAAATTCCACGCCACACTTTTCAAATTCCGCCTACCTTTCGTGCAGTATAAGATATTTATGATCAGCATCCGTCTTCAAAATTATATTACAATATCTTGAATGGTTTGCGAGATACAAACACTTGTGCTCACATGGTTGAGTCATTCGTATGATACATACCATTTTCGTTAAAATTTATTTATTAATTTTTTTTTCTCTGATTCTTATATTATTAGTTTTTATAATCCTGCTATGTAAGCATCAATTTACAGCAAAAAAATCAAAATAAATATCTTGGTTTTATCCCAAAAAACGCAAAAACGTCAATAAAGGTCCTATATACTGTGCTTATATAATTAAGTCATCTGAAAGAAAGTAATTGAAATTGTGGAATTTTTAGTTCAGCTTAATAATGAGTAGGAGAACCTATTTGTTTCATAAATATTGAGAATCGGTTTGGCATGTTGCCTACCAGACGTGCACATTGGTCTGGAGTACATAATTTTATGGCACTTCTCTTGATTAACTTGCCAGAAGCTGCATTACTCGCTGGTTTTCGTGCTGCTACTACGACTCGTTTCATTATGCCACACAACTTCTCTATAGAATTTAAATCGGAACTTTAAGGTGGCCGCTTCAGAACCATGGTGGATTGTGTGTCCAGTCAAGATTTGACAAGTGGAGATCAATGTTTTGGGCCATTATCAAGCTGGAAATTCCATCTTAGCGGAAAAGTTTTGGTGTAATCGGTGGCCAAATGTTCCCTTAGTATATTCCTATATAAAAAAATTTGAATGTATGGGTTACCAGGGTAAAACCGTTGGTGTCCTCGAAAAACATCAAAAAAAGTCTTCGGTTCGCAAACTTAAACCATAGCCCAACGTTATTTTTGTTCACATATGATCGAAATCCCTAAGTTTCAAAATGCTGCAGCCATCACAGATGCATGTCAATGTGTGCGCCGAACGTACCCAGTGGCAATTGTCTATTGTTACATCGCTGTATCCATTTATAACTGAAACGTTTTTTAAATAATTATATTCTTCTAGAAAAAATTTTTGTAGATAATGGCAGTTTGCATAACCGGTGTACCATTGAGTGAAAAGCTGCTTATAATTCTTGTTGAAATGAGCAATGGGAATCGTTCAGTTGCTGTAGGTTTTCTACTTTATCTTTTACTTTGGTGATTAATAAATTCAAAAAGGGTTCATTATTTATTTCTTTTTCCATTGTAAAATTTACTGTTTCAAATTTTGAATTTATCACTTCCAGAGTTTTTTGGATGTTGGTTGATTTAACAACGCTAAAAATATCGTCTACATAGCGCATCCATATCCCTGGTAGCAAACCCTGTTGTTTTAAATTGATTTCGAATGCAGACATAAAAACTTCTGCAATGTAAGAAGATAAAGGGTTTCCCATACTAGTGCCAGCTTCGATTTTGTAATAATTGTCAAGAAATTTGAAAAAAATTTGGGACATGCAGACTTTTGTTGTTTCTTTTCATCTGGAATATCAAATGTATTTAAGTGTGATTTTAATGAATTTAAAGCGATGGAATAAGAAACCTGGGGAATAAGGCTTCTACATTAAAGGGTGACATTAATTCATCATTATCGATGTGTACCTACAGTGGCTCCACAGCTTATTTTATGCAGCGCATCCTTTTAACTTCAACACTCTATAATTTTGAAACTAAATGGAATAAAAAAAATTTGATATCATTTGAAAGAGCACAAATTAAACTAAACATTAAACATGTTTATTTTTTGTTAGAAAGTATTATATGAAATTTTAAAAAATAAAAATCAAAACCTACTACTAAATTTTATGCCACAGCTTATTTTATGCAGATGTGTATAAACTGTAAAAACATTATCAAAAGTAATAATTTTGTAATTTTTAAAATTTAGTGTAGTAGCCTCTTTGGTCAACTACGGCTTAAAGGCGGTTTGGCATCAAAGCTGCAAATTTTTTATTGGTATCTGGCGGAATATTACGCCACTCAATTTTAAGTGCCTTTTTTTGGCCGTTTTTGGTTGAAATATTGTATAATCAGAACTTTTTTTTTATATTACATTTACTTACTTAGTTCCAAAATTATAGAGTGTTGAGATTTTATGCACTGCATAAAATAAGCTGTGAGCTACTGTATATCTTTAATTTTTTTAACAAAATTAAACGAGTTCTTTACAGATAGGCTATCAAGTGGAAAAATTTTTAGTTCATTTACTAATCACTTAGCGGCTTTGACCGATGGTGAATTTACATTTGATATGGTAAACCGGGTTTTCAAAATTGATGAACATCCTTATGGGTTGTTTTGTCTAGACATATAGGGCTATTGTAATCCACTGACACATCACTGAATTTTTTTTCAAAAAACTATGAACTGTATCTTAAAGTACAAGTCTTGCCCTTCTTTGAGATATGTTTGTATGGCTTATAACGTTTGTATGGCATTACAAACGTTAATGGGTTAAAAGCACAAAGGACTCTAATTTACTTGATTTTTTTAATCAAATACCGAAAAATTCAAATTTTGCAACTGAAACCCTTGTAGTTTTTTTTTTAAATGAGGATTTCGAAGAATTCTTGAACATGAGATTATTTTGAACATGTCTAATATACATGCATATGTACATATTTATGCATGCACATACATATGTATTGGTTGCTAAATTAATTTGTCGTACTCAGTGTAAAAACTAAACAAGCATGAACATTTTAAAAATTTGTCGACTTATAAATAGTTCGCACCTAACACTGGGAGTGTTCTCAATATTTGATTTTGATTTATCACGCTAAGCCACCAAACAAAAAATATATAAGAGCTCTCAAAATGGAACGTACATACTACTTAATAAAGGAAACTACAAAGCAAATTAATTAAGTGTTGTTACCTTCATCCAATGGTAAGAACATGCATATGAATGGTCGTGCAATAAGGTCTTCTTGGTCAACGCTTTAGTGAATTGGCATTCATTCAAAAGGCCAATGCACAACTGAACATTGCAACATCATATTGTCAGCATTGAGGTGGCTACATTTTTACCATCAAACTATTTAGTCAATAATCACTTGAAAAATTTTACCATGAAGATTTATAAAATTTATAAAGTGTACCTACATATCATATATAAAAGTACATACATAATAATATTTCGAGGACCTATACATCTTTGCTTTAATAACAATCCGCAGCGCGCTTTAAGTAATTAAATTGTTCATGATTTCTCCATTTTTTCAAATTATGAATGCAAGTATATAGATATACATTCATGTAGGCGACCTTCAGGTAACTGTTACTTTTATTTACAATTGTTTTTGAATCATTGACTCTTTTATTTCGAAATTTTGTTTTTCTTTAAAATCGTAATGAATCTAACGATATATAATAGATTTCTCATACTCTCACACATGTAATGCGTCATAAATGTCTGTAGCGTGGTATGTCCGAAACCTGAAATAATCAAGCATTTTCTTCAGTCTCTACCCGCAGTTAATAACATAAAAAACAAATTAAATCCACAAACTTATATAAGCTACATTATCAGAGACACTATTCAATAAGAAATTTAAGTAAAAACGCTTTTCCAAATAAAAAACTGAAATTGAAACTTCGGCTCCGAGTGTTTGGAAAAATTTGTTCATTTTATAGGTAGTACCAGGAGACCGACCATTATTAGGATTATGTTTTTCGTTTTGAGGTTGAAAAATTTATAAAAACTATGAGAAATGTTGAAAAAGGTTGAATAAGTCGAAAAATATGGAAAATATTTAAATGCTGAAAGAGGTTGAAAATTGGCATTTGGAAAGTGTGAAAAAGATATGGAAAATGTTGAAACAAGTCTAAAGAGGTTAAAACATTAAAAAAAAATGTTTGAAAAAGTTGAAAAGTGTTCAAAAAAGCTGAAAAATATTGGAAAAGTCGAAAAAATGGGAAGGTTAAATAAAGTTGAAGATGTTTGAAAAAATTTGAAACCGGTTAAAAAAGCTTAAGGAGTCGAAAAAACATGGAAAAAAATTAAAAGAGTTCGAAAAACTCGAAAAAACTTAAGTGAGATTGAAAATCGAAATAAATTGAAAAAGGGATAAAGTCGGAAAAATATAGAAATTATTGAAAAAAGTTGAAAAGGTTGAAACTGTTGAAAAAGACTGATAAAGTCGATAAAATATAGAAAATATTGATAAAAAATTAAAAAGTTGAAAAACTCGGGCAAAATTGAAAATCTCGAACAAAATTTGAATTAGGTTGAAATAATTTAAGATCGGTGAAAAAGTCGAAAAAATATTAAACTAATAAAAAAAATTGAAAAGGTTGAATAAGTTGGAAATATGTAGTACTTAAAAAATGTTGAAAAAGGTTGAAAACCCGAAATATGTTGAAAAAAGTTGGAAGAGGTTAAAGAATGTTGAAAAAGGCTAAAAAACTCGATAAAATATGGAAAATGACGAAAAACATTGAATAAGGTTGAAAATATAAAAAAAAAAGTGAAAGAGGTTTAAACAGTAGCAAAAGGCTAATTACGTCGATAGCATATAAAAATTGTTGAAAAACTCGCAAAATAGTTGAAAGTCTCGATAAAAATTGAAACAGGTGAAAAAAGTCGTGTTGAAATGCTTAAACAACTTTGTAAATTCAAAGAAGTATAAAGGAAAGATGAAAAATGTTGAAAAAAGTCAAAATAGTCAAAAAATATTTAAAAAAAAATCTACAAGTGCCACGCTATCAACTTTTTGTTAACATGGGAAGTGCCACGTCCACGGATGCAATCCCGTCCATTTAATATCAAAGCTTATACTTACTATCTAACATCTCTTACCGAGGCTTGCCAAGTGACCGCTTGGTTCCACTAATGCATACTAGGTGTGGGAGTTTTACCAATCATGCTATAGCCCACCTTAAGGCGGTGATATGCATTAGAGGGTTACAACTTTTTCATGCACTTTTGATATGTTTTATTGCAGCCAGCGCCGTCTCTAGGCGTGTGCAGACGTCCATAGCTACATTTATAACACCATCACCCATAAAAAGGAAAAGGCCACCAATTCTATTGTACATATTAAATCACACTCATGCAAAACAGCGTAAGACTTACTTTTAAAATGAAATGGAAACTTAGACAGTTAAGGCATACAAATTTCATAAAACATGTTCAAAATAAGGTCATGTTCTAGAATTCTTCGGGAACGCTCGAAATTCGAAAATTTATTCATATTCGAGTATATCCTCATTTAAAATAAAAAAATGCTCCTAGGGTTGATACCAGAGCAGCAAAATTTTCATTTCTTGGAATTTGAGTAAAAAAATGAAGAAAATTAGATTTTTTACTTCTTTATAAGGCAACCGTAAAAAATTTAAAAAATTACTCAGGCTGTTATCTCTGAAATTGACATTCAAGATAGCCCACAACAACTGTCAATCCCAGTATGTATGTATGATAAGTGAAAATAAAGCTGAAGTGATTCCACTTTTCTTAAATTCGAAAAAAAATGGATTCAAAAGTAAAAGAGCATACCTAAGCAAATACACTCTTTCGTTTGGTGCTATCAAATCTTTATTAAAATCCAATAGTTCATTCCAGCAATATAGAAAAAGTACAAATCATTTTGTACCTGCAGTGACATCTATGACCATATTTTTGAAGTATAGTACAGGAGTTTTGGTCAAAAATATAACTCTAGCGTGAGCGGTCGTAAACGTTAGCGCGTCATGTGATGTAAGGATTCAGCATATCCGTTTTTCCCGCCATTAAATATGATCACTAGACCGTATCTCAAAAAAAAATTTCTCGGTACACCAGCAAATCCGAAGCAATAATTTCGGAAAAAAAATTTCTTTTTTTTTGGACAAAAATAGAGGTCGCGCATTTGAGAAAAACATCTTATCTTCGGCATTTACAGTCCGATCTTAAAGTATGATATATCAATGTTTTTGTCTTGAGTAGACCAACTTTTTGATCCAATGATCTTTGACATCAAGTGCCCCGTTTTTGAACTTACCCACCATATCTCAGTTTCTACCATCCTAATGTACCACCCTAATGTCAGAAAACTAAAGCTTGCAAAAAATCATTAAATTTTTCCAACTGAAGTATTTCGATTACTCCATTAGAACTATTTATAAAAATGTTTTTAAAGTTTTTTACCGAACGTAGAGGTCCCCTTATTAAATTTTTCGTCATATCTTCGGTATTTCGAATCGGATCTTAAACATAATTTTTTGGAGACCAATTTTTTTTTGCTCCAAAGGTCATTGACTTTAAGAACACACCAGATCAACAACATGAATTAAAAAAATTAAATAAAGTGTATTGGAGCCGTTGCCCACCGTACGGTAGAATTTCATTCGCTCTTCTTATCATTTAAACAAACCATGGGGCTTTTATAGTGAGAAAACTTATTTATGTATGTTAAAACTTTAATTTATTTATCAAGTTACTTTTCTTTAAGCTCTACTGTTGTCTTTGTATCTAGATTTACAGTGGCATCGAATTCGTTATAAAAAGCATAGACTTTTAATGGACCCTATTTCGACGTGATTCAAGTTGGCTGTATTTATGGCGGCTCTCTAGCTTAGATAAAATATGGCCCATACAAAACATCATGTTTGTCGGTGACAGATTCATGTACTACTTGAACAAAACGCTCTGTGTTTTGAAAAAGGAATGGATAAGCTGTGAAAACAATTAAGTTTAGGAAAGAAAGCTATGAAATAAAGTTATTATCTTGCACTAACCTGGTAAAGGGCCGTTCAAGTATTACGTAACGCAATTTTTGAAGATATTTAAACCCCCCCCCCCCCCTCTCCTTAAACGTTACGGTATCACCCAAGTGACCATGTTCCGGAAAGTAATTTTAGCGACTTCTGTTATGTTTAGTCGCGTTAATAAATATAACAAGAGATTGCTAACTCGCAGCGTAACGCGTTGTTCGAACCCGCACCCCCCCTAAGTGCGTTACGTAATACTTGAACGGCCCCTTATTGATTATTTCTTTTGAATATTGTAATGCTTCCAGCTGTTCTTGCGTGAAGAACTGCTCAGTCACTTCCAATTTGAGCCAATTGATCATATTGAAATATGAGTCACTCTCAAAATTTATAAAATGATCTATTTGTGGACCAAACATTTGACGAATGCATCCTGTTACTTCTTTGCGGGCGGCTAAAATCTTCTCATAGCCATCTGAATGTACTTGCGGATTTGTGCAGGCCCGAATTTACCATACAGGCGGCAAATATTGGCGGAAACTTTGAAAAAAAAAATTTATTGGTGGGAATTGAACTTCCCGCCTATATCGTTGCCACGCCTACCCACATTTTAAGGGAAAAATGTCATTATAACTGAACATTGGTGATCGATCGGCTAGTGAAAAACTACTTGAGATCAAAACTGGTTGCAGAACGATTGAACTCACTTGCTTTGTTTACAATAGAGTCAGCATTGCTCAAGTCTTCAGATTGTGATGACATTATCAATGAAAGTCATCCGAAAATCAAAACGTAAAAATTTAAACCAATAAGCAATAATTTTTCGACAAAAACCAATCGCATACATAATGGTAATTGTTGAATAACATAGGTCATATACTTACATACTTCATGATTATAAGGCTACTGACTGTAATAAAATAAAAAATTTGCTCTCAGAAAATTTTCATTTTCTTTTCAATCAAAGCTCTTCATACCAAACTTATTCCACCATTGAAGAAGTTTTGAAAGAGGAGGGGGTGGGGGAGACGTTAATTTTAACAACTGCCTAGGGCGGCAAATTTCTAAATCCGGGCTTAGATTTGGGTTCGTTATCATAATAACAAAACATTCAATTAAATTTTATAACTTTAGTGGAATAAAATATAGACGCATTTCCAACTGATATGTATCTCACAGGTAAAATGAACAGCAATAATAAAATACATTA
>OY759210.1:38235784-38380784 GCA_963662105.1 Meiosimyza platycephala | reverse complement strand
TTTTAGTGATTTCATCAAAGTGAATTATCTAACAACTGAATTTAAATTAAATTTCCTTGATTAATTTTTTTTTAAAACTAAAAGCTAGAGTTAAATTTAATTAAATTTTTAAATTGAGTAAAAGTGCTTCAAA
This sequence comes from Meiosimyza platycephala, assembly GCA_963662105.1. Taxonomy (NCBI): domain Eukaryota; kingdom Metazoa; phylum Arthropoda; class Insecta; order Diptera; family Lauxaniidae; genus Meiosimyza; species Meiosimyza platycephala. The sequence continues at coordinate 38,380,651 of OY759210.1, read as the reverse complement.
TAGCAATAAATTTTTAAGTGATTTTAGCAATGTGAATTGTTTAACAACTGAACTTAAATTAAACGTCCTTGATTAAATTTTTCAAATATAGAATTGCCCTAGTGATCATCTGGTTTAAATCGAATCGGAATCAAAGTTTTGAATTTAGTTAAAAAGAACAAAGAGCAATATGGCTAATCAAAACAATTTATTGCGGCCACCCATCCTAAACCCCAATCCTCCTGTTCCTCAGCAAAACCCTAATCCGCCTGTAGGAAATCCTCAACAACCCCAAGATCAACCACCTCAAAATCAACAACCACAACCTTTAATAATGTCTCAAGAATTACAACAAGCTATAGCAAGTATAGCATTTGCAACCTTACAAAGAGAAGGTAGACAATTAGTTTCGTCAATAATAAACCCAAACGCAGACCAATTTAGCGGCGTTGATCAAATTATTGATGTAGAGCATAGAGGAAATATGGGAGACTTAGACAAAATACCAGACATTGTCCGAGGCCTTAGGGGATTCGCAGGAAATGAAGGTGAATTCACCTCATGGAAAAAAAGCGTTGAACGAGTTCTACAACTATATGAACCAATTAGGGGGACAAATAAATACTATGGAATACTGAACGAAATTAGAAACAAAATCACAGGACAGGCAGACAATGTGCTAGAATCGTATAACACTCCATTAAATTGGAACTGTATTATAAGATGTTTGATTACCCACTACGCAGACAAGAGAGACGTCACAACTTTGGAATATCAAATGACATCTCTTGTCCAAAATAGGCAAACTGTGCAGGAATTCTACCAGCAAGTTTATTCATGCCTATCTCTTATTTTAAATAAACTCGCGTCCCTTGAAGTAGGTACCGAAGCTATGAATATTTTATCAAAGACTTATAGAGACAAAGCCCTCGACACTTTCATTAGAGGTCTCAACGGAGACATGCCCAGACTTTTAGGAATGAGAGAGCCTGCAGATTTACCTCAAGCTCTTTATTTGTGCCAAAAATTAGAAAATCAAGATTTTAGAGCGAATTACGCCCACAATGTAAACACTAACACAAAGAAATACAACACACCTTCTCAACCACCATTACCCCCACGACGTAGCCACCAAATCCAACGCACACCATTTTATCCACAACTCACATATTTCCCACAAAATTCTATTCCAAACCAACGTTATCCAGTTAACCCAATCCAACAATACCATTATCCCAATTTTATACCACAACAAATAAGACAAAATTATGCTTATAACCAACCACCACCACGTCCTTTTGCACCCAAACCTCTACCTAGACCCGAACCTATGGAAATTGACCAAACTATTAAAACCCGAAATGTTAACTATATGAACAATCCAAGACCTAATCAATTTCAAGGGAAAAGGCCTTTACAACCTACGCAACATTTTCAGCAACAACCGAAGTTGCAAAGGAATTTCCATGTTTATCCACAACATCCACTCCCAATTCCAAACAATTACATTTATGAACAAACCACACAAAATAACTTTCAAACTCAACAACAGCATCCATCAAATCTGGTGGATAATAACAACGATCAAATTCATCATGTCGAAACAAATTCAGAATATCCACCGCAATTGGCAAATACCAATAATTTTTATGAACAAAATTTAGAAAGTTATATGAGAGAAATTCCAGAGCAAGTTGTGCAACAAGTTCAGGAAGTCCAACAATTGCAAACAGAAGAATATACAGATATACATTTTTTAGGTTAAACCAATCATCATTACCCTTTATAAAATGCAAGCTAGATAACGGAAATATTATAAAGATACTAATAGACACAGGTTCCAACAAGAACTACATTCAGACAAATTTAATAAAAAACCCAAAGGAAAATGATGAAATATTTTTTGCCAACTCAATAGGAGGGCCAATTCAAATCTCACATCATGTTTATGCAAATCTTTTCGGTGAACCTAGCACTCCAATTAAATTCTTTTTACTCCCAACACTTAAATCCTTCCATGCAATAATAGGAAATGACAGCCTTAAGCAATTATCCGCAATTATATACACCGAATATAATTATATGCTTATTAAAAATGGTAGAAAAATTAAAATACATCAACAGATTTCACAAGATGTTAATAATATTTCTATCAAAACGGATCATATGACGGAAAAACAAAAAGAATCAATTAAGGAACTCACAAGAAGATTCCGTAAATTATTTTTAGAACCAGATGAAAAACTGACGTACACAACCAGAGTAAAAGGTGAAATTAGAACTTCAACGGAAGATCCCGTTTATTCGAAAAGTTACCCTTACCCAGTTGCCCTCAAAGACGAGGTAGAGAAACAAATCAATGAATTACTCTCTAATGGCATTATACGACCTTCTCGGTCGCCATATAACTCTCCAGTTTGGGTTGTACCCAAAAAAATAGATTCTTCCGGAATAAGGAAATTTAGGCTCGTGATAGACTATCGGAAACTAAATCAAGTAACGATAGCAGATAGATATCCCATACCCGAGATTAATGATGTTTTGACACAACTTGGGAACAATAAACTATTTTCGGTCATCGACCTCAAGAGTGGATTCCACCAAATACCATTAAAAGAGAAGGACGTTGAAAAAACTTCATTTTCCGTGTGTAATGGAAAATACGAATTCACTAGACTCCCATTCGGACTCAAAAATGCTCCCTCCATTTTTCAACGAACTCTAGACGATATTTTACGAGAGCATATAGGGAAAATATGTTACGTCTATATAGACGACATACTCATTTTCGGAAAGAATGAAGAGGAACATCTTCAAAATGTAGCGAAAGTATTTCGAACTTTGGAGGAATCAAATATGAAAGTTCAACTAGACAAATGTGAATTTCTCAAAACACAAGTTGAATTCTTAGGTTTTATTATATCAGATAACGGTATTAAGACAAATCCGAAAAAAATAGAAGCTATACTTAATTTCCCGAAACCAAAAACCGTCAGAGATCTTAGATCATTTTTAGGTCTGTCCGGTTATTACCGTCGGTTTATACAAGATTATTCAAAAATAGCAAAACCCCTGACAGCCCTTTTAAGGGGGGAAGATGGCAATATGCCTAAGAATCAATCAAAGAAAAAAGAAATCTTTCTCGATGATGTTGCCATTGAATCATTTGATAAAATAAAAAACTCATTAATCAGTCAAGATATTATACTAGCTTATCCCGATTTTCGCAAAGAATTTACTTTGACCACGGACGCATCAAACTATGCAATTGGTGCTGTCTTATCCCAAGACGACCGACCAATAGCTTTTATTTCAAGAACATTAAATAAAGCCGAAGAAAATTATGCGACGAATGAAAAAGAAATGCTCGCGATAATTTGGGCTTTGAATAACTTAAGAAATTATTTATATGGTTCAGCTAGAGTCAAAATAGTAACAGATCACCAACCATTGACATATGCTCTTAGCAATAAAAACAATAATAGCAAAATGAAAAGGTGGAAAGCGACATTGGAAGAATATAATTATGTTCTTCAATACAAACCAGGCAAAACAAATGTTGTTGCTGACGCCCTTTCCAGACCACCGCAAATTAATTCTTTGACAGCTACCCAACATAGTGATGAGAGTTCATCACATAATCTAATTCAATTTGCAAACGCACCTATAAACGTTTTCAAAAACCAAATATTTTTGAACTTAGACAATGATCCTACTTACAAATTTGAAATTGTTTTTCCTACATATCATAGGCACACTATAACCCAAACAGAATATTCACAACAAGATCTTATTAGTGTTCTAAAAAAATCCTTGAACCCATCTGTAGTTAATGGAATCTACACTGACGATAGAACTTTGGGAAAAATCCAGGAAATTTATCCAACTTATTTTAGGAATTACAAAATCAGATATGCACGAGATAAAATTATTGATCTCACTGACGAAACAGCACAGGAGACTGAAATATTAAAGGAACATAAACGAGCCCATAGGAATAGTAGAGAAAACAAAGTACAACTCTTAAAGAAATTTTATTTCCCCAATATGCAAACAAAAATTAATAGACTAGTAATGCAATGTAGTATCTGCAAAGAGCAAAAGTACGAAAGACACCCGAATAAGCCAATACTTAAAGCTACTCCAATCCCTCAATTCCCAGGACAGATAGTGCATATAGATTTATACTATATGGACAATAAAAAGATATTAACAGCTATCGACAAGTTTTCAAAATATGCAATGGCAAAAATAGTAAATTCACGAGCGGTGGAAGATATTAAAGAACCTCTAAGAGAATTAGTTACAGCATTTGGTTTCCCAAAAAGTATTGTTATTGACAACGAGAAATCATTAGCAGCAGCCCCGATAAAATTTATGCTAGAAGACCAATTTGGAATAGAGATCTTTAGAGCCCCTCCATATGTAAGCACTGTCAATGGACAAGTGGAAAGGTTTCATTCTACCCTTAGCGAAATGTTACGATGCGTCAAGGCGGAAAAAACATTTTCCTCATTTTCTGACCTTTTACACCAAACACTCTATAAATATAACAATTCCATTCACTCTACGACGCATGCAAGACCTATAGAAGCATTTTTTGGCACAAGAGTAACAACTGACCAGGAACTTTTAGAGCAATTTAGACAAAACAATATAGGGAACCTAACGAAAAAACAAGAAGCAGATTTAAACTACCACAACAGAGATCGGGATTCATATAAAGATTATATTGAAGGACAAGTCATTTATGTGAGAAGAGATAAAAAACCGAGAAATAAAGGTTCAGCGAGATATAGAAAAGAAATAGTTAAAGAAAACAATCCAAGCACAGTTTTAACAATGAAAGGGAACATAATTCACAAAAGTTTAATTCGGAATTGAATTTACACATTTCAGATTTTTGTTCGCTCTATGCAGAGCTGAATATCGGATTTTGGATTATACGAATTCTCCAATAGTAACCTTCGAAATCGGAATTTCTAAGATCCAAAAGGGAACTTTTAAATTAATCCACGTTATAGAAATGGCAACCTACGAAGAAAGTTTAAAAAATTTAACAAGTTTTGTCAACACCGATATCCACATCAACAATCCCTTCCTTCCTTTCATCCAGCAAGAAATAACTCAAATTGAATCCTGTATTAATCGCATCCGACCAACAAAAACCAATAAAAGAGCCCTAGATGAACTAGGAAAGGCATGGAAATGGTTGGCAGGAAGTCCTGACCACCATGACCTTATCGTTATTCAAAGTTATATAAACAAGTTGTTAGACAATAATAACGAACAAGTTGTTATTAATAAAAATTTAATTGAAAGAATGAATAACATAACAAAAAGTAATAATAGAATTATATCATTTTTTAAGAGCAGTGATACTGCACAATTAGTTATAGGAATGAATTTGAAATTTAAGTTACAAATGTTAAGAAATGAAATAACAAACATTGAAAATGGAATTAATTGGGCAAAGGCCAACATTATAAACTCATTTTTGTTATCAAATAAGGAAATCTTTGAATTGGAAAAAGTTATTGAAAATGATAAAATACCCATTATAAATATAGAAGAATCACTTCAATTTGCCGAAGTAAAGGTTGCATCAAATACAACCAATATAATGTTTCTTATTAATTTGCCTATTACAAATAAAGAAAATTGTAAGGTAATAAAATTAAAACCAATAAAAAGAAATAAAATCATTATGAAAATACCATATGAAAATATCATAAGATGTAATAATGAAATTTACGGAATAACACAAAATTGTAAGACTTTTAATAATTTATCTATTTGCAACAAGAATAGTATTGTTACATTAAATAAAGATAGCTGCACCGTACAACTTTTACAAGGAAAAACGACTTCATGTTCGATAACGAATAACCAGCATATTCCAATGATAGAGGAACTTAGCCCCGGTACTCTTCTTTTAAATAATTTTAATGGATCAATTAAAATTGACAACGAAAGCATTAATCTGACCGGAACATTCATCATACAATATGAAAATCTCACAGTAATTGTAAACAATGAAGAATACATCTCCTCCAATAAAGTGATGCTCGAACCAATGCCAGCCGTTGTTCAAACAAAAGAAATCTACTCATCAACTCAAGAAATACTGTCCCTCGAACTCATGAAGGAGTTAAATATGAACAACACAGAAAAAATAGAATTGATAAACGAAGATATAGAGTGGAAGTTTTATACAAATTCATCGCTCATAACAGTGGTTATCATAATTCTGGGATGCCTCCTTATAAAGCGAAAATTATGCAATATATCAAAAACAGTAAATTTAAAATCTACAGAAAATGATCATAAGGAAAGATTTCAAGAAATACTAACGGAGAATTCCAAAGGTGAACGAGGACGTCCACATTTAAAGGGGGAAGAGTTAACGAAACAGATGTTAACGATTCCTACCGAGCTGGCACCACACATTTCGGTGTCGCAATAAACAAAAATATTATATTTCTTCAGAATTTACAGCAGCAAAATGCTGACCAAGCGTCTGCTACACATCCGTAGTACGATTTGCTTTGAGTATCATATCACTTTGATATGGTACGAATAAAAAAAAACAAAGAAAATAAAACAAAAAGAAAATTATTAAAAGTCACTCAATATATTCTTCAGAAAGAACAGATTCAATCTAACTTCAGTAGAGTTAAGTTTTGTTTTAAATTTAGCTTGTAAAATTAGTTTAAAAATAAAAAAATAAATAAAAATAAATAGTAATTAATATAAAGTTAACTCACGCATAACCAGCACACCAGTTCGTTCACCTGAGTCCACCGTGGGATCGCAGACGCAGCATAATTGTAAGCTAGAACTAAGTGCTTATTTTAGGTATTGAGGTTTATGTTTAATTATGTTCAAGTTAGTTAAGTGCAGTGAATAAACCGGCACAGTCTGGAATAAAAATAAGTGTAAAACTAAAGTAAAATCGTTCACATTGTTTTCATAACCAAGGATTCTCTCTAGCTGCTCCTGTAGAAAAGTTTAGAAGTCGACGTTGAGGCTTCTAGCAACATTATTTTTTAAACCAAGGACCAAAGGAGTTAATTGGCGCCCGAGCAGGGACCGGCTAAGGACCAGGACTTTTTGCTGAATATAAAATAAAAGTGAAATACGATAAAAAAAAAAAATTAAATTGCACAGTGACGCTGCGAATCTTCAAGGGACAATCCTGTGTGTTAAAAGTACAATTACACTTTAGTTTTTTGATACATTGACGCGGCGAATCCCCAAAAGACAATCCAGTCCATTGTATTATAATAAGGGGAGATTCAGTAAACTGAAAATTAGAAGCTAATTCCTTATATAGGAACAAAACGGAAAATATTTTGAAATTCTGGCAAAATTTTAATTAAAATTAAAGTGCACAAAAATAAATGGGGAATTTAAAAAAAAAAAAAAGGATAATCTTCATATTTTTTCCGTTGAGTAGGTTTTTATTTAAGGATAGGTTCAGGTGAATGAACGAACTTCGTTCCAAGAACACTATTAGCGAAATGGATGAGATAAAGAAATCCTTGACGGATTTGACCGGAGCTGTGAACAATATCCTGGATCAGCTGAAAGGACTCGACGGTCGGCTCATTAGAACTGAGGAACGTATCAATGAAATAGAGAGGCAGCCTATCAGCGAGTCACGTACGTTCGGTGTTACTTCAGTCTCATTATGTGGTCCAAGGACTAAGTCTGATCTCAAGGTGATTGGTAAGCTCCCGGATTGCGTCAAAGAGCTGCAAGTTTTTTGACGGAAATCCAGTACATTATGTGTCCTGGATACACAACGTTGAATCCATTCTAGGGGATTTTGAAATTGTTCGTGCCAAACCCATCTATAGAGCGATCCTCCAACACATACGCCAAAAAATCAGGGGGAACGCTGATACTGCCTTAGTATCATATAATATCTTCAATGAAGATTGGGGCGAGATCAAACGTGTTCTTTCGCTGCATTATGCAGATAAGCGGGATCTGCAAACACTTGAGCACCAGCTCGCGCAACTTTCTCAAAAAGGGGTGAAAATTGATGCAACTGTGAACCATCAGTTTTCCCTAATCGTGAATAAAATAAAATCAGACACTTATTCACAAGAAACTGTAGAGGTTTTGCTAGAATCTTACAGGAACCGCGCTCTAGATGTTTTTATTCGTGGTCTTAACACGGACATTTCTCGAATGCTTACCATTCTAAAACCGAAAACGCTTCCAGAAGCTTATTCCGCTTGCTTGGAGCTCCAAAATTTGACCTTGCGTAACAATATCATCCATCCTAGCGTTCAAAATCGAGTAACGGTACCCATAAATAGGAAATTTTACGATTCAAGACCATCGCAAAGAAATTTTGATTCATTCGCTGGCAATCGGTTTACCCCACGGTCTTTATACACTGACAACGCTGGGCCTTCAACTTCAAATTGACCATCGGCAAGGCCTACAGAACATGAAAATCATGCCAAAAAAGAGCCTGAAGGATCATTCCAGTCCAGGAAGCCAAACTTCAACAATCGACCACACAATAACCAGTTCAAGAGCCGAGCGCCAACCTTGCAGAGTCATTCGAAATAACAATAATAGAGTTTAGCTACTACAGCTATTTGCTTTCTTAGCAATTTAGCATGAAGCTTTAAAACCAAGTAAAAAGCTTATATATTAATGGAAATGAAAAAATTATACATGCAATTAATTTTTTATTTTTTTATAATTTCTTCTTAGCTTTATCACACTTTCTCAACATACCCACCCAGATCATATGTATATAAACATACAATTGCATGAATGTAATTGTATGAATTTATTAACATGGTCCAAGGCATAAATGTTAGAAAAAATTTACCCATCATGCGGTGGGGCTCGGACAACACAAACATAAAGACCAACAACCATTAAGCTACAAAATTAACTATAGTTATTTTTCAATCTAAGCTTGAGTTGGACTTTTGACAAGCTAATATCATATACATCGCAATTATTAATAAGAGTAGTCATGCGATTAAAAGGAGCTGTAGCCATATAATTAGTTCTACTGAAAGGTTGGTAAAATAATTGATAAGAGTTACGATTACTCCTGCGATTAGTATTTAAATGAATATAATTAAGATGCTCTGGTGCAGCAAGAGACCCAGTCGCAAGTTGATGCAGATAAAGTATATCCGCAATATTTCTACGCGAGCTCAAAGACTCCATATGTAGTAACTTCAAACGATCCTCATAAGGAGGAAGGTTTAAAGAGTCAATCCAATTTAAGCCATTGAGAGCAAAACGAATAAAATTTTTTTGAATTCTCTCAATTCTATTAATGTGAATATTATAAAATGGTGACCACACTTGGCTGGCGTACTCTAAGTGAGGACGCACTATTGTATTATATAAAGTCACCGTTACTAAAGGGCTATTAAATTCTTTTGCCCACCTCTTAATGAAGCCAAGCAGAGATGAGGATTTTTTACAAATTTGATTAATATGCTCATTAAAAGTTAATTTAACATCAAAATGTATACCTAGGTCTTTGACTAAATCAACACGACCAATTTTCTCATCTTTTAATTCGTAATCAAACTCCACAATATTTTTTCTCCTGGTGAAAATCATAGTTTGGCATTTATCAGGATTAAGATGTAAGTTATTTTTAGAACACCAAACCTCAAGGGATTTCAAGTCAGACTGAAGTGGAATAGTATCCCCAACCCCCTTCACGTTCCTGTAAATTTTCATGTCATCTGCATATTAGTGTTGGCAAACTATCGATGGCACTATCGATATTATCGATAGTTTTAAATTTGTTCTCACTATCGATTGTTTTCTAAGACTATCGAATGTTTTCACTATCGAACATTTGCCACCACTACTGCAATTGCGTTTTCTTTGTTTTAGCTACTCCATTACAGGCAGCAATGGATAAATTTTTATTTAGCGAAAAGGTAACACATTTTGTTTATATTGGTGCATATTTGAAAATTAAATTCTTAATTTAGGCAAGGATAAAACTCTCAACTGTTCCTATTCTTCTGAAGAAAGCAATGAGTGCCTACTTGAGGGCACTTCAAAAAGGTACAAATCTCTTTCAACGGTAAGATAAATGTTAAAAATTTTGGTGACATGAATCTTAAATTTCATTTTTTTGCTAACGTTTGGAAATATTTTAGAAGGTCAGATGACAAAAAACTGTCTAAACTGTGTCTAAAATGCAGCAAAGAATATAAAACAAGTGGAACACTTCCAATTTGCGCGACCACTTAAAGCGAATGCACCCGACGTTGGATAAGACTAATCATCGAATCAGTCCAGCTTCAATTCAGTCGATTCATATTTTAAAAGAGCTGTGAAATACGATTCATCTTCTAAACGAAAAAACGACGTCGATACTGCTTAGGCGCAATTGGTCACCGAAAGTTTTCAGCCATTCAACATTGTTAACGACAATGCATTTCGAAAATTTGTCAAGGTGTTGGATCCAAGATATGTTCTTCCAAGTAAAAATTCGTTGAAAAATGTACATATTGCAAGTTTATATGCAAGCCGAAAGCAAAGCTGGTCATCAATGAATCATGAAGCCTACCTTACAATTACATGCCAATTTATTGATGAAGAATATATTTTGCGCCACGTTGTGTTGTCCACAAAAAAACTCATCGATGTAACAAATCATAGTGTAAGAAATATTGCGGATTCCATACATGAAGTGTTATTGGAATGGTCAATATTGGATAAAGTGTACTGTATTACCACAGACAACGCATCCTCGATGATAAAGTCATGCGAATTGCTAAAACTACGACATTTGCTCACAACTTGAATCTAGTGGTGCAGGCTAAGGATTTACAATCTCTAATTTCGAAGTGCAAAACAATTGTAACATTTTTCAAAAACAGTACCATATCTATGGCAAAATTTTAAATGGAGCAAAAATCTGAAAAACCACTAAAACTGAAGCAAGATATCGCAACGAGATGGAACAGCACATACATTATGATTCAACGTATCATTCAAACAAATACAGCTATATCAAGCGTACTACTATCTACTCCAAAAGCACCTCCAACTCTTACAGCTGACGAAATACAAACATTAACAGAAATGGAAAAATTACTTCTTCCGTTCTTGACCATGGACTATACCGAAATATAATGGAGAAGAGAGAAATCTGAAAAGTCAAATTTGCCTAAAATTAATGGATGGAATAAAGAAAAAGACTGATTTCTTATGAAAATAGAACACCAACACGAATGGTAACAATTCTAGATCCACGATTTAAAAAGGAAGCGTTCATATCTGACAACAATGCCAATGAAACTTCAAATTTGCTTGAAAGTGAGATGATAAGTTTGATGGGACAACCGCACATACCACCATCTTACCAGCTGGAAGAACAGGAAGGTGAAAATACACTTTTTTCATTTTTGAATGAAAGCAGCATTAATAATAACCGAAAAACGGTCACAGCTAAAACCAAAAAATGTTGATGCTATATGTTTCTTAAATAAAAATAATTGGTTCTAGTGGAAAAAATATCCCGGAGTGGTATACTGTAAGGTGATAGTTGACTGTCGCTATTTTTATTGTCGTTTTTGAAAGCAATACCTAAATAGCTATCTCATAAAAGCAAGCGAGACAAAAGTGCGATAGTTGATAATCAACTATCACACTTACACGACTCCAGACTTTTTCTATTGCAGTGACATTGTAGGGACAATATTAATTTTTTTTTTTGTTTTTTCAAGTAATCTAACTATCGATAGTCTATCGATAGTTTCTAGGAACTATCGTCCACTATCGATGGTCAGGACTATCGATAGTTTGCCACCACTACTGCATATATTAGCAGATGCGAGTATTTAATGACATGTGTAACGTCATTAATTGCTAAAATGAACAGGAGCGGCCCCAGGTGGCTTCCTTGTGGAACACCTGATGCCGCGCTGAATGGGGTGGAAAACACCCTCCGAAATCTTATCTGATATGAGCGATCAGATAAATAAGATTCAATCCAGCTGACAAAACTTATAGGAAATCCAAGCTTTTTTAACTTAAATAAAATCAAATTATGTGGTAATTTGTCAAATGCTTTAATGAAGTCAGTGTAGATGCAGTCAACTTGCCCACCAGAGTCAAAAGAGCTTAATGCAAAGGAAGTGAAATCAAGGAGGTTAGAAACTGTAGATCTGCCCTTAACAAAACCATGCTGACGAGTTGTTATGACTTTACTACAGCACACCTTAACTTGATCGTATACAATGCGTTCAAAAATTTTCGGTATCGATGATAACTTCGCTACGGGCCTGTAATTTGAAACATCATTTTTACACCCTTTCTTGAAAATGGGGCTTATGTATGCATTTTTCCAAAATTTAGGAAAATAGCTATATCTAATTGATTTATTAAATAACAAACTGAGGGGCACAGTTAACTAGTACTGTCGCAGGAATACCATCAGGTCCGGAGCTGAAGTCATCATCAGCAGATGAGATATATTTCTCTATTAGTTCAGGTGAGAAAGATATCTCATTAATCGAAACTAAAGGGTCGTTATCCATATATTCAAAATAGTTGATCTCAGGGCTAAATAATTCCGTAGAAAAGGATTCTTTAAACAAATTAGCAAACAACCCAGCTATAATTTGTGGGTCGCTAGTGAGCCCCTCAACTGTTCTGAATTCTGATGGAAACCCGTCAGACTTTTTTTTTGTATTAATAAATCCCCAAAAATGCTTGGGGTCATGAAGAATATTCAACCTAATTTTATTCAAATATTCAGAATAAACTAAAGCCGACATATCCTTAAATTCATGGAAAAGTCGCTGGTAAGCAACTAAGTCATTTCGGTTCTGGCTACAAACATATTTGTTCCATGCCCTATTACGGCCATTGCGAATTTTTTTTAAATCCTTTGTGTACCAAGGGTATGAAGAATTATTAACATACCTCTTTGCATAAGGCACCGATAATGCTATGGCCGAAAAAAGTTTACCATAGAAAAATTTAATTCACTCATCAAATGAATTACTCGTATTATTAAAAAAAATAATAATGTCGTTTAATTTATTCCTTAAATTCTCATTCAACTTTAAAAAGTCAGCTTTTTTAAAATTGAATTCATAAATATTGATGGAGGAACATGCATTAATTAAATTTTCATTGTCAGATTGGTACACAATACTCAAAGGTGGATGACAGGAATCAACCGTAGAAAGAGCATGGATAGCATTTCTCACAACAACATTACTACTATTTGCAGCCAAGACTAAGTCAAGTTGTCGTCCATGAGAATTAGTTATACAACTTACTTGTTGTAAACTTGAAAGTATTTCGTCAACAAAAATTTGTTGTTGTCGAGTTTTTGGACACGATGCATAAAAATATGTATCATCATCCGAAGGAGTTCATTTAAGGTCAGGCAGATTGAAATCACCTAACAATAAAATGTCGTCATTAGTGTCTAGTTCATTTATTATGTATTCTACGGACATCGAAAGACATTCGTAGACATCTGCGCTACTATTTGGAGGAACATAAGCGTTAAGAATATAAATATTGGAGTTACAATATGTAACTTTAACGCATAATAGTTCAATATTAGATGCGCAGGCAATTTCGATTAATGAACTAGTTAAATTATTTTTTATGGCTATTAAGACACCTCCACCAACAGAAGAAATGTCTTCCAAGTGTCTGTCTCTTCTAAAAACATAGAAACTATTGTCAAAAAGTTCCAAATTGAGAAAAGTGTTATTTAACCAAGTTTCGGTAAAAACGATAATATCCTCAGAAAAATTCTGAGTGGCTAAAAAGATGTCATGCGTCTTAGAACGCAAACCCCTTACATTTTGATAGTAAAGGGATAGCCGCTTCAGTTTTTTGAATTGGAACGGACAGTCTTATTATTTTTTTTCGACTTAAATTCTGAAATAAAGATATTATCCACCCATGCATTAGAATTTAGAATGGCAGAAACATGAGAAGATGCCACTGTAATTTTAAAAGATGCATGAGTTGGTTTATTACCGATTTTCCTGCAAGAAACGAAGGCATCGGCAGGAATAATTTGGTTTTGTTTAATATAGTTTATAACATTGTCAGTGGTAGTGTTAGCATTAAGACGTGAAATGAAAATGGATTTCAACCTTGGCAATGCTTGCAAGGAGACAGGTGCCACAGAACCACCAATCGTAATAACTCCTTGCGGATTAGGAATAACAGAAATGGATAGAGGAGTATCGATAGTGGAGGAAAGGGGTGGAGGATTATTTATAGGAGCAGAAGCAGGAAAGTTGGAAGTAGACGGAGAGGTATTTAGAGGGGGATCTAAGGCAGTTACTTCACAATTAGCAGCTGTGTCACTCGTCCCCCCCCCCCACACTACCCAAGTTAATATTCGACTTACGATTCTTATTTAATTTTCGTTTAAGTTTTCTTTTCTTCTTCAGGGAAATAGCTTGCTTGGGTAGAGTAGAGATCGAAGGTGTAGAAGAAAAAACCATTGCAGCCTCAGTAATAGTTTTATTTTGAAGCGAACTAACATCGGGTGAGACAGCTTCATTAAGGCTTTTTTCAATTTGGGGAGTTATGTCTAAATAATTATTTAGAATATCTCTGAAATTAATATTCAAATTGTTAAGATTTTCCCCAAATTGTTTAATTTTGTCAAAAAAGACCGACGGGGACAGGGCCCTGCACGATGGACAGTACCAATGCAGGCCCGAATGATTAGAGGATAATAAATCAGTAATAGTGTTAGTTAGGCCTGCACAAGAGGCATGAAAGACCTGTTCACAGGGACCTGAACAGGAAAACATGGCATTCAATATATTTTGACTTTTACATTGATCTCTTAAAGAGCAAGCTAACAAGTTTTCAGACGAAAAATAATCCATCATGAAAAAAAAAAAGACTAAGCTAAGACCTAAAATATTTTTAAAAGTGCTTACAACGGGTTAAAATTGTGAAAAGTATACCCGTTGAACAGCAACAACAACAACTTATTGAGATTAAGGTAAAGCAATGTAAGCGGACAAAGCAGAAAAGGGAATGAAAAAACAAAACTGATCACTGCTTTACACTGCTTGTAGAAAGAAATGTACTCACGTACGTATGTATGTTTACATTAAAGAATAAATTAAATTAAAGTAAGCAAACATGCAAAACTAAATCAAATCAAATTTCTACCAACACCAATTATTATTAAACAGCGACAATTATGTACGCGCAAAATAAATAAAATTATTGTTATTGAACAAAATTATTAAACACAAAGTAATATACGTATTAAAAAAAACAACACAAAAACACAACCGACACTGACAAAGAGACGAGATCAACTGAAACATCAAAGGTTGAACAACATTCAGACTGCAGAGGGACAAGATGATGTGCCTAGGGAGGAAGAACAACCTGAAGAAAATTTTATGACAGACGCCTCTCCAGCGTTCCTTACCTAGAATACACAACAAAAGATGGTAAGGTGTTGAATTTCTTGATCGACACAGGTGCGAACAAGAATTTCATTTGTCCGTCCGTATACAACAATCCTGTTGAATTAAAAAAACCCTTCGTTGTGCACTCTGCTGGCGGTGACATAAAAATATTTAAAAAAATTTCCGGCAGATTTTTTGAAAAAGCTGGCAACAACACTCTTGTTACATTTTATGTTTTGCCAGGCCTCACGACATTCCACGGCATTATAGGTGATGACACCTTGAAAGAAGTTGAAGCGGTTATTGACCGCAAATTAAATATTCTAACACTTAAGCCAGATATTAAAACTCCGTTCAAAGCCAAAATTTCAGAGGATATAAATTTTTTGATTGAAAAAGGACTTTGTGATAAAACACAGTTTCATCTAAAACAACTAATCGCTAAATTCGATAAACTTTTTGGTCCTATTAACGAACATGAAGTTGTAAATACGACAGTGAGGGCTGAGATCCGAACAAATACGGATGAGTCCATTTATATGAAAAGTTATCCATATCCAGTTAGTATGAAAAATGAAGTGGATAGACAGGTACAAGAACTCCTGTCGTCGGGAGTTATCCGCCCGTCCAAAAGCCCTTACAACTCGCCCATTTGGGTGGTTGCGAAAAGCCAAGGCCTAATGGGGAAAAGCAGTATCGAATGGTCATCGATTTTAAAAGATTAAATACGGTGACCATTGCAGATACATACCCTATTCCCGACATAAGTAGTACACTTGCGAGTTTAGGTTATGCAAAGTTCTTCACAACTATAGACCTCACCTCCGGTTATCATCAAATTCTGATGAGAGACAGAGATATTAAGAAAACAGCTTTTTCCACATTAAATGGTAAATACGAGTTCTTGAGAATGCCATTTGGGCTAAAGAACGCCCCTGCCATCTTTCAGAGAATGATAGATGACGTTTTGAAAGAATTTATTGGGAAAATATGTTATGTCTAAATTGACGACATAATCATATTTAGCAAAACTGAACATGATCATCTGAAAGACATAGAAACGGTATTCCAAAGGCTGCAAGAGTCAGGTCTAAGGGTAAATTTAGAAAAAACACATTTTATGGAAAGATCCGTCGAATTTCTTGGGTACATAGTCACACCTGATGGCATTCGCCCCGATCAAAATAAGGTCCAGGCCATTGAGGGCATTCTTCCTCCCGAAAATTTGAAGGAACTAAAAAGATTTTTGGGTCTTACATCATACTATAGGAAATTTATTTGTGATTATGCAAAAATCGCAAAACCACTCACCAATTTGACTCGTGGTGAGGTGAATTTGCCCAAGTAAAGGCTAATAAGTCAAGAAATGTAAAAATTCATCTCGATGATGAAGCCCTTCTGGCATTCGGTAGCCTGAAAAAACTCCTTACTTCTTCGGAAGTACTTACTTTTCCCGAATTCGACAAGCCTTTTAATTTAACCACTGACGCGTCCAACTATGCCATCGGGGCTGTCCTTTCTCAGGGGGAGCATGGCAAAGAGAAACCAATAGCCTATATCTCCAGTTCGTTAAATCGCACTGAAGAAAATTACGCGACAAACGAAAAGGAGATGCTGGCGATTGTATGGGCGTTAGATAACTTAAGGAACTATCTATATGGTGCAAAGAAAATAAAAATTTTCACCGATCACCAACCCTTAACTTTCGCATTAGGAAATAGAAATTATAATGCGAAACTTAAGCGTTGGAAACCACGCATTAAAGAATATAACTACGAGTTGGTTTACACTCCTGGTAAATCAAACTTTGTTGCTGATGCTCTTTCACGGTTAAAATCAGAGGTTAACCATATGCCTAATCAATCAAGTCACTTGGGGAATGAAAACGAAAGCGAGGGTACTATGCACAGTGCGGAACAAGACAGTACTGATCTTATTTTTCACGTAGAAGCACCTTTGAATGTTTTCAGGAACCAAATTGTTATTAAAATAGGGAGAGATCTACAGAGTGTGATACAACCACACCCTGGCTACACTCGCCACCTCATAAATACATGTTACCTAGGTAGAGATGAAATGATTAATTTTTTGAAGGACGCATTGAACCCCGGTGTATTCAATGGCATCTAAATCCAAGAGCCATGTCTGCCATTGCTCCAAGAAGTTTATGCGGATCATTTTGCAAACTACAAGATACGCATTACGCAAAAACTGGTTGAGGATATTACTATTCCAGAAAAGGTTTGTAGCATTATTGAGGAGGAACATAAAAGGGCACATAGGAACATAAAAGGGCCAAGGAAAATAGGCAGCAAATTTTAGAAAAGTTTTACTTTCCTAGTATGAGCAGTTTAATTACTAAATTTACGAAAAATTGTGAAATTTGCCGTCTCAATAAGTACGATAGACATCCCGCCAGACCAAAGCTACAGGAAACTCCCACACCGCAGTATCCATGCGAAGTCCTTCATGTCGATATTTTTGAGATTCGGGGTCAAAAATTTTTAAGTTGTATCGACAAGTTTTCTAAATTCGCGAAATTTTTCCACATTAAAAACAAATCTGCACTACATTTACGTGAGAAATTCAAAAAAATTTTACATTATTTCACGACGACGAAAATTATCGTCATTGACAACGAACGAAGCATTGTGAGCCCTTTAATTTCAAATTATATTACAGCATTGGGTATTGAGCTCTATCAAACCCCAACGCAGAAGAATGAAGTAAATGGGCAAGTGGAAAGGCTTCATTCGACCATAATTGAAATCTACCGTTGTCTTGACAGGGAAATGAGAAATATTAAGCCCAAAGAACTTCTCCATATAGCGGTAGATAGGTATAATAATTCCGTTCATTCGGTGATAAATAAAAAACCAAGCGATATATTTTTCAATAGAACCCAAAGAATAAATTACCAGAATTTGGTGAATTTCCGCGAAAAAGTGCACGGCGATGTAAGGGCCGAAATCGAACGCAATCAGGAACTTAGGAACCTAAGAGTTAACAAAAGCAAAACGGAGCCTAAAATTTACATCCAGGTGACGTTATTTATGTGGCAAATAGACAGATCAAAGCAAAACAGAAGGCCCTGTATAAAAAGGAAACTGTGGATAATGACAATAGGGTAACAATTACCACAGTAACAGGGAAAAAGTTCCATAAATCGCATATCAAAAATACATGAAGCTCGGTAAAAATCATTAAACTTTTATTTTTCTTTACAGCTGCAGTCTTGGCAAAATAACACCATACCTGCTAAAAATAAGGAAAATTTTTTTAATTACATTTTATCTTAAAACAAAAAACAAAAACATTTCATTTTCATTTTCACTATTAATATTTTTAATCTAATGTTAAGGTAGTCTTGAATTTTCTAATATTCAATTTTAAATTTTAAATTTAAATTAAAATCAGCCAAAAAGGCTACATTAATTAATCATAAATTTTGTGCTTAACACTATAAATTATCATATCTTGCTCTTAAACTTACTTTTAAAATTTTTTTTATTAATTTTGAATTTATCATAACCATACGACAAAAGTAAAATATAAGAAGAGTTTATTACTAATGGCTTATTAGCACTAGAATTAAGACAATTTAAAGGTCCACATAATCATCATATTACAGATTAATAGTTGCTGCGGTGTATGGCTTCCACGTTATCAAATACAAGGCTCCCATCATATCCATAAGGGAAGGTAATGGCTGGGTTGTAAGCGGTAGTTTCAAATTGGTACACGTCATAGACCTGGAGCGCTATAATGATATCCTAGCAGAGAAAAAATTTGTCTGCAACAAATTTCAAGGACAAGGAGAAGGGGCTGATCCTCGAGTTTCATGTAACGCAAATGGCTGAGCGCTTAAGTGAACTACAAGCTATCAGGACGAGAAAACCACGGTCAATAAATTGGATTGGATCCGCCTGGAAATGGGTAGCAGGGAATCCAGATGCAACCGACTGGGATACAATTTTGCAGAGTCAAGAAGAAATCATCGAAAATAACAATCAACAATATAAAATTAACAATAGGATTTTTGACGCGACAAAAGAAGTCATCCAGAAAATTAATCGCATTATCAACAGTGTTAACGGCATATCAAAGGAAATGGAGGCGGGCAAAGCCGAACAAGATTCAATTAATAAGGCGTTGCTATTGAAGGAAAAAATTGGAGAAATTGTTCGAGCATGCCAAATGGCAAAAAAAGGAATTGTAAATACCAACCTTCTTGACATGGAAGAAATTAATCAAATTCTAGCCGAAATAGAGACTCTACCATATCAAAACGCAATAGAGGCTATTGAGTACGGGAAACCTTCGATTATTTCCAACGGATCCCTTCTACTTTACGTACTTTCCATGCCAAAGTTAAAGGATGAAAAATATCACCTGCTGATAACACGAGCTACTATCAACAAGGGGAAACAGATCGATCTCAAGTATAGAAAGATGCTGGTGAACCAAAAAGAAACTTATGGCATGATAGGGAATTGCATTTCTATAAGCAATTCTACTATCTGCGAAGCAGCGGACCTGGAAAAACTGGATGAAGATTATTGTTTGCCAAGGATCCTCAAAGGTGGACAGGCTACCTGTCGGTACAAAACGAATAATGAGGTAATTTCTGAAATGATTAACGAGAACACTATTTTTCTTACAAATTTCTGTGGAGACGTCATCGCCAATAATGTGACAAGTTTCCTAAATGGGTCATACATTCTTCAGTTCAACAACGAGACGATCCAATTGCAGAACCGTACTTTCTCTAGCAGGACGATCTCTATTCTTCAAGCACTCCCGTCAGTGCTCTCCAACATCACGAATAAAGGAATGAAAGTGAACCTGGAATATCTCCATGACCTCAGCCTAAAAAATATTGGGCATGTCAATCGATTGATTGGGAAGCTGAATTTTTCCTTCGTTCTGATGCTGTAATTTTAACATTTGTAGCCGTTGTCGCATTTATCCTGTGGAGAAAAATTACTGGGAAAATTGACATCCCTGTTGTAAGTTACAAGAAATCCAGACAGCAATCATAAACCCTGTACCCAAACCAAACCGAAGTCCTACCATTCTCCACTCGTTTGAGACTCATCTGCGTGACGCAGATATTTGAAGAGGGAGGAGTTATCACGTTGCGTTCCCAGGCACACAGTACAAAAATGCTGACTACAGGTCTACGTTTGCACGCGTAACCAGCACACCAGTTCGTTCACCTGAGTCCACCGTGAGATCGCAGACGCAGCATAATTGTAAGCTAGAACTAAGTGCTTATTTTAGGTATTGAGGTTTATGTTTAATTATGTTCAAGTTAGTAAAGTGCAGTGAATAAACCGGCACAGTCTGGAATAAAAATAAGTGTAAAACTAAAGTAAAATCGTTCACATTGTTTTCATAGCCAAGGATTCTCTCTAGCTGCTCCTGTAGAAAAGTCTAGAAGCCGACGTTGAGGCTTCTAGCAACATTATTTTTTAAACCATCAAGGACCAAAGGAGATAATTTGCATGTTTTATCGGTCTGAGTATGGTTATTTGGGAAACTGTGTAAATGGAAAATCTCTTTAATTGAGACAAACATTTTGGTCCCTTGGAGATCCCAGTTATCTAGGTTTCACTAAACTTACAACGGTTGTGATAATTTTTCCAGAGTCAATCAGTTCAAGAACCTTGATGTGTACTTTAATGCAAAATTTTCCTTTGACACTCACCTTGAGTATTTAATCTCTAAAACAAACTTGCAATTTGGCGTTCTTAAGAGAAACTCGAAAGAGTTTTTGAATTTTTACATCTAGGACAATTTTAATAGTCTAGTTCAGTGGTCGATAAGCTTATTCGCCAAAGAGCCAAATATGTAATTTCAACGTTTAAAAAAAATTTAAGAGCCAAATCTGTTTATTAATTTAGTAAACCTTTATTATAATTTTAGACTTTCATTAAATTACGGGTATAATGAATAAAATAATTATTTCACACTTTAAAAAGATTTTATTTCTTGATAAAAAATAATACGAAAGTAAGGTATCCATAAATTTTAATCATGACAATGATTGAAAATTTAATGCGAACAATGTCCTTGCATCTCCTTGGAAAGTTTGAGTAAGTCAGATTTGTATGCCGTTGTTTTTAATTTTAGGCACGATTACAGGTTTTCATTAATAAGACGACTTCTCAGGTTACTCATGATAAAATTCATGCTTGAAAAAGATTGTTCGCATGAATATGTAGAACCGATAAGGGAAAGAACAGTAAACGCGAGGTTTTTCAGCTGATCTAAAGAGTCATCAATTGATGCTGTTAACTTACACTGTAATTCTTATTTCAATGACACTCATATCAATTGTTACACTTTTTCGCTTACTATCCGGACATTAGATAAAACTCATGTAATTATTTTCGGAAAACAAATGAATTTTTACAGAATTTTTTTTTCCGTGTAGGTTAGTAGCGCAATATTTTAAAATAATAAATTAAATCCAGCACTTTTGGTGCAGTCAAGGTTTATTAAAGTTTCCAATACTTGATCATTTGTTAAAACAAATTTACCAATATTAAAAAATTGGGGCAAGTTAGAGAAATTATTGGCATTCACCTGAACGTTATTGGAATAAAAAATAGATCCGAAGGATTGAACCTAATATATAAGGAAAAGATATAGTTTTTGTATAGAAAGTTTGAAAGAAACTCAAACTCCCGTCTACGTAAAATAAAAATGTTTTTGTCAGCTGGCAAACCTGACTTTCTAAATCGCAGATGAGCTTTATTACGTAAATTTTTGAGGTTTATTAGTTTATTAGTCTTTTTAAAATCATCAGAAAGAGTGCGAAAAACTTTCGAGCAACTATCAAAAATGTAGAAATGCAAGTCTAAAATAAGCGTTTTGTGGTGCACAGGCTCATTAGAAAGTGGTGCTTCACATTTGCGAAGTTCATATTTAAAATCATTACTGATGAAGACAAGATCTAAAATCCGATAAAGGTAATTTTTAGCATTATTTATTTGAGAGAGAATTAAAGCATACAGAGAGGCACAAAGGGTACAATCGATGGTATTCTTTAGGCCAAATGGCATTAAGATTTTTTCCTCATAGCAATGGTTCCATTCAATATGGCTCAGGTTAAAACACATAGCACGCATGGCACCTGGTTAGAATGGAGAGAGCAAACGACGAGATTTATATTAAAAATGTGATCATTAAATACACTTAAGCTAATAGAAGGAGGAATATAACTTAACTTACACGAGGAGAGCGCCAGATCACCACTCTGCCTAAACCGTGCCAAATTAGGCTCTCCGGATTTTTACGGAAACCCGGAGAAGTTACTATCGGCCAGGACACCCGGAGATTCTATCCATCTCCCTGTAGTTTCCGGGCGGCGCCCGGAGAGATGGTAACACTACACTGCGAAAACGCTTTGTTTGAATATAACATAACATAACATAACATAACATAACATAACATAACATAACATAACATAACATAACATAACATAACATAACATAACATAACATAACATAACATAACATAACATAACATAACATAACATAACATAACATAACATAACATAACATAACATAACATAACATAACATAACATAACATAACATAACATAACATAACATAACATAACATAACATAACATAACATAACATAACATAACATAACATAACATAACATAACATAACATAACATAACATAACATAACATAACATAACATAACATAACATAACATAACATAACATAACATAACATAACATAACATAACATAACATAACATAACATAACATAACATAACATAACATAACATAACATAACATAACATAACATAACATAACATAACATAACATAACATAACATAACATAACATAACATAACATAACATAACATAACATAACATAACATAACATAACATAACATAACATAACATAACATAACATAACATAACATAACATAACATAACATAACATAACATAACATAACATAACATAACATAACATAACATAACATAACATAACATAACATAACATAACATAACATAACATAACATAACATAACATAACATAACATAACATAACATAACATAACATAACATAACATAACATAACATAACATAACATAACATAACATAACATAACATAACATAACATAACATAACATAACATAACATAACATAACATAACATAACATAACATAACATAACATAACATAACATAACATAACATAACATAACATAACATAACATAACATAACATAACATAACATAACATAACATAACATAACATAACATAACATAACATAACATAACATAACATAACATAACATAACATAACATAACATAACATAACATAACATAACATAACATAACATAACATAACATAACATAACATAACATAACATAACATAACATAACATAACATAACATAACATAACATAACATAACATAACATAACATAACATAACATAACATAACATAACATAACATAACATAACATAACATAACATAACATCACATAACATAACATAACATAACATAACATAACATAACATAACATAACATAACATAACATAACATAACATAACATAACATAACATAACATAACATAACATAACATAACATAACATAACATAACATAACATAACATAACATAACATAACATAACATAACATAACATAACATAACATAACATAACATAACATAACATAACATAACATAACATAACATAACATAACATAACATAACATAACATAACATAACATAACATAACATAACATAACATAACATAACATAACATAACATAACATAACATAACGTAACATAACATAACATAACATAACATAACATAACATAACATAACATAACATAACATAATAATAATAATAATAATAGAGTTTAGCTACTACAGCTATTAGCCTTCTTAGCAATTTAGCTTGAAGCTTTAAACCAAGTAAAAAGCTTATTAATAAATTATGGAAATGAAAAAATTATACATGCAAATTAATTTGTTATATTTTTATAATTTTTTCTTAGCTTTGTCGCACTTTCTCAACATACCCACTCAGATCATAAATATATAAGCATAAAATTGCATGAATGCAATTGTATGGATTTATTTAAAGGACCTAAGGCATAAATGTTAGAAAAAATTTACCCATCAACCGGTGGGGCTCGGACAACACAAACATAAAGACCAACAACCATTGAGCTACAAAATTAACTATAGTTATTTTTCAATATAAGCTTGAGTTGACCTTTTGACAAGCTAATATCATATACATCGCAATTGTTGATTAGAGTAGCCATGCGATTAAAAGGAGTTGTAGCCATATAATTAGTTCTACTGACTGGTTGGTAAAATATCTGATATGAGTTACGATTACTCCTACGATTAGTGTTAAAATGAATATAATTCAGAAGCTCTGGCGCAGCAAGCGACTCTGATACAAGCTGATGCAAGTAAGTTGTACCCGCAATATTTCTACGAGTGCTCAAAGACTGCAGACGTAATAACTTTAAACGATCCTCATAAGGAGGAAGGTTTAAGAGGTCATTCCAGTTTAAGCCCTTGAGAGCAAACCGAACAAAATTTTTTTGGATTCGTTCTACTCTATCTAAATGTAAGCTATTTTTAGAACACCAAACTTCAAATGATTTCAGGTCAGACTGAAGGGCAAAATTGTCATTATCCACCTTCACAGTTCTGTAAATTTTCATATCATTAGCATATATAAGCAGATGAGAGTTTTTGATTATATGAGTAACATCATTGATAGCCAAAATAAACAGGAGCGGCCCCAGGTGACTTCCTTGCGGAACACCTGAAAACGCTGTAAAAGGAGAGGACAACACCCCTCGAAATCTTATTCGATAAGAACGATCAAATAAATAAGATTCAATCCATCTCACAAAGTTTATAGGAAATCCTAGTTTATTTAATTTAAACAAAATTAAACTATGTGGTAATTTGTCAAATGCTTTACTAAAGTCTGTGTAGATACAGTCTACTTGCGACCCAGAAGTAATTGAACTTAAAGCAAAAGACGTAATATCAAGAAGGTTAGAAACGGTAGATCTGCCATTAACAAAACCGTGCTGACGAGTTGTTATGACTTCACTACAGCACACCTTAACTTGATCATAAATAATTCGCTCAAAAAGCTTTGGTATTGATGATAACTTGGCTATAGGCCTGTAATTAGAAATATCATTTTTAATCCTTTTTTAAAAATAGGACTTATAAAAGATTCCTTCCAAAATTTAGGAAAATAGCCATCATTAATAGATTTATTAAAAAGAAAACTGAGTGGTTTACTCAGGTTAAAACTACAATTAATTAAAACTGTGGCTGGAATGCTGTCAGGCCCAGAACCAAAGTCATCATCAAGGGATGCAATATATTTTACTATAAGTTCAGGGGTAAAAGATATTGCACCAAATAGAACCTGAGGATCAGTATTCATATACTCAAAGTAGTTGACATCAGGGCTAAACACTTCAGTTGAAAAAGATTGTTTGAACAAATTAGCGAATAACCCAGCTATAATTTGGGGATCGCTGGTGAGCCCGTCGATAGTCTTGAATTCTGATGGAAAACCATCCGACTTTTTTTTAGAGTTTATGAATCCCCAAAAATTTTTGGGGTCATGAAGAATATTGAGCTTCATTTTATTCAGATAGCCAGAATAAGCTAAAGCTGATTCGAGATTAAATTCTTGGAAAAGCTGCAGATACGCTTCCAGGTCAATGCGGTCCTGACTACAAACGTATTTATTCCATGCCCTATTGCGGCCGTTACGTATTTTCTTCAAATCCTTAGTGTACCAGGGGTACGAGGAATCATTAACATACCGCAGAGTATATGGCACAGATAAAGATATTGCCGAAAAAAGTTCTTTATAAAAATAATTTACGCACTCACCTAAGACGTTATTATTAAAAAATTCTAACCAAATCTTAAATCTATCGTTTAGGATATTATTCAATTTCAAGAAGTCAGCTTTCTTGAAATTAAATTCAAAGAATCTGCTAGAAGAATTGGCAGTCACTATGTTATCTCTATCCGATTGGTACAACACACTCAGAGGCGGATGGTACGCATCAACCGCAGATAAAGCATGAGGAGCATTTTGCACAACAACATTACTACTGTCTGTAGTCAAGACTAAGTCCAGTTGTCGATTGTGGGAATTTTTAATACAACTAACTTGTTGTAAATTAGACAGGATTTCGTCAACAAAAATTTGTTCTTGTCGAGTTATTGGACTAGATACAAAATAATATGTACCGTTGTCCGAAATATTCCATTTTAAGTCAGGCAAATTAAAGCCACCTAACAATAAAATATCGTCATTGGTATAAAGTTTATCTATGACAAATTCTACGGCCCTCGAAAGGTGCTCGTAGACTTCTGTGCTACTATTGGGAGGAATGTAGGCGTTAAGGATGTACAAATTGGACTTAGAAAAAATTACCTTAACACATAAAAGTTCAATACTAGCAGCACAGGGAATATCAATTAAAGAACTAGTATGACTATTTTTTATAGCAATTAATATACCCCCTCCAACAGGAGACGAGTCGTCCATATATCTGTCTCTTCTAAAAGCATTAAAGCTATTATCAAACAGTTCCTGATTAAGAAAAGAGCTGTTAAGCCAAGTCTCGGTAAAAATTATAATATCTTCAGAAAAGTTCTGAGTAGATAAAAAAATGTAATGCGCTTTCGAACGCATACCCCTTACATTTTGGTAGTAAAGGGATAAACGATTTAGTTTTTTGGTCCAGAACGAACGTTTTGGACAGCCTTGTTTTTTTTAGATTGAAACTCAGACTTAAAGATATTATTAACCCACATCTTCGAATTATAAACAGCAGCAAAATGACAGGAAGCCACTGCAATTTTAAAAGATGAATATGTAGGTTTGTTACCGATTTTCCTACAGGAAATAAAAGCGTCAGCAGGAATGACATTTTGTTGCCTTATGAAATCCCTAACAGTATCAGCTATTGTGTCAGGGTGTAAACGGGAGATAAAAATGGATCTAGGTTTAGGCATAGCTTTCAAAAAAATAGGAACAGTAGATCTTATAGCAAGGGGACTATTATCTACTGGACTAAGATTAGTGGCGTTAAATGCTTCAGGTAAAGTTTCTAGGGGAGGATTTGGCGAAACTCTTTCAGGGATATTGGCTTTGCAGTTCGGTTTTTTAGTTGGCTTGGTCTTCTTCTTTGGATTTTTTTTCTTCCTAAGTGAATTAGCTTGTTTGGTGCCATTTGAAGCCGAGGGAGTGGATGCAGAAGCGGTAGGGACATCAATTATAGTTTCATTGGATGGCAAACTATCGTTAGGTGAAATGGTTTCATTAAAATTGTTTTCAGTTTGGGGACTTAAGACAAGATAATTGCTTAAAATATCTCTAAAATTAGTATTTAGATTGTTTAAATTATCCCCAAATTGTTTTATTTTGTCGAAGAAAATCGACGGGGAAAGGGCTCTGCAGGATGGACAGTACCATTGCAGACCCGAACGGTCAGAACATAATAATTCTGTTACTGTGGTGGTCAAGTTTGCACAAGACGCGTGAAACATCTGCTCACACGGCCCTGAACAAGGAAACATGGAATTCAAGATATTCTGACTTTTGCATAGATCTCCTAAAGAACAAGCTAGCAAGTTATCAGAAGAAAAATAGTTCATATTTAATAAAGAAATAAAAAAATGTAAAAAAAAGCAAAAGAAAATATTAAAAAAATAAATAATTAAGAAATCAAAAATTTTTTTTTGGTTACAAAAGTTGAAATATTTTAGCAAACAGATGAAACAATGTGTTAATGTTTACAAAATATAGACACTATTACAAAGCAACAACAAAAAAGCAACGTAAGTTTAATAGATTATTGTAAACAAACAAAGCACAAAGAGGAACAGAAAAATTTATTCGCGCTTAAGCTGCAGCAATGCAAGCAACTATTGCTTATTTTAAAATTAATAGAAAATTTTAATTAATTATCACAATTTTTTAAGCAAAAAAACAAATTTTTAAATTACAATTATAACACAGACACTAAATGAAAATTAGTAGACAACATAAATTAAAAAAATTTAACAAAAATGCACTAAAATATTACAAAAAAAAGTCACAACAATAAAACACACTACCGTCACCGACAAATAGACAAAGTCAACATAACATAACATAACATAACATAACATAACATAACATAACATAACATAACATAACATAACATAACATAACATAACATAACATAACATAACATAACATAACATAACATAACATAACATAACATAACATAACATAACATAACATAACATAACATAACATAACATAACATAACATAACATAACATAACATAACATAACATAACATAACATAACATAACATAACATAACATAACATAACATAACATAACATAACATAACATAACATAACATAACATAACATAACATAACATAACATAACATAACATAACATAACATAACATAACATAACATAACATAACATAACATAACATAACATAACATAACATAACATAACATAACATAACATAACATAACATAACATAACATAACATAACATAACATAACATAACATAACATAACATAACATAACATAACATAACATAACATAACATAACATAACATAACATAACATAACATAACATAACATAACATAACATAACATAACATAACATAACATAACATAACATAACATAACATAACATAACATAACATAACATAACATAACATAACATAACATAACATAACATAACATAACATAACATAACATAACATAACATAACATAACATAACATAACATAACATAACATAACATAACATAACATAACATAACATAACATAACATAACATAACATAACATAACATAACATAACATAACATAACATAACATAACATAACATAACATAACATAACATAACATAACATAACATAACATAACATAACATAACATAACATAACATAACATAACATAACATAACATAACATAACATAACATAACATAACATAACATAACATAACATAACATAACATAACATAACATAACATAACATAACATAACATAACATAACATAACATAACATAACATAACATAACATAACATAACATAACATAACATAACATAACATAACATAACATAACATAACATAACATAACATAACATAACATAACATAACATAACATAACATAACATAACATAACATAACATAACATAACATAACATAACATAACATAACATAACATAACATAACATAACATAACATAACATAACATAACATAACATAACATAACATAACATAACATAACATAACATAACATAACATAACATAACATAACATAACATAACATAACATGACATGACATGACATAACATAACATAACATAACATAACATAACATAACATAACATAGCATAACATAACATAACATAGCATAACATAACATAACATAACATAACATAACATAACATAACATAGCATAACATAACATAACATAACATAACATATAAAATATTTCATATAGAGCAATTAAATATTTGATTGAGCCAAATATAAAAGTCATCCACCAAAATACACCACTATTTGATCCAAATACAATATCTTTGACTCAAACAAATATTTGATTGCTCTATATGAAATCTACATTTGTTATATTCAAACAAATCGTTTTCTCAGTGTAGAGACAGATTGAACCCGAAGAAAGATTATTAAAAACTTTAAGTTCTTTAAGAGGGCGTTACACCGCTCTTAGTAGGAAAAAACGCTGTCGCTGTTGGTTAGGAGATAGATTGAATCCAGAGTAAAGATATTGGTTTTTAGAGGAGATGCCACGCAGTTTGATATGATTCACAAACAAAATATACTGGATTTAGCTCAGCCCATAATTTTCACAATTCAGAATTTTTATGGAGAGGCTCAAACTTCCCAAGGGTGTACATTAGGGCGGATCGATTTTTTTTTTCAAAAAGGGTATGGCAGGAAAATATTTTAGGGGCAATTCTGAGCAACTTTGCCAAAGAAACTATGGGTCTAAAATCAATTTCGAGCCTCCGCATTTTCACAAATTGGTTTTGAACAGTACTTATATTAGATTTGTATGGGAACAACTACAAAGTATTTCATATTTAAAGGAAAAATTATGGTAAATCGGCCTTTTTGATGTCGGTGGAAAGGTATTGTGCCTCTTTTGTATTTACCATGTTATTTTAATTTTTTGTAAGAATAGTGGAGTGCTGAAGTACTTAAGTCGAAAGGTAATGGAAAACAATTATTTATTCAAAAATAAAAATCTATCATTGAAAAATCTGCCATTGAAAACGAGTAATTATTCCGTGAAAGTTTTGATCGTCAATTGTGATTTTTTCGTTTTTTCCTACTATGGAGCTATCGATAAGACCCATATCCTCCAGATGCAACCTGTTGCATATACCATCTCAAGATGTTCCCTACCTTTGGCTTGCAAAGTGATTTAAATGGACTGAATTTCTCAAATAATAGTGATTTATAAAAGTATTATAGTCCTTTGAGTGAAAGTGCTAAAGCTGAAAGCAGAATATTTTCATACAAAAGTATTACACCACAAGTAGTAAAAAAATGAATTGAAATTTGGAAAAAATTAAATATCAAAATAATTAATGTTAGAAGTATTGCTACAAAGTTAAACGCCTTGGTCGACTATTATCAGAAATAAACATCATTTTATCAAATATTTAACCTCTGACGATCGACCACTAACTGGTCCAAAAATGCCTTCCTTCCTGTAATTGTTCCCATAAAAGTGCAATATGTACGTAAGTACTGCTCAAAACCTATTTGTGAAAATGCGGAGGCTCGAAATTGATTTTAGACCCATAGTTTCTTTGGCAAAGTTACTCAGAATTGTCCGTAGAATATTGTCTTGCCATACCCTTTGATGACTTTTTCCCGCCCGAAGAAATCGACCCGCCCTAGTGTACATATGGTATGTATGTAAAAAAAAATTTAATAAGTGTAAAGGAAACTAAAGTTGATAGTTTTTGAAAAATTTCGTTTCAAAAAATGTTCAAAAACGTCAAAACAAGCAAAGTGTGCAGATATTAAAAGAATAACCTATATGTAAGTATGTATGTACATCGCGGTTGCTACTTACATTACTCAAATACACACTGTACAATTTATAGAGCAATCGCGTTGCACAACTAGATTGTATGCTATCATTTAATAATGTTGATGTTCTTACATTTTGTACATTGGGTAAATAAACGAATAAAATGAGACGCAAATCCACATTTGGGGCTAGAAAATTTGAGGTAGATACTAAACCGAAATAGTTAATTAAGCGTTAGTTAATTAAACGTGAAATTTAGTATGAAGAAGTAAAAAAAATTCACGGGGTTTCCAATATCAAGGCAATTAACCGTGAAAAGCAATTATCCGTGAGGTAATTAACCGGGTTGTACTGTATACATAACTAAATAATATTATATTTAAATAATTCGAGAGAGCATTATATGTACTCATGTTTTTTAAAAAATAACAAATGAATTCAGCGTAAGCATTCAAAATATTAATTTTACCCAAATAAATCTCTTCAATACCCTCAAATAAATATCATGTTTGACCCAATAAACAGTTCAGTTTGACTTTTAAAATAAAGCAAACCATTACGGTCAAACGATTTATTTTGGTATGGATCCGTGAGTCACCCACATAATAAATCTGTTTCAATAAATAAGAAATAATTTTCGAACAATCAATATACTTTCACATAGTATTGAGAGTAACCAATATTCATTTTATTTAGAGAAAATTCATGTATATTTGACTACACTCAGCTATATTTTGGAATTTCTCTTGAGCGTTATTGTTCATATTTGTTAAACCGATTGAACTAAGTTATTTTCTAGAGATAATTGAAATAAATATTACACGTAAGAAGCCAATTTTTTTCAAAAATAACTTTAAAACAATAGATTTTCTTTCAATCCATTTCTTATGAATGTTCCCCATGCAAAATCTGAGTTGAAATGACATCAAAATGTTCTAGTGTATAATAACTTTAAATGGCTTTTAACGTGAATCAACTTGAGTAATTTCCTCTCCCACAAATTGAATTCGCCACGATGTTCGAAGGAAGTGGCAACAAATTTTCAAATCAAATTCGTTTCCTTATTTTCAATGCTGCGTTCCAAATGAATTCCACGACCATTAGAGCTTTTCATGTAATCAAATTACAATCAAGGTACACAAAAAAGAAGTAAGTTCCGCTTAAATTGCATATTTTCACTACAGTTTCTTTGCAATTATTAAGTTCCTTAAGTTTGCGGCGCAAGGAATTAAAGAAGATTGTTAATATTTATAGGTCACAAGATTTTCGGAGAATATTGAAAATGTAGAGAAAAAACTGAAGAAATGATGTGATCGTTATAACACATATTCTTCTAAATTTCCTTATATGACTTATGCATGTTCCCAGTACGAGTACATAAACAATGTCATATATTTAGTTGCTTTATGTTATTTAGATTATTAATAAAATAATTTGTTTTTTTGCTAATTTTTCGAAAAATTGAGAAGAAAGTAAGCTCGTCCTCGAAAAAGTACATTCCGTTTCTAATTTCAGCACCTACATTCACGAAAAGATTATATTTTATCACCAGGCTGGTTAGTAAAATTCGAAAAGGGTTTAGCGCTGCGAGACAATGACATTGAAAATGTAGAAGCATAAAACCCTGCGCTTATGGAGAGATAGTATGCAGTAGCGTAGCTAGGGTGGTGCTCATGGTGCGGTCACAAGGCTTTGGTGGGCGGCCAAATGGTTGGAAAGATATCACAATTTGCTAGGGATTTTGATTGTCAAAAATTGGGATTTTTTTTATTACTGAATGAAATCAATGTGAATACCTATACCTTCATAGTATCAGTTAAATATATCTCATTTTGTTACTTAGGGGACTGCATTCGAATTGTTCGCATCAGGCGCCAAAAAAGCAAGCTACGCCTCTGAGAGTTGAATTAGTTCACCAATTGCAGCATTTTTTCATACTCAACTTGTTTTGTTGGCTTTTTTCAATGCTAGAATCAGATTTTCAGAAACTAGAGTTTGGCAGCTCCAAAAAAATTATTTAAGCTTCTTAAGTTCTGACATTGAAATGGATTGAAACCAAATTTTTATCGAAAAACGGGGACAACACTTAGGAAAGCCGTGAGTTACAGAATCCAATTTTAAACTTTAACAATGAAATGTTTTCAACATTTGGTCGAAATCAAGTCAAAAAAATTTTTATTCCAGATTTATATTTTGAAACCATTTTCAACTGACTGAGTAATTGATATATTTTTGCCAAACCACAATAGAAGAAAATGTAAATCAAAATATGTATGAGCAGAGCAAAGAAATAAAATAGTAAAATTTTAAAAAAAATTGGTGAGTAAAACAATTAAAACAAGGGAATAATGCACAGTGCAAGCTGTCACTTTCTTCCTGCTGAAAGTGACGAGCAAAACAAAAAATACAAAAAAAATAGTCGTTACTTTTAAATATTTAACAAATAACCCCACCAAGCGCGAGCCTTTCTATCGAAGCGCGGGATACATTTTCCAAATCAAAGACTCTCAGAGTCTAAAATCAAACTATATTAATTAAAACTATACATAAATAGATAATTTTTTTTTTTGTCCAACTAAAATCATTAAAATGAATTACACAAGCTTATAGTCAGGAAATGACACGGACCTGTTTATGAAATTAATATGTGGTATGGTCTCTTGATCTCAAAAATCCGCCTTTAAGAATTATCTCTGATTAGGTTTTCGAGATATCTACGGGTGATTTTTGATGTTCTTGTCGCTAAAAGCTGACCTAATATTATTCATTACAAATACCGTTTGGACTAAGTTATTTTATCAATTATGTCTAGAAATGAATGTTTATTAAATTACCTACAACTTTTTACAACATTTTGTGCTAGTCTAATAACTATTCTAGGAAATATTGACGAATTCTTAGAAGCTTTTGGTCTTTCCTTTGCGAAATCTGTAATTAGAAATTTAGAAAATATTAGTCCACCAACAAAATGTTTCCTTTAATGTTAAGTTAGTACTCTTGCACAGGGCCGTATCTAGGGGGAATTGGGGGGATAGAACCCCCGAAATTTTTTGACGGACACTATATAGAAACGATTTTGCAAAGAATAGACACTATGTAAAATTGACTTTGAGAGGAACACACCATACAAAAATGGTTTTCTCAAACGAACAGACACTATATCAAATCGATTTTGTAAAAAAAAGTCTGAAAAAAGTATAAGCAGGGCAGCATAAAATATTTATGATAAACCTACGAAATATTTATGTAAATATGGACGAAAAGTGGGCAAAATATTGATGGTAATATTTACGAAAAAAAAAATATTAATATATTTTCTTTAATTTATTTTATTAACGCTCAAGAAAGTCATGGAAACGGTTACGATGAATGAGGATAAGTTTTCTCAAATTTTCAAACAAAAATTATCAAAGGTAATCTTCCAAGATTCTTTTATTATATACGAAGCAAACGTACGTTCAACAGCACGTGATGCTAAAGGTACATATTTGAATACTTCAATTACACGTCGGGCTCGTTGGATACACCCGTTTTTGGTATGCCTACAATTACTTTGAAATTGACTAGCCCAGTACTCTGATGGACAACATAATTAAATTTCCTGAGGAATTGTGGTTTTCTCGACACTGCCTCAAGTCTAGGGTGGATTGATTCAAATTTTTCCAAAACATCAGTGACAGATTCGCCCTTTGTCTTTGTTTTGCTTTGTAATTGTTAGAGAAATGATCAAGAAAAACTATTTTTAGATCGCGAATTAATTTTTTAGATTCGGTAAATTAATTGTCTTTCGGGCTTTGTCAATACATTTTGCTTAATTTTCATCGAGAGTACCCAGAAAATATATCTTTGAAATTACTTACGAAATAAACAGCTGCATAGGTCCAGGCACCTCAGCGAGTTGTAATCGGTTGTGGAAGCAATGGCCTTTGAGGAAATATCGATTTGAGTAGCTAACTTCGAAAAGGAGCTTACAATTATATTAGAAAAAATAGTTAGATAAAATTTAATCATTACAATGTCTCGTTTCTTCGTTGTCGAAATATTTGTCCGAGAATTGAAACGAGAAAATATTGATTTTGAAACTTGAAATTTTCTAAACAAGCACTAAATTTTTAATTGAAATTAGTTTACATGTGTCAGTTTTCAGTATGGTCTGGTTATGGAAGGTCGCCAATGGACAGTGGTCGGAGGTCAGTACTTAAGTAGTTGATAAATTGATAGCGAGTATGCCTAAGCATGCCATAAATTTTTTAAATAAAAATAGGAAAAATTGCAGAAAAAGTGTCATTTTACAGGATTTAATTTTTCAAAAACAGGATTGATTACAGGATAATTTTTTTTTTCTTTTTGAAGGAGATTGGATAGTAATTGTTGTGTATGAATAATAAATATTTGGGTACTTAAATTTAATCAGATATTCGTTCAGTTTCAACAAAATACACCCAACGCAAAAAAAAAAGCCGCACGCACATAAGACTAGAAATTCAAAGTTTACGTTGTTGGGATTTCCACGAATATAAACTAAGCGCGCTGATTTTTTTTCGGGGAATTCCCTCGGTTGTTCCTTATTACTTTTTCGAAGTTTTGTGTGTGCTTTGTTTGAATAGAGTTTTTTATTGAATTTTGAAAAGTGGTACAATTAATATCATGGTTAGAGGAGCGCAGTTGTCACAAATTCAGAAGGGCGTTATTATTGGTTTAGCCGATGAAAATGTACCTATTCGTAGGATAGCGGCTAGAATACAGTGTAATGAAAGCTCAGTGCGCCGCTTTTTAAAAAAATATTGGGAAACTGGTCAATCGGAGAGAAAAAAAGGCTCTGAACGGAAGAAGTGCACCAATCCGAGGGAAGACCGGATTATTTTAAAAACATGTCTTTCAGATCGCTTCAAAAATGCAGGTGAAATTAGAGCAGAGATACAGGAATCACATCACATTCAAATATCTACACGAACAGTCCAATATCGGCTGAATGATATGGGTATGTTGGCCAGAAAAGCTGCAAAAAAACCACTACTTACTAAAAAAATGAAGGAAAAGCGGCTTGACTGGGCTAAAAACAAAAAAAATTGGACTGAATCTGACTGGTCAAGAGTCATATTCTCAGATGAATCCAAATTCAATCTCATCGGACCGGATGGTTTTCGCACAGTGCGCCGTAGAGTTAATGAACGCTTTCAGGAAAATTGCATCCTTCCCACCGTCAAGCATTCGCCCTATGTCATGGTATGGGGATGCATTTCCAAATACAAAGTGGAGGCAATTTTAATGCTAGAGGGTGCAGTGAATGCCAAAAAATACGAAGAAATAATTTTCACCGGGCTTATCCCAAGCTTAGAGTCAATAACAGAAATGGAGGCAAGTCCCATTTTTCAAGACGATTCTGCTCCTTGCCATAGAGCGCACTCGGTAAGCATCAACTTGAATTTCTAATATCCTCACCACGTTTTTGAGTTACTTGGTCCTTTTTTGTGTTTCAGATTACAAAATTAAAGGATGATCTGGGCATTATTTCATTGGACTGGCCAGGAAACAGCCCAGATCTCAATCCAATTGAAAATGTTTGGAGTATAATGGGAGCCAAAATTAACAAATTGAAGCCCAAAACCATGATAGAGCTGAAGGAAACCATTAAAAAAGTTTGGTATCAAGAAATTACGGCAGAATATTTGGGAGCATTATTTGATTCTATGCCCAACAGGATCAATAGTGTCATTAAGGCGAAGGGGGGCACTACAAAATATTGAAAATTATTTAAAATTATTAAAAAAAAAAAATTTTGTTGCTTATTAATAAAAATTAATAATTTATAAATAAATTAGTAAGAATAAATTTTCTTTGTTCACAAAAATTATGTTTTCATATTTTTAAAAATATTAATTTATGATTGGTCTAATAGTGATAAGATAGCTGAAACTGGAGGATGTTTGGTTAAAAATTTATTTTGAATTGTTGAAAGTATATTTTTTATATTTAGCCTTTATAATTCTACTGAGAGTAAGTCCACACATAATTTAAAAGGTACATTTTCATAATTTGGATCGACATATAAAAGTTTTGCAGGACTAAAACTACGAATTGCAGCAAAAATGGAATGCGGCTTTTTTTCTTGCGCTGGGTGTACTTGTCTTTCGCTTTGATTTTTCGCAGCATGACCGGTTTTTTTTATCCAATTGTAAAAATCAATGCACGACATATTTAAATTTATCTTAGTGGTCAGAATGGCTTTTAAAGCCATGGTTGGAAGCATCAGTGTAAATTGGCACATAACGTCGATGCGACAACTCATCCTTGATTATCCTGTTTGCCTCAAATGTTTACGACGATAGCTTGACATTTCGTTCTCGACAGCTTAAATTTTTTTAGTCTAAAACATGTACGAAAAATCTTCGTAGTACAATCTGCCGATGCGAAGCTGTGATTTCCATTAATAATGTGAAATGCACATATGCCTTCAATCGTAGCTGTGGCGCTATCGAACGTTGAATTGAAAAATTCGTCAACTTTTTGACTGGAAGAAGCTGCGGACAAGGCGTTGTTGTATTTTGTTGATTTCAAGTGTTGACCAAAATCAGCGTTGCCGCCGGATGCTATTGAAAAATTTCCATTGCACTTTTTACAAAACAGCACCATTACTTTTAGTGCTTTTCAAAAATGTATATTTTTCTTTCAGTTTGTCGCTGAGAACGGTTAGTCGATTTTTTCATAATATCACAAAAAAAAAATTACAGAAAACAAGTCACAAATTATCAAAAAGAAAACAGCTGTTTTTGAATTAACACTTTGTTTCGAAGGCACTGCTAACAATCGTAAAACAAGTTAAAATAAATGGAAATTTTTAAGAAAATTTTTAAAATTCTCAAAACTTGGAAAATAATTGAAATGGTAATGTCTTATTTGACAACTTTTCTTGTAAAGCAGTTGTGATCACGTTATCAACGTAAGAGTTGCCGAACACAAACTAAGCGAGAAAAAGATACATAACTTTCAAGAGAAATGTAAAGTTTAAAATAAATACAGGATAATTACAGGATAGTTACAGGATTTTTCACAAAAACACAGGAGTCATTTTTTTACAGGATATTCGCTGAAAATACAGGAATATCCTGTAAAATACAGGATAAATGGCATGGTTAAGTATACCTCATCATTACAGCCAAAAACAGCCACATAAAATATTTAAAATAATTTAAAATGTTAAAATGCTTAATTCACAAAAGTGTTCACTATAAAATAAGTATAAAAATAACTACCCAAGTTACTGAATATATGAAATAATTTAGTTTTGATTTTTTTTTAACTAGAATAAAGGATTTTCAAGTTTTCTGTAAACGATTTTTTAAAAAATTTTTGTTGCAAAAAAAAAATACAACCTTTAAACCAGAAACATGTTTTTTATGAACGAACTAACTATACTATGTATATGTTCATATCGCTCACTTACTTCAAGACTGGTGTAACTCAAAAAACGTGATTTTTGATTTACTGATGCAGACAATTCTTTTCATCATTTTCATATAAAAAGTAACTTCTTGAAAACTTTAAAAGAGTTTTTCTAACTTTAGGTTTTTTGAGTTATGTCAGTCTTGAAGTAAGTGAGCGATAGTGCATAGCATACTTAGTGTTTACAAAATTTGAAAGTGAGTTACCAAAAAAAAAGTTGCAAAAGTTTATTTTCAAAATTCTCAAATCCAAACCAAACCGACCGAAAAAATGGGATTTCCTACCATGAGTTGGAAGAGAAATATAATTTATCAAAACATTGACAACGTTACTGCAACAAATTTAGTTAAGCAACAGTCCGGGCAGGTCAGAAAAAGTTCCACATAACCTAGAGAAGAAGCTCGAATATTACGAGAAACTGTTAAAAACCCATCAGTAACAGCAACCGACATTAAGAAAATATTAGACTTAAGTTTTTCTGCGTCCACAATAAAACGACGCTTGAATAATGCTGGGTTTTAAAATAATTTGGCGAAGAAAAAGCCACTGATCAGCTTGAAAAATAAGATTGAGCGATTAGCACTTGCAAAAAGTATGGTTCGATGGCTCTGAAATTTTGGAAGAAGGCAAGGCGAATGTAAATTTGAATTGATTGGCAAAAACAAAACATAAAAAAGTATGGAGAAAGACGCATTAAGGTCTGCATTAGCAATTTCAGCAATACGATGTTAAGCATGAAGGCGGCTAAATTATGATGTGGGGATGTTTAAGCTGGGCTGGAGTACACGGAAAAAACACCAACTCAAATTTTATTAAAAATTAATAGGAGATTATAAAAATTAAAATCTGAAAACAAATATTACTCTTTTACAGCAATAAATAAAAAATCATTATTAAAAATTCTATTCTAGTTTGTAATTATTTTCATTTTACATTTTTTAATAAGTGCATATTAAAAATTAATTTCTTCATTTTATTAAATTTCAATAAATTGCGAAATTAGAATTTTTACATATTTCATATTGTAATATATGATTCCCGCTTTATAATTTTTAAAAAGTAGTTATAGAAAAATTATTTCAAGATATGTAATTTTTATTATATTGAATTTTATTTCTCTTTTGTTTTTAATTTGTACTCTGTTTGAGTTCTCAACATGTTCATGCAAAAAAATAAATATATAAGGCTTGCCAAACTCTTACTAATTGGCTTTGAAGTAATGTTTTGAACAGAATTTAGACGGGGTCGGGAAAGCGGCAACGGAAACTTGCTGGCCGTCCGAATTTTGTTCAACCAGCGTTGCCATATTTACAGTTTTAACTGCGCAGTTTTTTTTTATATATTACATTTTTTTTTATAAAATGCTGGCCAACTTTATCCCATGAATCAATAATATACAACTGGCAACTCTGCTCTGATTGACTGTTGACAAAAAATTTGAAATCGGTGAAACATTTTTTTTCGAAGTGTTCAAGTGCAATTATAGTGTTAATTAATTATTTTAAGTGAAAAAACAATATATTAAACAAATATTAATATCAAAAAAGTGTTTAATAAGCTTAAAACAAAAAAAAAAAATTAAAAACATATATTGACGTTTTCGAAGTGGGCATTTGCAAACAAGACAGCCGCAAAAAAAGTAAGCTTCTGGGAATAAATTTAAATATATTTTTTGGCTAAAACAAAATGTCTATAAGTATATTTGTATTTGATTGATAAAAAAGGTCCTGGAAAAGCTGTACATTACTTCAGATTTTCAAGTAAGACAAAGCATGACAGAATATGCTCAATGCACTTTAAAAATAAAGATTTTGAAAGAAATTTTAAATTTGAAATGGGTGAGTTGCAATTCATGCCAATTATATGTATACTTAAGCCTCTAACGATGGTGTCATCTTATGTTAAATAGGGTCAACCGAAAACAATGTGCCCAAGCTTAAGCCCGATGCAGTTCCAAGCGTTAAAGAGCCATTACAAGAAGTAAATTCAACACAACTATGTAATGCTGAAAATAGTATTGATATAGAACATGGCGACGGTTGTAGAGACCTTAACAACAATGCTCTTAGTCTTCAAATTCGAGCTTTGGAACAGCAAATGTAAGTAAATTACAAGTAAAACTTGATACCAATAACCAATTAGCTGAAATAAATGGAATGCAATTTTCCTTAGAGAATCATTGCGGCTCGAAAATGAAACTATGAAAAATGTTCATAG
This sequence comes from Meiosimyza platycephala, assembly GCA_963662105.1. NCBI lineage: Eukaryota > Metazoa > Arthropoda > Insecta > Diptera > Lauxaniidae > Meiosimyza > Meiosimyza platycephala. Next base: position 38,339,465 of record OY759210.1, on the reverse strand, counting down.
CCAAAATTTGAACACAATTAAAGAGCTGCGTTGTCAATTAGAAAGCGTTAATTTGTGTAAGCAAAATTTAGAAGAAACGTTGGGAAGAATATTTACTGCAGGGCAGGTGAAAAAAATGAAGAATGGCGATAAAAGACAAAACTGGATGGAAGCCGACATTGCCCAGTCCATAACGCTATATTTTACAAGCGCCAAGGCTTACAAGCTATTAAGGAAGAAAAAGTTTCCATTGCCGTCGGTAAGAACTTTACAGCGATGGGCCCAAAAAACTGATGTCTCAACAGGTATTTTGGAGCCTGTTGTAAAAATTTTGTCTGCGACCAATCATATGACTGAAATGCAAAAGTTGTGTGTTTTGAGTTTCGACGAAATGAAGGTGAAAGAAAAATACTGCTACGACCAGTCAACAGACTCTACCCTTGCGCCTGCTGGATATGTACAGGTGGCTATGTTGAGAGGTTAGTCATGCCCATTAACTTTGTGTGCTTCTTTTATTTTGTTATGATGTAGGCCTAACCGCAAAATGGGAGCAGCCAGTTTTTTATAATTACGACTGTCAAATGACAGAAACCACGAGAGAATGTGGATACATTATTGTGGCACTTGTATGTGATCTGGGCGGTGGTAACAGAAAGCTTTTCAAAGATCTTCAAGTTAATTATGAAAAGCCATGGTAAGTTTTGTACGAAACTTAACTGCCATTAAATTTATTTTTAAATTATTAGGTTTACATACGATGGAAGACAAATATTCGCCTTCCCAGATGTTCCCCATTTAATAAAATTATTGAGGAACCACTTTATAGATAGTGGCTTTTTAATTAAAGACAAAGTTGTCAATAAAAATGTGATTCTCAAACTTCTGACTATTACCACAACTGATGATTTGAGAATCGCACACAAAATATCACCCAGTGATTTAAATATTGTTGGTGCTGGAAGGCAAAAGGTTAAACCCGCCACCAAACTGTTTTCACATACGATATCACAGGCAATCACACAAGCGGCCAGTTTGGGATATTTAAATGATTATAACTGGCAGGAATGCTACCAATTATTTAAATTGGTAAGAACTTACTTACTTTTAGAACACTTCATCTTTTAACTAGACAAATGATGGGTTTGATGTGATGAATGTCAGAGTACCACAAAGTGACATGAGAGGACGATGCCACGCATTTGGCTTACAATTTGAGACACAAAACGGTATCCTAAATGAGATGTCTCAAATGATATCAGAGATGACAGTGGTTGGCAAAAAAACCCTTTTACCATTCCAGCAAGGTATACATTAAGTTTCTATTACATGTATATTCCATGTTTATTTTTGTTTTTGCTTCATTTAGGCATTCTTCAATCGAATAAAGCGTTACAAATGCTTTATATAGAATTGAAGCGGCAATTTAATGTAAAATATATTCTAACTTATCATCTGAACCAGGATGTTAGAAAATTTCTTCGGAGTAATTCGATCGAAGGGTGGCCTTCACGATCACCTTGATCAGATCGAATTTAGATACCGACCGACCGATCATACATCATGAGGCGTAACGAAGGAGTTTTAGGAGAAAGTGCAAATGTCCAAGTGGATGATACATCCGATTTGGAAGCTATTACTTATCCCTTAACTGGTGATGTTTTTAAATAAGACATAATTGCAATAAAAAAGAATTCTTGTTCATGTCCTAGGTACTATTCTCAGAACCATTAGCGTAGGAGCTGAACAACCTCCAGAAAAACAAAATGATGAAGACGATTATAAAGACCTGCAATATGATGGTCTCGAGAATTTGGCGAGCTATATATGCCATAGACTAAGACACAATGACCCTACGCTAGCGATTTCGGCACAATCCGAGAATTCATATACTTGGGTCAACCATTTAAGTGAGGGTGGGCTATCACAGCCCACAGAAAAATTAATGGACGCAATGGTTTTGTGCAACACAATTTTTGAAAACCTTGCACATAACTGACAAATATATTTCGAAACACTTATTTGAAGCTGAAAATATAAAAGTCAGTAGGAAGGTAAAAAAAACATTTTTTAAAGCAAGAATGTTTTTTAGAATAAGAATGTTAAACAATGAAATCAAAGAAAAATATTCTAATCGGAAGAGAAAGTTTAATAAAATTAAAACATAAAATTATAAAGAAACCTGCAAACTTTCTTATTTAATGTAGCATATGGGTGGAAATGTTCCTTTCAAAGTACACTTCAAGAAATGTTGACTTAGTTTCTTAAAAACCGTTTCTTGCACCATAATAAAGTTCTTACGAAGTTATACACAAAAACCAAAATAAAACCGATATCACATCACCATTACGTACTATCAAATAATATACTTAAATTAATCAATTTGTTCCACTGTTACGCTCCCCTCACATTTTTTTGATTTCTAATGCTCACAATTTTTAGCCAATATGAACATGTTTCAAATGACGTCAGTGGTGTACATGCGCAGAACAAATCAAATTTCGTGCGCCGGATGTCGCAATCTGTAGTTTATTAATTTATGACTTTATCCTAAATAATATTATGAATCAAATTTTAAAAATCACATATAAAAAAAAAATATCAACTTTTTCGTACAAAAAAATTGTACTTAACCCTTTCGCTACAAGTTTTTATTGGGTAGCATTAAAAATCCAATTCTTTCAATTTTTACTCTTACTGTCCCTGAAAACATCAAACAATATTCGATTTTCAAAAATTTTTTCCCTAAATGTGATTTTTAGAATGTATCCATATGGACAAATGCTAAAATTTCATTTTTTTCATATTTGAGTTTTAATATATTTCAGTAGTTCCAATACATGAAATTTGATTTATTTTTCAATAAAAACCTTATTTAATACCTGCATATATAAAATAAAAATTATACACTTCAAATTAATATAAATTATAATAAATAAAGACAATAAATGGTACATAGGATCTAAAAAGAAAAAACAAAATTGAGAAAATGATCTTACTAATAATTTATTCATTTGAAATGTAATGAAATTCCTTGAAGCAATTTCTTGATCCATTGGGAATGCACAAGAAAGTATCGCACTTTGAACACTTGTATCTGGTTTGTCCTTTACATCCTTTGATTTTGCATCTACCTTTATCCTTCGTGTGTTCCGGCCAATGTTGATTTCCGTCATATCGAACAGAAGTTAATGGTGTAGCTTTACGTATCTTCCCGGAGATCGTTGGACTGATTGGGATACCCTCAGTTAAGCATGATGTTGGGCGCCCCCGTTTACGAGAACATGCCTGTTGCTTGGACTGAGCTAATAGTCCATTCGCAATATCATTACGAAAGCTCAATGAGTCCATGTACTTATTTTTGTGCTTATTCTTTTCGTGATCCATTCTGTACTCTAACCACGAATTGCATATTACTAAATCAATAAAGTGGTCAAATATTTTCAGAGTCCACTTTTTAGATCTTATTGAAATTCAATACAAGGAGAGGAGAAAATCCAGTTTGTCTACTCCTCCCATATTTTTATTGTACTCTGCTACTATGTTTGGTTGTGTTATTTCAATTTTTTTCTTTTTTTCTGCACAAAACCGGGGCGCTACATTCAGAGGTTCATGGCCATGGATTGATGACACGAGTTGCACAATTCCTCCATCAAGCCATCTAAGAAGAAAAATATTGTCTGCTCTTTCCATACGGTAGTCAAAACTTCCCCGGCCTTCTTTTTGCAACTTCTTCTCAGTTTTAAAATCAATTTGTCTAAATCTATTTCCTCTGATAGTTCCTGTAGCCCAAATTCCTTTTTGGCGCGAAAAAAATACTAAATTGAGAGTTGAGAAATAATTATGGAAATAGATTTTATGATTATTTTCTTCCGGAATAGTTTTTGAAAGGTGAATTACAATGTCTGAGCAAAACCCAAACTTTGAGCCAGTTAATATTGTGCCTTTTCCTTGATAGATTTCAAAATCGTATAATATGCCTTTTGAGCTGCATAGGCAAAATATTTTTATTCCCCATTTGATGGGTTTCTTGGGCATATATTGCCTCAATGTGGTTCTCCCTTTAAAAGGGACCATCATCTCATCCACACAAAGGTTTTCATCTTTTGGAAGAGTGTACGTTTTTTGTGTGAACATATTTATCAGTGGACGTATCAGGTACATCTTATCGCTTTGTGTTGAGCTTGTTGTGAACTTTAAATTATTTCGCAAAGAATGGAATCTTTGCCTTGGCATATTTTCGGAAAATGATGGTATTACGGTACCCATTGTCCAATACATTTCCAGACGCGGATATCCAATGGTACCAATCATTATCTCTAGAGCTAGAAATTTCAGAAGTTCTTCGGTAGTTAAATTGATAGATTTCCCATTTTTAATCAGTGATGCCTGGTTTGTTGAAGATACAAGTTGTTGAAGAAAGTCTTCTGTAAAGTACTCCAAAAAATACTCAATTGGTAATTTAACACTATTTGATGAGTACGTTTCAGTAAAAATAGCTTCTGGAGTGGTCCAAGAAGCTTTTTTCCAACGAAATTGGTCAACCTTTTTGAGTGGAACCTTAGGAGTATGGAAAATTTCTAAACTCTCTTGAACTGTCCCATCAACTGAACAAAGCTCTACTATAGCAATATCCCCAGAAACTTCATCATTACAAACATCTATATCCTGTATGTTTATCTCATACGGACCTTCTCGAGAAAGCTCTTCCAATAAAAAACTTTTATTGTTCTCAAAAGCATATAGTAAGTTGTTGGTAAGGTCAGACTCTTCCGTTTCATCTTCTAAGTCAGAAACATCGGATTCGACAAAACTTGTTAAAAGTTGCTCAATATCAGATTCTTTTAGTTTTTTTGACATTTTTCGAAATTTAATGTTAATGTCAGTAGAACTAAAAATATACGTCTGCACCAAACAGCCTTAAGCGAAAATTGATTTTATTTGTCTTGTGTGTGCACCATTTACAACCATAACTTACGTTTGTATCCATATGGATACATAGAATGTTTAAAAAATTAAAAATCTATTAATGCACAATGATAAAATAAACATTTTTTTACATGTTTGATGTGTTTAAAAAAAATATATGATGAAATATATATGTAATTTTTAAATAACAAAACCTCTTTTTCACAAAAAAAAAAAATTAAAAAAGGCCATTTTTAAAATGCTATATTTTTCTCAATTTCAAAAAAACAAAAATATTTTTTATTGGAACTGTTTCCTAAGACCTTACAAAACCATATTCTTTTAAAAACTAAATGGTTTTTCTGGCGTAGAGATTGGCAGAGGCCCACAAAGTTGAGTGTATCCATATGGATACATTATAGCGAAAGGGTTAAACTTTTATTATCAAGCAAATAGCAAAGTTAATTAAACTATCATGTTCAGAATAATGAAATAATGTTTCATCTAAGAAATTTTTTTTCAAATCGGATAGGTTTTGAAATGTTATATTAAAGAATTGTTTGCTTATTTTTTTTATTTTACTTTCTATGCAAAGAATATGAACCTTATTTGTGTCAATGAATATGTACATATATTGGGAAATCTACGAAACCTTTGACTTTTTTGATACTCGGTTGTCTACGCATGAAAAACGAATTATGGTAAAAGCATGTACCAAGCCTGTAGATCTTTAGTTCGCCTTCACGACTATCCGATCTGATAATATGCATAAGGACGACAGTTAATAAAAAGTTTCTGGAAAGCTTTAAAAATTGAAAAACCTCGAAATTTACACTTTTTCAAGCGATACTCTGCAAATAATTTTTTTCTTTTTCTAGATATATTTTTGAGGTGTGAATGAATCGTTCTGAAATTGTAATGAGACTTTACATTTTGCAATGAAAATTCAATTCATAAGCGTAAAATCAGTGTGCCAATTAGCACTCAAAGTAGCGATACTCGATTTTGTGCAATCAGCAAACTTTGCAGTTTTTTGTGTGTAGTTTTTTGAGTTTTTTACATATTGAAATTTAGGTTGGACCAAATGATTCCACATGAGTGAACAAAACAATCTGTTGTTTTAAAATTGATGTGCCATCCCAAATATTGAAACTGAAGGCACCATATTGAAAACATTTTTTTTGTTGGCATAGCAATAATTTTATGTTTTGCACTTCAGAACCTGTTGTTATCTATTACACTGGTTAACAGTGGTTTTGTTGCCCTGGATGTCTCTGCGGATTTCTATAGTTTCAGGTACCCAGACAACGAATATATTCGTGAAAGTTCTGGATTGGCTCTAGTTTTTAAGATATTGATGTATATATCTATATTATATGAAACAAAGTTGGGTTAGTTACACTCTGTATATCTCAAGAACGGTTGCGTAGATTTTGATGATCTCTAGTTTTTTGGATTTGCCTTCGCCCCGAGAATGACATAGGTTATAAAACTTTTATCTAAAGTGCATATTTAGGGTGGCCCTTATACAAACATATTTTTAAAATAGCATTTTCACAAAGACCTCGTAATCGATTCACACCGAATTTGCACCACGTAGCTTTTATATCAAGTGGCATAGCTTAGGCTGTAAAACTTTTATTTGGGATGCATATTTATGGTGGTCCTTATACAAACATATTTTTAAAATAGCATTTTCACAAATACCACGTGAACGATTCACATGAAATTTACACCACGTAGCTTTTACATCAAGTGGCATAGCTTAAGCTATACAAATTTTTCTTAGGGTGCTTATTTAGGGTGGTCCTCATCCAAAAATATGAGAGAACTTTCACGAATATATTCGTAATCTGGGTACCTGATGTCATAAAAATCCGTAGAGACATCGAGGGCAACAAAAAAAAAAGTTAATTTTGTTGAGCTGTGTAATAAATTCAAATACAGTAAGTCCGTTTATCACAGAATTTACTGATAAAAAACATATTCATCAAAGAATTGATGAACATGAAAAATCTATGTCTCATAAAAGTTATGCTGACAGTTTTTTTTTTTAAACAGAATAATTCAAATGCCGCTCAGCTACTCTTTGCAAATGAAAACAGTTTAAGACATCGAGAAGTGACAAAAAATAGAAAAGTATGAGAACGTATTGTGGATCTTATTAAACTTATATCAGTTTATTTTTCATGACATAATGGTAATAGCAAATTAATTTTATACTAATTTTGAACAATAATAATTTTAAGGAAAACGTTGGCTCAGTTGCCGAGGCAATAAAATGAAAGCTGCGTACACTCTAAGAAAAAATTACTACTATAATAGTAGGAAACCGGTTACCTATATTAATACTAGTAAAATCGAACGAGTTGTGTTATCAAAATTTTTACACTATAAAACGTGTAAACTGAATTACAGATTTAGTTTAAAAATCACACATAAAAATGTGTTTTTTTCACATAATAATTAGTAATTTCCAGCGCAGTGTGTTTTATTACACTATAAAACGTGTAAACTGAATTACAGATTTAGAGTAAGAATCACACATAAAAATGTGTTTTTTCGCTAAATAATTAGTAATTTCCAGCGCAGTGTGTTTTTTTCTTCATTTAACTTAAAATTACAAAAAAATAAACTTTTTTTTTCAAAATTGGGGTCTGGCGATTTGTTGGCATTTAAATTAGCTTTAAGTTAAAAATGAAAATTGTTCGTTTCAAATAAAATTTTCGGTCTCAAGCAATTTTTGAAACTAATGCTTGTTTTTTTTTTTCCAAAAAAAATATTTTTATTTCAAAATGCGGGCTCTGGAAATTTGTTGGAATTTTGATAAGCTTTAATTAAAAGAAAACCTTGTTAATTTCTGACAAGATTTGTGCTCTCAAGCCATTTTTGAACAAAAAAAAATATTTAAAAAAAATATTTTCTCGGCATTTTACTTAAAATAATAAAAAAATTTATCTTTTTTCGAAATTCGAGCTCCTATGATTTATTGGCATTTTGGTTAACTTTTATTTTAAAAAACAATTGTTTGTTTCCGACAAGATTTGCGGTCTCCAGCAATATTTGAACCAAAACTCGATTCGGTACAACCGTGCAGCGGCGCGCAGTATTTTCAGAGGTGCGGGGAAGAATTAATTCATTTGGTATAGTCCGTATTTGGCTACCACTCTGAAAAAAATTGGTTTTTAAAGGAAATTTGACGAGGAATTCAGTGGTTTTTTTTAGTTTCATATCGAATGGTATTCGCTCTATAAACTAACTTTAAACAATTGATTTGTTATAAAAGATATTAATTTTCATTTAATGTCCAAGACAAAAACTTTACAGGAAATCTGATCTCTTTAGCTTTAAAACGATATAAAAGAATTATTTTTCCGTTAAAATTTACCGGAGATATAACTATTTGAATATGAGCGTAAAAGACCAAAAAACGTAAAACCTTTAACCTTCGCAACTCGATATCTCTCGATATATTCGATAACAAATCTATTCCTGATTTTCGTGTCCACTAATATAATGTCTAGAATATGTAAAAAAAATTTGGAGCGATTCAAAGATGTATCGCTCAGAAAGTGTTCGGTATGTAAAAGAACGTCTCATATGGGCAAATCCTGCGTGACGAACGCTACATTCGTACGGGTTTTCTGATTAAAGAATAAAAATTTTTTGGTCTTTCAAAAGAGATACCTTCAACTTACATATAGAGTTAAGTGGGATTTAAGAGTACTTTCGAATGGCATAAAATATAATTTTTAAACAGGCATTTGTTGGGAAATAATTGAACACAAAAAATTTGTGACGCGCGCTACAAAAAGTGGAAGTAACTTTGAAAGTTAAAGTGTGTTTTCGTAATTTTTAGCGAATTTTGCATAATAAAGTACACAAAATCTTATACCTAAAAAAATATGAATATAAGAGAATTCTAAAATTATTTATTTGTAGCCAAGGAATTTAGTCGTTTTTCATCAAAAGCCTCGAACCCTTTGTGACGCACGCTACGTGACGCACGTTATATTTTTTATAGTAGCATATACTTAAATAAACAATGAGGAAAAATAGAAGTTACTTTTAATTCCAGGGACGCTCTTTATCTTAGCTCATCTCTCCGAAAGAAAACCAGTCATATTTTTTATGTATTCACTGCTTACATATAAATAAATATTTTTTTACATATTTCTAAAATTATATATCTCGCCTAACGTTCCATTAAAAAAAATAAAGTTGGATTAATTTTAAAAATTTGGTTGGTGGAATTTATCTGGGACTTGCCCATATGTAAGCCCAAAAGTATTAAAATTTATTCCAAAATTTCTAACCGTGTTCTTTTTTGATATAGCCCTTAATATAACCATTTCGGGGAGCAATTTTTACCATTATGGGACTGAACACCTATTACGAAGGTTTAAGCAGGGGAATCAAAAGTGAAGACATGAACATTGATTCTTGTTTCTTTAGGCCAGAAAAGCAACAATTTACAAAAAAACTTACAGTAGGAAACTCAGCAAGTGCTCCAAGAATAGGCCACAAAACGCAATTTGAAGTTTTGAAAAGCTTAAGATCATCAATACCAACATCAATTAAGGGACCGTCCATTAATTATGTGAGTCAAAATAGGGTGGGAGGGGATCCGGCAAAATCTCACCAAGGGGGAAGAGGGGGTCAAGGAAAACCTCACGTTAACTTTTTAATGCAGAGAACTTACATTATTGTAGCAGATAACTATAAGGTAAATCTCACGGGAGGGAGGGAGGGGGTCCCGCCAGATCCCACCAAATCTCACCAAGGGGAGCGGGGTGGTCAGAATTTTCAAAAATCATCTCACGTAATTGATGGACGATCCCTAATACTTCTCCTTTTTTTCTAAATACTCAAAAGGGCTTGAATCAAAAAAAAATGTAATTCCTCTTAGTAGAAAAAGTATTTAGTTATGTATACAGGGCCGTATCTAGGAAGGGATTGGGGGGTTAGAACCCCCACCACGAAATTTTTTGACGGACACTATATAGAAACGATTTTGCAAAGAATATACACTATGTAAAATTGACTTTGAGAGGAACACACCATACAAAAACGGTTATCTCAAACGAACAGACTATATGAAATCGATTTTGTGAAAAAATAGTCTGAAAAAAGGTCATAAGATTTTTTAAATGATTTTTGCTGTCCATTTGACCAGACTATTTTTTTCCTAGGTAATTTGATGCCCTGAACTCGAATTTGCGGTCTAGATACCTCTATCACGTCAAGATTAAGGTCATTTTAAGGTCAAATTGAGAATAATGCAATATATACAACGGAAGAGTTTATATACGTTTTTAGGGTCACTCAATCCGAACCCGTGGTTTATGACAGTAGTTGTAGATGCCTTTAACCCAAATTACAGATTGGAAAGTCGTAACCATTATACTGGGACTGCAAAGTGGTTTTACAAAATTTCCATGTTTCTTATGCGAATGGTAGTAGGGACAGTAGGTCTCGTGAGGAGCATTATGAAAAAAATCTTGACGTGATGGAGCTATGTAGACCTCAAATTCGAGTTCAGGGCATCAAATTACCTAGGAAAAATATGGTCTGGTCAAATGGGCAGCAACTTTTTTTTTTTGTAAACCATCGATCTGTATTAACTTATCTTTATGTTTTAATGCCGTCAGTATTTGGGACTTGTATTTAACTTGAAAAATGAAAATGTTTGTTGTTATAAGCAGGGCAACATAAAACATTTACGAAAAACCTACGAAATATTTATGTAAATATGGACGAAAAGTGGGCAAAATATTGATAATAATATTTACGAAAAAAAAAAAATGTATATAAATATATTTTCTATAATTTATATTATTTACGCTCAAGAAAGTCATGGAAACGGTTACGATGGATGAGGATAAGTTTTCCCAAAATTTCAAACAAAAATGATCAACGGTAGTCTTCCAAGGTTTTTATATACGCAGAAAACGTACGTTCAACATCACGCGATGCTAAAGGTACCTAAGGCTTGCGCACGATGAAACTAGTGCACACATTATTACTTGTTAATTGTTCAAATTCAAAAAATTCAAAAAAATTTTAATCAAATTGGCTTTGGTAAATATGTACAAATATTTAACGAAAATACAAATTGGACTTTCAAAGTAATTGCTAGAAAAGCTAAGATTTCGCGGAATACCCTTTAGCGTGTTATTAAAACCTATAAGGAATGTCTGACTGTGAGTAAAAAGCAAGGAAGTGGAAAAAAGAAAGGTTTTGATAATCCTTATGCTGCCAAGAAGGTTGGTGGGCACAAGAGCTTTTTCTTGAAACCTTTCCACGCGAAACTATCAAAAAATTCTTATTTAAATGAAAAAACCGAATTTACAAAAAAACTTCAATTTATTTCTTATATTAAAAATTACTACTTTAAATTGCGATGCTAACTTTTTTACAGTTGTAGGCCAAGACCTCTACAAAAATTCAAAATTATATTTGGTAGCCTCTCAAACAACAGCCGATCACCAACAAAAACATTAATTGATACCGTTTAGCATAAGCTTATGCAAAAGTGCGTGCAAAAAAAGTGCAAGTTGTGGAGCGAAAGAACTTTTGTTTTTGTTCACTACGGTTAGTTTGCTTTAACTTCTGTTTAATGTTGTTGTTGTGGATCAATTGAAGGTTGAACAAACAAAAAGCTACCCAGTTGGAAAATTTTAGTAAGCATCCCAACATACTCCCCCCTTGAAAGACTTGCTTTCAAAAAATTGATGTGCAAAGTAATGGTTTCGATGGGAAGTTTGCACAATTTGGCAACTGCTCTCTTGACGATGCCGTCTCCCGTCTTTACAGTGACAACGCGAACTTGTCCGTCACTACCAGGCGTCCTAATGGCCATTTGAGCGGCGGTGTGTTTTCGTTGCTAATGAGCACCAGATCATGTTGTTTTAAATTCTGTCTCACAGATGTCCATTTTGTTCTCTGTTGTAAATTTTTCAAATATTCGCTCTGCCACCTATTCCAAAACTGTTGCTGAATCCATTGTACAAGTTGGTATCTTTTTAAGAGAGAAATGTTTATGTGTGTCAATGATGGCTCTGCTAACGCACTCATTGTGCGTCCAACTAAGAAGTGTGCTGGAGTGAGGGGGCGCAAGTCAGTCGGATCGTTAGATAGAGGAGTTAGTGGACGACGCTTCTGCTTGACAACAAACTGTATGTAGCTCATCGAACGTCAACATGTTCGAGCCGATGGCTCGACGTAAATAATACTTTGCTTGCTTTACTGCGCTCTCCCACAAGCCACCAAAGTGCGGGGAGCGGGGTGGAATAAACTTCCAAGTTATTCCTTCATCACGACAAGCTTCGCTAACCATCTCTTTGTGTTGTTGTGACAACAGGTACTTAAGCATCTCACGCAGTTCTCTATTTGTTCCGCAAAAATTGGTTGCGTTATCAGAGAATATAATTTTGCAGCGGCCTCGTCTTGCAATAAATCTCTTGAGAGCGGCAATAAATGCAGCCGTAGTCAAGTCCGGCACCAGCTCCATATGCACGGCCTTAGTCGAGAAACAAATAAAAATGGCAATGTAAATTTTTATTGCGGACCGACCTCGAATTTTTTGTGTAAAGTGCAGTGGCCCACAATAGTCGACACCTGTTACTTCGAACGGAAATGAACGTTCCACACGTTCGGCAGGCAGCGCGCCCATCACCTGTTTTTCTGTAATAGGACGACAACGGTAGCAAATTATACAATTATGAAGTAACTGCTTTATGGTGTTTCTGGCATTAATAATCCAAAACTGATCCCTTAATATGTTGTGAAGGGTTTGCGCTCCTGCATGAAGGTTCTGACGATGAAAATAATTTATTGCAGCATAGACGAATGGGTGTGAGCTCGGCAACAGAATGGGATGTTTGGCTTCAAACGGTAACGATGAATTTTTCAATCTTCCGCCGACGCGTATAAGATCTTCGTGCAGAAACGGAGCTAATTGTGTGAGCTTTGAGTGGTGATGAAGAGGTTTACTCAATAGTAAACTTTTGTAATCTTCTGCAAAAGCTGACTGTTGTATGATGCGGCATACAGTGTGAAGTGATTTTTTTAATTCAAGAACCTCTATAGGTCCACTATGTGCTGCCTGCCTACGTAATTTTGTAATGAATCGCTTCACATAGGCAAAGACACGCAAAAGTTTAGTATAGTTGTTGACGTATTTATGATGCATAATTAAATCTGTTGATTGGGTGGCAACCAAATTAACTTTTGTTTCTCAAGTTTCAATTACATTTTCGAGGGACTCTCGTACATTTGGTGGCCAACATTCTTCTCCAAATCGTAAAAAATCTGGGCCATGAAACCAAAATGAGTTTTCGCTTAGTGACAGTCGCTCCACGAGACAATAAATCCGCTGGATTGTTTGCGGATGGTACGTGCCGCCACTGGGCATTAGATGTGTATTGTTCAATTTTTGTAATTACATCGCGACGGTTCTCCAGCAATCCAAGACAGGCTAATGGTTGAGTCGGACCAGCAATATATTGATTATGGTTGCACCTGAGAAAACGAGCGAGTTGAATGTAGTAGCTCCGACAGCAACAGCGCAGCACAGAGTTCCAATCTGGGCAAATTTACTACCTTCGTGGGCGCCACTCGAGACTTTGCGCATAGCAAAGAACAAGTTGTTCGACTTAGGGATCGTGTGACAGCATAGACACAAGCGCCATATGCCTTCGTGCTAGCATCAGCAAAAGCGTGAATATCAGTAGAAGTATTAAATGGAACAAACCTTGAAATTTTAATTTTGCCAACTGTTTCTAGCTGACAGCGAATCTGCTCCCATTGAATAACTATGTCCTGTGGCACACTCTCATCCCAATGCAATTTAAGTGTCCACAGGCTTTGCATTAAAATTTTGCATTTAACTATCACTGGGTTGAGCAAGCCTAGTGGATCGAAAAAACTTGCAATATGTGATAAAATAGATCTTTTAGTAGTCCTGTTTGATTTTCCTTGCTTGGTGTAGCAAAACCCAAAGCAATCTTCCGATGGCGACCATCTGAGTCCAAGAGTCTTGACGTAATCCATGTCCTCGACATGAACGATTTCTTCCTTATCAGCTTCTTGTACGTCCGCAATAATTTCAGGAAAATTCGAAGCAAATTTTCGTAGAGGGAAACCACCGCACATGAACAGATGAGTGACCTGTTGCTTCCGGTTTCGCCTCCGGTCATCAAATTATCAACGTAAAAATCTTTGAGTATTACTGCGGCTCCAATAGGGTACAATTCAGCTTCATCTACGGCAAGTTGTTGCAAACATTTTGTTGCTAGATATGGTGCGCAGCTGGTGCCATAAGTAACAGTTTGAAGTTAGAAGGTCTGAAGAGGTTTTGTACTATCTTCACGCCACAATATACACTGCCAGCGTACATCCCGTTCGTCAACCAGCACCTGTCTATACATTTTTGCTATATCTGCAACTAGCACGTATCGATGAAATCTGAATCTGCTTAAAATTTTGAAAATATCGTCTTGAATGGTTGGTTCAACTCTCAGCACATCATTGAGTTATTTTCCTGTTGATGTACGGCAGGAAGCGTCAAATACGACTCGAAAGCGGGTGGTTGAGCTGTCGGATTTCACTACACAGTGATGCGGTATGTAATTGAATTGAGTGTCATCACTTGAGGAGACACAACTCATATGGTTAAGACTTGCATACTCGTTTATAAATTCACAATAATTAATTTTTAAATTTTCATCACGTAAAAATTTATTTTCCAAAAACGTAAATCTCTTGCGAGCAATTTCAAAAGAGTGTCCAAGCTCTATGGGACTTTCTTTAAACGGCAAACGAACAACGAATTTGTTTGTGAGTGGGCATCTTGTTGTTGTTAAACGAAAATAATTTTCGCATTCCTCTGCTTCCGTTGTCAATGGTTTTTTTGATTCAAATTGTAGACTCTCTAGAATCCAAAATTTCTCTAACAGAGTGTCTAAAAGCGGCTGGTGAGTTGTTGCGACGAAAGCTTTATACGATAACGATGACAATTGTGGAGTTGTGGTGCGAGTGTGCGACTGCTGCATAAGCGACGAAGACATGTCCGATATGATGTTTGGTGTTGAGCGAAGAGCGAAGTTGATGACAGCAGCGAAGTTGATGACAGCAGCGAAGTTGATGGTAGCAGAGAAATTGATGACGAATGCGAAGATGACGAAAGCGAAGATGACGAAGGTTGCTGCAAACCCGACTGCATTTCCAGCGATGACGAGTGTGAATGTGCTGATAAATTTGACTCAGCCGACGAGGTAAATGTTCCAGACACAACCCATCCGAGTTTAGTTTTTTGCAATGTTGGGAAGCTTTCAACTTGAATTTGACCTACTAACAGCAATTCATAAAACAGGCCCGCTCCTATGAGCACATCTATAAGGCCTGGTTGATAGAATTTGTCGTCTGCAAGTGATATATTTGATGGAATTTTCCAATTTTTACTATTTATTACGATTTGTGGTTGATACGAAGTTATAGACGGAATGATCACTGCTTCAATTTCTGAAGAAAACCCAGTTATTTTAGATTTGATGGTGAGTGAGCACATGCAATGCGCATTAGTTGAATTAGTGCCGATGCCACTAATCTCAAAATTTGTTTTTCTACGTGGAACACGCTGATGATGGGGTATGCGAAGACACAGAAGCTGGCTGTTCTCTGTGTAATAATGTGTAATGGGATGCGCGACAATGTTGACATCTATTTATTGAGGGACATGCACTAGCGAAGTGATTCGGTCCCAAGCAGTTAACACATAGCTTTAATTGTTTCACTAAATTAAATCTATCCATTGGATTTAATTCAATAAACTTACCACATTTAAAAGCATTGTGTGCCGGAGCACTATTACACAGGTCACACTTTGTTATTGGATTAGTGACAACGAGAGTCGACTGCGACGTCGGTCGAGTTTTTACTTGTGACGAAAACGAGCGATTTGGTTGTTTAGCTGCCCTTAAAACTGTACGATTGCTTTCCACTATATCCATGGTCTTACACCGCCTATCGAGAAATGACGCCTGATTTTTCCAGGTGGGTAAGGTGAACGTTGTCGATGAGGTGCTTTGATCCCAAATTGTAGCTACCTCCTCCTCCCATTTGGTTTGAGTTTCCATGTCTAATTTAGATATGATCATTTGCAAAATTAACCCATCTGCGATTTGGGGTTCAGAGGCGAACGATTGTAATGAGCGAAGATTCACATTGATGCCATCAATAAAGTCCCTAACGATCGATACACTAGGGCTTTGTACCTTATGCATATCGGATATATATTTAATATGTGACTCGAAAATTAGGCGTTTATTGTCGTAGCGTGACTTCAGCAAATCAATTGCCCTTTCGTAGTTTTCCGAGGTAACATCCAGTGATTGAATTACGCGTGAAGCGTTTTCGATTAGGCAATTTTTTAAATACCGGAAAAAAGTCGAGCTAGTCTCGATTTTGTCCACTAAATTTTGGTAATGACAGCGTAGGCAAATGCACACGTTGTGACGGTGTCGATTGCGGTATGACACGGGTACTTGTTAGCATCGTATCAGACGAATTTATTGTCGCCATACGATCCATAATTTTGGACTTTATATCAAAATAAGCGTTTTCGCATATATCGCGATCATCTCCATCAAATTGCGTTTCATCGACCAGCTCTATTTGCGTTTGAACTCGATCAAATGTCTCAAAATGTCTCTCAATTAAAGACAATTTCACCTCTAATTGGTGACGCGACATTGAATCGAATTGTGACAAGTTAATTTTATCTGAAACTAGACGATCTACGATATGTTGCCTTTGCAATATTAAAGCGCGACTGCTATTCGCGTGAGCTAGAGGAGTTTGCACCCCAGACTCATTGAACTCAATCAAATTACTTTCATTAATCATGACTTGGCCAATAGTTACAATTTAATTACACGAAAATTATACCGAAAATTATATTAAATACTCAGGCTCGAAGGACCTTTATGGTGGGCACAAGAGCTTTTTCTTGAAACCTTTCCACGCGAAACTATCAAAAAATTCTTATTTAAATGAAAAAACCGAATTTACAAAAAAACTTCAATTTATTTCTTATATTAAAAATTACTACTTTAAATTGCGATGCTAACTCGCGTACAGTTGCAGGCCAAGTCCTCTACAAAAATTCAAAATTATATTTGGTAGCCTCTCAAACAACAGCCGATCACCAACAAAAACATTAATTGATACCGTTTAGCATAAGCTTATGCAAAAGTGCGTGCAAAAAAAGTGCAAGTTGTGGAGCGAAAGAACTTTTGTTTTTGTTCACTACGGTTAGTTTGCTTTAACTTCTGTTTAATGTTGTTGTTGTGGATCAATTGAAGGTTGAACAAACAAAAAGTTACCCAGTTGGAAAATTTTAGTAAGCATCCCAACAAAGGTGTTAGCCTCTTTTAAGAAAAATCCCAATATATCGGGAAGAAAAGTAGCTGAGAAAGTCCAATGCTCTGAGGCTTTTGTCAGAAAAGTAAAAAGTAGGAAGGACTTAAGTCATTTAAAGTCCAGAAATTTCCGGAAAGAAATTCCAAAAAGAACGGCGAGGCCAAAAAGCGAGCCAAAATACTTTACCGGGAATACATTAAAAAAATTTACTGTCGCATTATGGACAACGAGACTTACGTACTTGGTGACTTTTCGCAAATTCCAGGTGTCGATTTTTATGTTGCAGATAGAGGAAATGTTCAAGAAGAGTTTAAGAGCCAAAAAAGGACGAAGTTTCCAAAGAGGTGTTTGGTATGGCAGGCAATCTGCAGCTGCGGTAGGCTAAGCATTTCATTTGTTTCAACTGGGACGATTAACACCGAAATATACATCCAGGAGTACTTGCAAAAAGGTCCTTTACCATTTATTAGACAGAATGAGGTCTGAACTTTTTTTGGCCAGATTTGGCTTTATGCCATTACAGCAAATCTGCAGTTGAATGGTATGAAAAGAACAAAGTAGAATTTGTACCTAGATTTGCAAATCCTCCTAACTGCCCGGAGCTCAGACCCATCGAAAGATATTGGGCTCTGGTAAAAAGGATTATGAAGTATACAAAACAGGTAACTGAAAACACCAAAAATTTTTCAAGAAAATGATTAGTATCCAGTAAAAAAATCTCTGAAGATACGATTAAAAGTTTAATGGGAGGTGTTTCAGAAAAAATCAATTTATTCATAAAAAAACCAATAATGTTTAATATATTTGCAATAAAAGTAAACATGAATAAGATTTTTGTTAAAAAAACGTATATTTCTTGTTTTAATGTCTTCTAGTTAAAAAGTTATTGAGTTAATTCTTGCACTAATTTCATCGTAATTGAATTTCCTGAGGAATTGTGTTTTTCTCGAAACTGCTTCAAGTCTAGAGCGGATTGATTCAAATGTTTTCAAAACATTCGCCATTTGTCTTTCTTTTGCTTTGTGATTGTTAGAGAAATGATCGCGAAAAACTATTTTTAGATCGCGAATTCATATTTTAGATTCGGTAAATTAATTGTCTTTCGGGCTTTGTCAATACATTTTGCTTAATTTTCATCGAGAGTACCCAGAAAATATATCTTTGAAATGACTTGAGAAATAAACAGCTGCATAGGCCCAGGCACCTCAGCGAGTTGTAATCGGTTGTGGAAGCAATGGCCTTTGAGGAAATATCGATTTGAGTAGCTATCTTCGAAAAGGAGCTTACAATTATATTAGAAAAAATAGTTCGATAAAATTTAATCATTACAATGTCTGGTTTCTTCGTTGTCGAAATATTTGTCCGAGAATTGAAACGAGAAAATATTGATTTTGAAACTTGAAATTTTCTAAACAAGCACTAAATTTTTAATTGAAATTAGTTTACATGTGTCAGTTTTCAGTATGGTCTGGTTCTGTAAGGTCGCCAATGGACAGTTGTCGGAAGTCAGTACTCAAGTATTTGACAAATTGATAACGAGTATGCCTCATCATTACAGCCAAAAGCGGTCACATAAAATATTTAAAATTATTTATAATGTTTTTAGTAGCTTAAGTCACAAAAGTGTTCACTATAAAATAAGTATAAAAAAACTCAACTTAAGTTACTGAATATATGAAATAATTTAGTTTTAATTTTTTTTAGCTAGAATAAAGGATTTTTAAGTTTTCTGCAAACGATTTTTTTAAAAACCAGTAACATGTTTTTTATGTACGAACTAACTGTATATTAGGCTGGTTCAAAATCGTATGGAAAAATTAAATGCCGTCAAATTTCTGGTGCTCAGACCTGAAAACATACATTGAGCCTATGAAGCCCTTGTACCAAAATTTCACCCGAATCGGACCATGGGAAGGCGTGTCAGTGGGTCGATTTGTATGATTTTTGTGCATTTTCGAGACGATTTTTTAGTATTATTTCTTTTAATTAAAAAAAATATCAACTTCGAGGTATATTCGTGGTTATCATTTTTTATGGACTCAGTATGATGTGAAATATGTGTGAAAATTGTAAATCAGAAAATCGCCGCAAGTTTGAGTATTGATTCATTGATAAGAATGTGAAAAATGCTAAAAAATCTGACATACTTCCACTTTGCCCGTTCGACACCATACCTATTTTATATTTTACGGCCACGGCACTATGCGCAATCGATTGGAAATATTTTTTTACATAGAGAACGATATTTCAAAAATTTTTTATACCAACGATGCGATCTGGAGAAATATTTGATTAATAAAAGCAAGCATTTTCGTCATATGAATATAAAGATTTTTAGTTTAATTTAGTTCAAGAAATGCTAATATTTCACATTTGTCCATTTTGTAGATTTTTTTGCTTTTCGGCGACCACTTTAACTAACTTTTTAAACTGATCTTCGTCCTTCATTATCTGTTTGTTGAAATTTTGCAAAGACCAATTGCTCTTTCCGCGGTGTCATTCACAACCTGGATTTTCTGGAAAAAGGCCCCATGTGCTGGCCAAATAACGAATCGTACAAGTGTTCGAAGATTGTGGCCGAAAAATTACACAATGTGACCGACACCGCAAAAAGAACGATTCCTCTTGTGCATAATTTCAACAAATAGATAAGGGACCACGAAAATCAGATTCACAAAATACTTTAAGTGGCCACCGAAAACCGAAAAAAATCTACAAAATGGACAAATGTAAAATACTAGCGTTTCTTGAACAAAAATAAACTAAAAATCTTTACTTTCATTGACGAAAATGCTTGCTTTTATTAATCAAATATTTCTCCAGATCGCATCGTTGGTATAAAAAATTTTTGAAATATCGTTCTCTATGTAAAAAAATATTTCCAATCGATTGCACATAGTGCCGTGGCCGTAAAATATAAAATAGGTATGGTTTCGAACGGGCAAAGTGGAAGTATGTCAGATTTTTTAGCATTTTTCACATTCGTATCAATGAATCAATACTCAAACTTGCGGCGATTTTCTGATTTACAATTTTCACACATATTTCACATCATACTGAGTCCATAAAAAATGATAACCACGAATATACCTCGAAGTTGTATTTTTTTTAATTAAAAGAAATAATACTAAAAAATCGTCTCGAAAATGCACAAAAATCATACAAATCGACCCACTGACACGCCTTCCCGTGGTTCGATTCGGTTGAAATTTTGGTACAATAGCTCCATGAGCTAAAGATATATTTTCGGGCCTGAGCACCAAAAATCGGAACATGTATTGCATTTTGAACCACCCTACTGTATATGCACATATCGCTCACTTATGTACTTCAAGACTGGTGTGACTCAGAAAACGTGATTTTTGATTTACTGATGCAGAAATATCCATTTCGTGTTTAATTTTGTGTGAAAAAATCAGAAAGATATCTTATAATCTTACCTTGTGAGAAGATTTTACGTATGTAGACATACTTTTCATCATTTTCATATAAACTTATTGAAAACTTTAAAAGAGCTTTTCTCCCTCTTTAGGTTTTTTGAGTTATGTCAGTCTTGAAGTAAGTGAGCAATTGTGCATAGCATACTTAGTGTTTACAAAATTTGAAAGTGAGTTACCAAAAAAAAAAGAAAAGGTCATCGGTTTGAAAAATTAAAGAAATAAAATCCTGGATACGGCCTATCCGCTTTGAGAAGTTTGTAGAGTAGTACATTTTGCCAAACTGTGTCAAATGCTTTGTCGATGTCTGGTAGAACTATGCCAGTGAAGTATCTAGAACGCTTGTTGACTAAGATTTTGTTGACAATTCGGTTGACCTGATGGATTGTGCTATGTTCTTTTTTAAATCCGAATTGCGCACTTGAGGTAAGATATTTATCAGTGGTGAATTCTACCAGCCGGTTGTGGAATAGCTTTTCAAACGATTTACCGAGATTAGGGTTATGTTAAGGCTTATTGGGTTTGTGAACACTTGGGAAATAACTCAGAAGTTTAATTGCAATTTCTGAAAGATTTTTCAATAACAAATTAGGTTTTTTATCAAATCCTGGAGCCTTTGAAGGGATCAAATTACTTACTTACTTACTTGGGTGGCCATAACAACCCGTTACCGGGTTACGGCCGACCTCAAAAGCTCTCTCCAGGCGCCTCTGCTTCGCGCGCGCCTTCTCCAATCAGGCACACCAAGCGTGGATAGGGTTTCTTCGGCTTGGTCTTTCCATCGGAGGCATGGTCTTCCTCTCCGTCGTCGCCCAGCGGCTTCCGCATCAAACACCTTTTTCGCCGGAGCTTCTTCGTCCATACGCACATGTCCCAGCCAGCGCATACGTAGGATAGTGATGCGCTTGACTATGTCGATGTCATTGTAGAGCTCGTACAGTTCATGGTTCATTCGAATACGGTAGTCGTCGCCGACGCGAACAGGACCGAAGATTTTGCGAAGAATTTTTCTCTCAAACACCCCAAGTGTGGCTGCATCGGTCTGCGACACAACCCATGCTTCTGCACCGTAGAGTAGCACGGGTAAGATGAGCGTCTTGTAGAGTGTCAGTTTTGTCGGGCGAGAGAGGTCTCTACTACTCAATTGCTTACTGAGACCGTAGTAACACCTATTAGCAAGAGTGAGTCTTCGCTTTATCTCCAAGCTGATATCGTTTTGAGTGTTCACGGCGGTGCCAAGATAGGTGAATTCCTTGACAACTTCGAAAGTATAGCTGTTCGCAGCAATGTTGGATCCAATGCGCCGCGTCTCCCTGCTTGTGGACAGCATATACTTTGTTTTGCCCTCGTTCACCGTCAAACCCACCTTCGCTGATTCTTTTTCGATAGCAGAAAATGCAGCAGTAACATCTCGCTTACAACGTCCAATGATATCAATATCATCGGCATATGCAAGGAGCTGGACACTTTTGTAGAAAATAGTGCCATTACGATGTGCACTGGCTTTTCGCAACACCCCTTCTATCAAAAAGTTGAAGAGGTTGCAGGATAGTGGATCGCCTTGTCTGAAACCTCGTTCGGTATCAAATGGTTCGGAGAGGTCCGTTCCTACCCTGACGGAGCTGGATGTGTTGCTCAACGTCATTCTGCAAAGCCGCACTAGCTTCGCAGGTATACCGAACTCAGACATGGTGGCATACAGGCAATCCCGTATCGGGCTATCGAAAGCAGCCTTAAAATCGATAAAAAGATGATGGGTATCGATCTGTTTTTCGTGGGTTTTTTCCAGGATTTGACGTAGTGTGAAGATCTGGTCTATGGTGGACTTACCAGGTCTAAAGCCGCACTGATAAGGCCCAATCAGTGTGTTGGCGAACGGCTTAAGTCTTTCACACAGTACGGTCGACAGGACCTTGTATGAGATGGCAAGAAGACTGATTCCCCGGTAGTTTGCGCAAATTGTAGGGTCACCTTTCTTCAGTATAGGACAAAGGACACTGAGATTCCAATCGTCGGGTATGCTTTCTGCTAGCCATATTTTGCAGATGAGTTGATGCATGCACCCTATCAGCTCATCGCCACCGGTCTTGAACAATTCAGCAGGCAGGCCGTCAGCACCGGCCGCTTTGTTGTTCTTAAGTCGCTGTATCACAACTCGTACCGCGTCATGGCTAGGTGGTGGTACGTCCACACCATCGTCGTTGATTGGTGGCATCGGGTTAGTTTCTCCAAAGGCGGGATTGGTGGAGTCATCGCCAGCAAGCAGCTTGGAAAAGTGTTCCCTCCATAATCTCAGTGTACCTTGCGTATCCGTAACCAGATTTCCGTGTTCATCTTTACAGGCAGATGCTCCGGGCTTGAAACCTTGAGTCAGACGCTTGACTTGTTGGTAAAATTTTCGAGCATCATTCCTGCCTCGTAGCACTTCGAGTTTCTCATGCTCACACCTTTCCTGCTCTCGTTTCTTGCGTCTGAAAAGGCGCCTCTCTTCCTTTCTCTTTTCCCGGTAGTTTTCGCGTACGGCTCGCGTTGCGGCTGACTGCAGTGTTCTTTTGTATGCGGCGTTTTTCACTGCAGTAGCTTCGCGACACTCCTGGTCATACCATTGATTTCGCGGAGGTGGGCGTCGGAAACCAATTACTTCCTCAGCGGCAGAGCGCATGGAGCGGGAAATATGCGCCCAAAGTCCACCGGCATCATCGGGTAGAGAGTCAGGTTGAAGGAGCAGTTCTGAGAGGTGAGCGGAATAGGCTTCGGCCGTCCGATGTGATTGCAGTTTAGCGACGTCCAGCTTTCGTTGCATACCAGAGCGTACATCCTTTGCATTGCACAGCCGCATGCGTATCTTGGCTGCAACAAGATAGTGATCGGAGTCAATATTGACTCCACGGAACGTACGAACGTCTAGCACGCTGGAAGCATGCCTTCCGTCGATCACAACATGATCGATTTGGTTTTGTGTTTTCTGATCAGGGGACAGCCAAGTGGCCTTGTGGATGTCGAGGTGTTGAAATCTGGTGCTACTTACTACCATGTTTCGCGCCGCGGCGAAGTCAATCAGCCGTAGACCGTTGTTTGAGGTGGTCTCATGGAGGCTGAACTGACCGACAGTGGGGCCAAATATACCTTTTCTTCCGACCTTTCCGTTGAAATCCCCGAGTACAATCTTAACATCGTGGGCCGGGCAGCGGTCATATACTTCCTCGAGTCTCGCGTAGAAGGCATCTTTGACAACATCGTCCTTTTCCTCCGTCGGGGCGTGCGCGCAAATCAAGCTGATGTTAAAGAATCGAGCTTTGACGCGGATCGTAGCCAACCTTTCGTTCACAGGTGTAAACCTGGAGATATGGTGGCGAAGTCTCTTGCTTACAACGAATCCGCATCCTAATTCGCGCCTCTCCGCATGGCAGCTGTAGTAGATATCGCAACTTGTTTGGTAAGAGCAACCTTGTCCTATCCATCTTATTTCCTGGATGGCGGTGATATCAGCCTTAATTTTTTTGAGGGCATCCGCCAATTCGATAGAGGCACCTTCCCTATTGAGGGTCCGGATATTCCAGGTGCATATCCTTAAATCATAGTCCTTTTTTCGTTTGCAGTGGTCGTCAACATTGAGGGGTTCTTTATCCGAGGCTTTTTTAGTTTTCATTGGATTCTTTTTTTTTTACGTGGCGGGTACCAAACCCTGCGCACAACCCATTTTACTTCCAGGGAGGACGCGCTGCACACATTCGCTCACTATCTCAGCGGATGCAGAGATAGCTACCCAGATGGAGCCAGCGGGGAGGCTGTGTGTCAACTTGCTAATGGTTGGCTCAGAGATCGCTCTGGCAATCCCCAGGTGGAAAGCAGTCAGAAACTTTACTCTGATCAACCAAAAGCCAATCCAAATTACGTCTGAAATTTCAGTGACTGTAACTAATCTAGTTTGATTAGAATCGACTGGACCACTTTTTCATTTTCATTTCATTTATTAAAATAATTTTTAACAATATTCTACAAGATAATATATCTTATAAATAAGCAATAGAAAATTCAACTATTAAATATATACACAGTGAAATGCGAAATAAATTAAATTTATAAAAACAAATAAACTTAAGTTAAAGAATTTTTAAAATTTGAAATAAATTTAGTTACTAGAGAAATTCAAAAATACCGGAGCAGATATTCAAGTTTTTCAATGTTTTCTTCTAGAAACTTTTGACTTTCAACACGTAAGGTGTGCTTGATGTCATTGTCTTGCTGGAAAACAAAGTCCCTAAGTCCGAATTTCATCGCAGAAGATTTAAATTTTTTTTTTAATTTAAACAGTGTCCACCCAGTCATCCTCCATTTGATATGGAAACAAATGTCCTACACGGAAAAAACGAAACTCGAAATTATTGTAAATATTAATCAAAATTTAAGAAAAATTTGTAGGTAATTTAGTAATTTACACGGAAAAAACACCAACTCAAATTTTATTAAAAATTAATAGGAGATTATAAAAATTAAAATCTGAAAACAAATATTACTTTTTTATAGTAATAAATAGAAAATCCTTATTAAAAATTCTATTCTAGTTTGTAAATATTTTCATTTTACATTTTTTAATAAGTGCATATTAAAAATTATTTTCTTCATTTTAATTATCACCTAAAAACTTTGAAATTTTACAAAGAATTTATTAAATTTTAATAAATTGCCACATTAGAATTTTTATATATTTCATATTGTAATATATGATTCCCGCTTTATAATTTTTAAAAAGTAGTTATAGAAAAATTATTTCAAGATTATTAATTTTTATTATATTGAATTTTATTTCTCTTTTGTGTTTAATTTGTACTCTGTTTGAGTTCTCAACATGTTCATGCAAAAAAATAAATATATAAGGCTTGCCAAACTCTTACTAATTGGCTTTGAAGTAATGTGTTGAACAGAATTGGGACGGGGTCGGGAAAGCGGCAACGGAAACTCGCTGGCTGCCCTAATTTTGTTCAACACACCAAAAAATTTAAAAATAAATTTCAGTTATTATTATTTCATCATAAAAACTTTATAATATACTTTTTAAAAAATAGTACAGTCCTTTTAAAATATAATAAATTATTGCAGAAATTTTAAAATCTACTTTGTAAAAATTAAAAACTTGCATTCGAAAAATTAATGCCTGCTTGATGCAATTTCTATATTACGCTTAGTAATTTTTAATAGACACTCGAACCGTTTCTAAATTACTAAATTACCTACTAATTTTTCTTAAATTTTCATTAATATTTACAATAATTTCGAGTTGGTGTTTTTTCCGTGTAGAAACGGTTCGAGTGTATATTAAAAATTACTAAGAGTAATATAAAAATTGTATCAAGCAGGCATTAATTTTTCGAATGCAAGTTTTTAATTTTTACAAAGTAGATATTAAAATTTCTGCAATAATTTATTATATTTTAAAAGGACTGTACTATTTTTTAAAAAGTACATTATAAAGTTTCTATGATGAAATAATAATAACTGAAATTGATTTTTAAAATTTTTATTGTATTGAACACAATGTTGCCAGATTTGTTTCTTCGAAAAACTGCAAATTCCCAAAAAAAAAAATATTGTAAAAACTGCTATCTTCCAAAGCGAAGACGTTTTTAGTAAAATTGAACTTTTTTTATAGAAAAAAGTTTATGACCTTTTTTTGCTGCTCAGCGCTTTGTAAATAAATTAACTGAACAGGTTTTTTTTGTACGCCCGTACTTCCCCTTCTCCTTACCTTCTTCTACTATTAAACTATTACACTTCTATTATAATAAACACTATTTTCTTTTGATATTTATAGCAATATAAAATATAAAAATAGCATAAAACAATAATTTACTTGCATTTAAATTTATTCTATACTTCAATTACTTCCTCTTCACGTCTACCTTGTTAATCATTTAGTTAAATTTCTATCCTAAAATACATCAGAAGAATCGACTAATAACTGCAAACCTCATTTTTCCAAAAATGATTTGTTATATGGGGAAATCCACGAAACCTTTGATTTTTCACAAAAGTGAAACTCAATTTGAAATTTTGAGGCACACATTTTGAACTCTGGTAGACATGTTTCTTAGCAGTAATATATCGGCGGTTCTCGTTTTTAATCATGCCTCAAAAAGTTACCTTATATCTATATGCGATTTACTTGTACTTGTCACTCACGTATACTTCTATAACGTTTGATACATTCATCCTCCAAGGTGAGGCTTTTGATAATATATTATCGAAGTGAAGAATAACACAGCTCAACAAAATTAACTTTTTTTTTTTGTTGCCCCCGATGTCTCTACGGATTTTTATAACATTAGGTACCCAGATTACGAATATATTCGTGAAAGTTCTGGATTGGCTCTAGTTTTTAAGATATTGATGTATATATCTATATTATATGAAACAAAGTCGGGTCAGTTACACTCTGTATATCTCAAGAACGGCTTGGCAGATTTTGATGATCTCTAGTTTTTTGGATTTGCCTCCGCCCCAAGAATGACATAGGTTATAAAACTTTTATCTAAAGTGCATATTTAGGGTGGCCCTTACCTTATACAAACATATTTTTAAAAAAGTATTTTCACAAAGACCTCGTAATCGGTTCACACCGAATTTACACCCTTTACACAGTTTTATATCAAGTGGCATAGCTTAGGCTATAAAACTTTTATTTGGGGTGCATATTTAGGGTGGTTCTCATACAAAAATATTTTTAAAATAGCATTTTCACAAAGACCACGTAAGCGATTCAAATGAAATTTACAGCACGTAGCTTTTATATCAAGTGGCATAGCTAAGACTATAAAAATTTTATTTGGGGTGCATATTTAGAGTGTTTCTCATACAAAAATTAACATTTTCAAATTCACATGAAATTTACACCACGTAGCTTTTATATCAAGTGGCATAGCTTAGACCAGCGATTCTTAAACTGTGGTCCGCGGACCCCTGGGGGTCCGCGAAGCCATTCCAGGGGTCCGCGAAACAATTTTGACATCAATAATTTTATATCATCAAACTGTTCGCTTTATTCAAATAATTCATTGACAAAAAAATTCTACATGGCCATGAGTTTTTAAATGATTGCATATACTATATTTTTAAAAAACAAAGTGTGGATTTACTTTTTTTCAAACCCAAGATGCCCAGCATCTAACTCTAAAAAAACAAAGTACGCGTTGATTTTCAAATTTTGAATAGTACAATTTTTCCGCGTTTCAATTTAAGAAATATATTTTTATTTCATTTCTGTGTGCTGTGTGTTACATACACGTACGTGTAGTGTCTTCAGTTGTGATTAATTTCCGATTACTTCTCCCAGCTGCGAGTTCAATTTTCCTGGCTGCAGCTGTTACATACATCATATTAAATCCTTTTAAAAAGTATTTGACCCAACTCTATTTTGTATTATATATTTTAAAAACGCTATTCGTCATTTATATTTTTGTATTTATACTTTAATTCAGAATTTGAGTCTTAAAATGGATCGTTGGCTAAAAACAGGATCTATACTCAAACAAGATGTAGGTGAAAGCGATTCAGATGAGGGACATCAACCTCCATCAAGAAACGTAAAACTAGAAAGTACTGTGATGAGTATTTATCATTTGGATTTACTTCTGTAAGCAAAGAAGATGTAGAAAGGCCTTTATGTTTGTTATGTCGCGAAAGTTTATCAAATGAATTCATGAAACCCGCCAAACTCCGTCATTTGGAAACAAAGCATAGCGAGCACATTTGTAAGTCTGTCGATTTCTTTAATATCAAAAAACAAGAACTTGTTTCCAGTCAAAGTCTTATTCAAAATACCGCAACTGGAAGTATCAATAAAAAAGCAGTAAAAGCATCATATGAAGTATCCCTACTAGTAGCAAAAGCTGGAAAACCCCACAATATAGCAGAACAACTAATTCTTCCTGCTGCAAAAGCAATATCAAATACAATGTTGAGGGCTAAAGCTGCAAAAGATTTAAATTTGATTTCCTTATCAAAAGATACGGTCAAGAATAGAATTGAAGATATGTCCTGCAATATAAAAGAGCAATTAATTTCAAGAGTGCTTAAAAGTCAATATTACTCACTACAATTAGATGATAGTACCGATGTCTCTAATAATGCTAATTTGTTAGCATTTATTAGATATGAATTTGAATTTAAAATACAAGAGGATTTGTTATTTTGTGATTCCCTACCATCGTGTACTACAGCTAAGGCCATATTTAATACTTTGAATCATTTTATAACCGAAAATGGAATCCAAAATGTGTTGGGATTTGCACTGACGGTGCTCGTGCAATGTCAGGAAGAAGAACTGGGTTGATTGCTCTTATTTAAGGTATAGCACCTCAAGTCGTTTGGAACCATTGCTGCATACACAGGGAATCGTTAGCATCTAAAAATATGTCAACAGATTTGAAAAAATTATTGGATGAAGTCGTTAAAGTTGTCAATTTTATTAAGGCTCCCCACTTAATTCCCGTGTTTTCAAAGTTTTGTGCGAGGAGATGGGGAGTCAACATAAACAACTATTATTACATACAGAAGTACGTTGGTTGTCACGTGGGAAAGTACTCAGTCGCCTTTTTGAACTTCGTGACGAAATAAGATTATTTTTAATGGACACGCAATTCGAACTGAAAGAATGTTTTAATGATTTTCTCTGGTTAGCTAAGGTTGCTTACTTGACTGATATTTTTTGTTATTTGAATGAGCTGAATTTGAGCCTACAAGGTGCAGCTGTAAATAAATTTAAAGTTGAAGATAAAATAGAAGCGATTATAAAAAAAATCAAATTATGGTCAAATCGCATTCAAAAGTGTGTATATGAGTCTTCCAACACTCAGCGATTTTATAGAAGTTTCTAATAAAGAGCTTGACAATGAAACGCGGCTCCTGTTTGTCGAACATTTAATGACTTTAAAAAGCAGCTTCCGAAAATATTTTCCCTGTCCTGATTCTGGCAACGACTGGATCAGGGATCCATTCAACACAGATGTTAGTAATGCTAAGAAATTATCGACATTACAGCAAGATATGCTCGTGGATATCTCTTGCGATACGGCTTTGAAACTTAAGTTCAATAAAATTGAACTAACTAACTTTTGGTTACTCCTAAAATCCGATTACCCTGCACTTGAAAATAAGGCTCTCCAAAACTTGATTCCGTTTTGCACAACTTATTTGTGTGAACAGACTTTTTCGGTACTATTATATATAAAATCAAAGTATAGAAACAAGCTTAGCGTAGTAGCAGACCTGAGGATAAAAATTTCGAATATAGAGCCCGACATTGTGGATTTGTTTTCGAGAAAACAACATCATTCATCTCATTAAGTAAAAACTTCTACAGAAGAAAATATAACAAATTTCGCATATAAAATAACAAATAGTCTACAAAAAATAATTTTCATTTTAATTTTATGTTCAATTAATTTTCATTTTAAGCTTTATTATTATTTATTAAAAAAGCTATGAAAAAAAACATAACTTATTTTCTTAGCTTTATTTTGACCACAAAATATTTGTCTTAATATTTGAGTTTAATGTACATATTTTGACTTGTAAATTTTTTAATTCATTTACTTTTCACAATTTTTATTCATTTTGTTTTTTAATTACATGAAAATCCTAATAAAAAATGTTTGCCTCTATAAATGCGTAAGATTTGTTAAAATACAGAGATATATGGTATCAGTATCAATATTTATTTTGGACCTTCAAAAAACGGAAATAGTGTTGGAAAGACCTTTAAAACTCGGAAAACTTAAAGCAAAGTAAAACTACTTCGTTCCTTAACCTCGTCAGATGATCGGACATTTTATGCCTATCTGGGTGAGTTTGATAATCGGACAAAGCTTTCAAAAACCAGATTGTCCGGGTAAAAACCGAACGGCCTGAGTGTCTTTGTCATTATTGAGCCAGAAATTAAGCTTATGAACGATGTCAAATGTCTAGGGTTGGGAAGGGGTCCGCAAAAAAAATTTAGCTCGATAAGGGGTCCGCGGACTACATAAGTTTAAGAACCCCTGGCATACACTATAAAACATTTATTTGGGATGCATATTTAGGGTGGCCCTTATACAAACATATTTTTAAAATAGCATTTTCACAAAGACCACGTGAACGATTCACATGAAATTTACACCACGTAGCTTTTACTTCAAGTGGCATAGCTTAAGCCATACAAATTTTTCTTAGGGTGCTTATTTAAGGTGGTCCTCATCCAAAAATATTTTTGGTTTGGAGATAGATTGAACCCTAAGGATGGAATAGAGAATTTATTTTATAGAATGTATTTGTTTCAATTTCTCATTTATTCTCCTATCTATAGTGTAACTAGCTGACCCGGCTGACATGAACTCAATCGGTCAAGTCGTACAGAAGTTACGTAATCACAAACAGACACAACAACGATTATGGTATATGTTTGTATATAGGCCACCCTAAATATGCACTCTTAATAAAAATTTTATAGTCTTACCTATGTTTCTTGATATAAAAGACACGTAGTTTAAATTTTATGTGAATCGCTCACGTGGTCTTTGTGAAAATGCTATTTTAAAAATATTTTTGTATAAGGGTCACCCTAAATATGCATCCCAAATAAATGTTTTATAGTCTAAGCTATGCCACTTGATATAAAAGCTACGTGGTGTAAATTTCATGTGAATGTGAAAATGTTATTTTAAAAATATTTTTGTATGAGAACCACCCTAAATATTCACCCCAAATAAAAGTTTTATAGTCTTAGCTAGTGTTGGCCATTTAACCTCCCGCGGTCACATTGCCCGTTTCGGGCCATCATTCGGCCCGACGTGCAGTTGCTGATTTCTATGCGCTGATTCGCATGAAAATTGAATATGCGAGAAACCCAGTCGGAATCAAACGTGCAAAAACAAAACAAATGCAAACAAAAACATTATTTATGCGAAAGTAAATTTTTTACGCATGTATTATTGAAATATTATTTAATTGTTGTAAAAAAATTCAATTTCATGGAAAAATAGTTCAATTATTGATTTTTACAAACAATTAGATAAAGAAAAATTTCCAAATATACGAATTTTTGCAGCGAGTATCGTTGCTACGTATTCTTGTGAACAGTTTTTTTCAAGACTAAAACTCAACAAGTCGCGCATAAGGAATCGCATTTCAGAGACTAATTTTTCACCGATATTGCATCTGGCGTCATCACAAAATATTGAACCAGATATTGAAAGTCTTATTTTAAGTAAACTTTGTTAATATGTTTGTATAACATATATATGTATAAGATTTATGAAATGTTTTCTTTTTGTTGTTAAATAAAAATACAATTATTTTATATGCCAACATTTATCTTTAATTATTAACATCAGTGACGCACGAATTTCTACTGGGTCATTTTTTCTATACGTGGAAAAGACAAAACACATTTATTTTAATTTTTTTTTTTCGCTGGAATTTCTTCACATTTCTTCTACACATACTAGCGCGAAATGTTTGTTGTAAACTTAAGCGCGCTGTCGACTTTTGGGCACCGCAGCTGGCCATCCCAAATTTAAAGGATTGCTTTAGTAGTGATGTGTATTACCATTTTTTGTTGTTACATGCTGGTATTAGAACCTCTCTCTAGTGAAAAGGTCTTGCATAGAAAAGGCTGATGTCGCTCAAAAAATTTGAAAAGAATTTGTTTCCTGCTTTGGTAACATATATGGCGACGATTTTATTAGTTCTAATATTCATGATTTGCTTCATTTGACTGATTGCGTTTAGCGGCCTCCTCGAGTGAATCGGGTAGTGATAGAGATGAAGAGATTTTTGAAATGTTGACTAAATTCGAAAATGAGGAAGATGAATTAATGAAGGGCTTTTCCAAAATATTCGGCAAAAAAAAAACTGCATCAAGAACTATTTGTCTGAAGTCTTACCAAAATATACTGAAGAAGAACTCCGAAGGCATTTCAGAATATCAAGAGCTCTGTTTGAAAAACTTACTTACACGTTATTCTGTCGTATAATAAACAGAACGACGATGTTTATTAGTACTTTGAGTCCTGATGTCATCAAATGGCGAAAGAAAGAAAGAAACAAGCAATTTTTTCAACAAAAATGTGGATTCTCCAAGGCTATTGGTAAGAGCTTTGAAATCTCCTTATATGTCTCTAAGCTGATTTAATATATTATATGTATTTAGGTTGTATAGATGGATACCACATTGTAATTGACCGCCCAAGGATGATGACATAGACAGGAAAGGAAACATAACTATTTCCTTGCAGGCT
Source organism: Meiosimyza platycephala (assembly GCA_963662105.1). NCBI lineage: Eukaryota > Metazoa > Arthropoda > Insecta > Diptera > Lauxaniidae > Meiosimyza > Meiosimyza platycephala. The sequence goes on along the minus strand of OY759210.1, from coordinate 38,306,449 downwards.
ATATGCGACGAACAAAAAAATGTATAAATATTTATGTTTGATAGCTGGATCTTTCAGAACTCCCCTCTTTTTCCGAATCCATCCATTTCCATATTGTGGAAATAATAAGCGCCAGGTTTATGTATCTGTAATATCTGCCCATGTTTTCTTAATATTTCTCTTCGCTTAATTCTCTTTTATTAAAATTGTTCTTAACTCGCATCATTTTAGATTTTTATATATTAGGTGACTCTGCTTATCCATGAACAAAGAATGTATGTATGTATGTATGTACAGAGACAATGGACATTTAACAAGTGTTCAAAAAGATTTTAACGTTCGGCTAAGCTCTGGATGCGTTGTGATAGAACCCAGCTTTGGAACTCTTAAACAGAGATTTAGACAGTTAATAATATTATTGTAAACTAAGAGGTATTGAAAAGCTGTGTCATTTTGTTAGAACTTGTTGTGTTCTACGCCAGAGATGCGCACAAAAATTTTTTGACGAGCTGGTTACAACAACATCAATTCTGGTGAAAAAACGCAAAAATATTTTGGAAAACAAATTCGTAGTATTGACAAATATTTTGCGAAAAAATTCCTAGTATGTATTTATGAAAATTTTAAAATAGCTGCGGCAAGCTAATTGCATGTTAACAAAAACAAAAATCACAAGCTCAAGCAGCAAATGAATTGAAAACAAAATCGCACAAACAATAAAGTGCGTTGAAGACAAAACTACAAAAACCATGCAACGATAGCGAACCGAAATTATTTAACTTGAGTAACGGCATGAGCTGAACGAGTCGATGAGTTGAAAAAAAATTACAGGAACAAAATACATGTGGTGATTGTGGACCAAAATGATTTAGCTCAAATAACGGAGTGAGCTCGAAGTGAGCTGAATATTTTTTGTTATTGTTGTAAGAGCCAAACGAGCTATGGGCTGCGCATCCTTGTTCTACGCAATCTGGCCAATAATGATGATATAGATTTCTTTCTTGAATCTATATCAAATGTAAGTGACGAAAGGGAATTGGTTCAAAATCCAATTAGTGGAAATGCAATAAGAGATGCAATATATATGACACCGAAATGCTCAAAGCAATGAACAGCTGCAATGAATGCATTATTATACATTAATGTTAGCGCTAGCAATGTACATATGTAAGTGCCTTTCTTTGTTTAAATTTAGTATTATTTCTTTACATACCTTCGTGTGTCAAAGAAAACGAAAGTATGTTTAAAATAAAATAAAATCTTAATATTCTTAGATAGAAAGTAAAGACTATTTTCAAGCTCAAAAATATATAAATGTTTTTAAAACGAAAAGATTAGAATGAAAATTGTCCTATAGCCAGGTTTGTTTTATTACTTCATGTAATAAAAATTATTTAAAATAGCTACTATTTTAAAGTAGTAACGAACGAAACCATCCTGTTCTACAGGTATTTATTTAAATTACATAATGAATTAAAACTATTCTATTATAAAAAAAATAGTAACAATAACTAATTTTACGCTGAAAAACAAGCAACTCTAGGAACACCATTTTTCTTTACGCACGCTCATTTTTAAGTATTTCTCGCTCTCCGTTGTAAATAGCCCCTAATTGCCTTGTGAAACGCTTTTCTCTCCTCCCTGAGCTCATCCAACTTTTTCAATATGTCTTCTTGAGTTTTTCTTATTTTTCGTTTTTTGGGAGCTGGACTTGTCACCTCTATGTATGTGTGCATAAAAAAAAGTAAAGGTAAAAATTATTTGATCTCCGATCTTATTCAAATTTTGGATATTTGTAGTCCTAGTAGCGTTCAATTAAATTCCAGGTAGGATTTTGCTCACATTATTAGTTTTTAAAATACAGAGGTGTAAAATTGGTAATTTTCGTCATTTTTCATGCGGACATCTTCTTTTGAAAATTCAGTACTTGGATTTTATTTGTAAATTAGGAACTGTAATGAATGATTCTAATAGACTTTTTCATGATCTTTATTAAAAAAAATACTTTGTTGCTTGAAAAAATTTTTTTTTAAAAAAATTTTGCAATTCAAAAATGTTTTTGCATTTTTTGAAAAAACTCATATTTTAATATTTTTTTAATTAATCTTATATGAAAGCTTGAATTATAAGCTTGCAGAATATTAAGAATTAAAAATGGGATAAAAATGTGTTTTGCGAGTTTTTGAACATTGAAAGTACGCGCGCGCCTCGCTCTGCGCAGATACTGCACTGTTGTACCCGCTAAGCGTTGCATTGTCGGTTTTATTTTAAAACCGTTATTCATCTCTATATATACTAGAGCCCCTACTGCACCTCCCACCAAAATATCATATCGATATACTCAACACTGACGTTGCAGTAGAACGAAAAGTCTCACCTACGTCGTATTATTGAAACACGCAGACTGTTTTTCAAGGTCAAATAAAATACTAACCATACTACCTTTATTTTTCAAATCTAAATTTTAAAAAGAAAAAGCATGGTTGATTTAAAATTAAGTTTTGTTTTTTCAAAATATGCTAAATTTTTTAAAGGAGAAGTAGAGAAATACGATAATTTTTTTTGTACAATACATTATACAACGAAAGGATTAAAAAAATATTAAAATATGTATTTTTTCTAAAAATGCAAAAACATTTTTGAATTGCAAAACTTTTCTAAAAAAAAAATTTTTTTAAGCAACAAAGTATTTTTTTTAATAAAGATAATGAAAAAGTCTATTAGAATCATCTCAGATGTTGGCTGCAGATAGTCCGAGCTCCAATGAAGAAATTGGAATTGAGTTTGTTTCAGATATGGCATAGCTTCATTATTAAATTTTGCTTGATGTTATTGAAGTTAAGTCAAGTAAAGTATGACACTTTAAAGCAGGTATCGGCGCGCTGCTACTCATGAGTAGCAGAGCTAATTTTCTTGTATACGCATACAACAAGAGAGAAAGAGAAAGTATTGATGCTTTGCCGACCCCTGCTTTAAAGCTTCACCTACAACAAAAATGGGAAAATGTTTTCTGTACTATTGGCACTGCAGGCCGCAGCACAAAACATTTTGTAGTTATTGTAGTCACTTTTTGAAAGCAATTAAAAACTTCGTTGCATTTGCATCAGTTTTGAGTTGCCTAACAAAGAAACCTGCCTTAAATATACAAAAAAAAACTTATATGGGGTAAAATTTGCCAAGTGTACCAGGTAAAAATTATTTATGCTCCGATCTTGTTCAAATTTTGGATATTTGTAATTCTAGTAGCGGTCGATTAAATTCCAGTTTTGAGTTTTTAAAATACAGAGGTGTAAAATTGGTAATTTTCGCCATTTTTCATGCGGACGTCTTTTTTCGAAAATTCAGTACTTGGATTTTATTTGTAAATTAGCAATTGTTTCCTAATGTAAGTCCTTTTGTAATTGGTTGCTTTTCTGGCTTAAAGAAACCAGAAAATATTGGTGACTTTATGGTAAAGTAAAATTACTTAGGGAGGAAGTGAAATTACTTAGAGAAAATGGCATCAAAGTTGGTACTAATCAGGTTTTGCTTAAGTTCAATGTTCGTGTCTTCACTTGTGATTCCCCAGCCAGAGCCTTCGTAATAGGTGTTCAGTCCCATACCGGTAAAAATAGCTGCCTGAAATGCTTACAAGGGTCGAATAAAAAAGAAGAGTGTACTTCTCCAAAGTCGTCTGATGCATCTTTAAAATTGAGAAGTGCCTCTTCTCACCACAGCCTTCAGTTTAGAAAAAAAATGTATTAGAGCAATCTGCGTTCAGAATGGTTTCTCAATTTCAATAAGATAGTATGCATTTCGTTGACTTGGGAGTGGTTAAGAAATTGCTAAAATTGATCATTAAGGTAGGACATGAAAAAAAAATGAATAATATTAATTTTATTGCTAAATTTGTTTCGAAAGAATTTAGCCGTTTATATAGGAGTTTAGATGAAGTTCAAAATTTGGAAAAGTACTGAATTCAGGCAGTTTTTGTTGTATACAGGTACATTTTAAAGTATTGCATTAGTAGTGAAGTATATTAACATTTTTTGTTGTGCTAGTATTAGACTTCTCTCTAGTGAAAGGTCGTGCATAGAAGTGGCTGGTGTCGCTCAAAAAATTTTAGAGGAATTTGTTTCCTACTTTGGTGACATAACATATGGTGACGAGTTAATTAGTTTTAATATTCATAGTTTGCTTCATTTGACTGATCGCATTAAGCAATATGGTCCGCTAGATTCTTCTTCAGCACATAAGTTTGAAAATTATATGCAATATTCAAAAAAAATTATTATAAAATCAAATAAAATATTGCAGCAGTTCTTGAGGTTTTTTGGAAAACAGGGTCATGAGATACATTCTTCGAAATTAGGATCCTTTGATATATATATGTACATAGATGATAGCAAACATAAGGATAGTTTTTGCTTGAGTAGAAAGACAGGCTCTCTAAAAGTTGTAAAAGTTGACACTGTGGCTCAATAAAGAAGTGGGACAAAAATGCAATTCAATTTCAAATGAAAAAATAATGTTTAAGAATAATAAATTTTATTAGGTTTTGTTTTTTTATCTTAAGGTAAATATGCTTTTGAAAACAGTAATAACTAAAACTAAATTAACTTCCATTTTTTTAATAAAAATTAAAAACATAATTTTAGACAAAAATCATGTCAATAAAGAACTCGGACATCATCATCTTTGGTTAATATTAAATAAAAAAAAGCTTCAGTTAATATTTTATCACCATGTCTTTGCTATTTTTCACAGTAAGTTTTCAACTGATTTTCCAAGTGGGCCTTTAAATGTTCAATCATATTTATATCTGGTGATTGTGGAAGAGTTTCAAGCACTTTCGGACAGAAAGCCCTAAATGCGCATTAAGTACCTTGTGTTTAGGTCGGTGAATTATTTTCGGAGCAGATGAGCGGTGGATGGTGCAGCAAGTCAAAAAAAAAACTCCTAATCTCAGTGCTGCAGAGTTAACAACGGAAGTCTCATATATTAACCTGATATTAGAAGTAGTACTACACTGAAAGAAAAGAAACATGATTTTTTTAAACATTCAGCTGGTTAATTTATTTCAGTATTTTTAACAAGGAAATTTATAAATTTAACAGGAAATAACTACAACGCTGGTAAACATTGAGTTTTTTTATAGAAATTTATCTAAATTTGATGTCGTATATGGGACTTTTTTTACAAACCGCATAGGATTTTGGACTTAGTATTTTAGAATCGCCCGAAATTTTTTTTGCAGCTTATATTCATAAAATTACTAGACCCATGTTTTTTTTTTTTGCTGAAAAAATTTTTTTTTCGAAAATATCCACATATGAATTTTTGATAATTGGCTGGATTTTGTCAAATGTAGTCATACTTGAAGTCTATTATTTCCAGTTCTATTGATCCGATCAATGTCGGATTTTTTTTATTTAATAGTCTATAACGTTAGCTTCTGCAATAAATTTAAAAAAATTGTATACTGTCAACAAATGAAAAATAATAACAGTTTAATTGTTTAAATGGTTTTAATATGATGTTTCCCCAACTAGAATACATTGAAAAAAATAACATTTTGTTCCTTATTCTTTTATCTACAAAACCCATTTTACAAAAAAGTGGAGTCTCTGTTAGATCGGAAGTTATTAAATATTTTCCAGCGCAAGCCATGAATTCCAGAACAAATTTAAGTGTGCAGCGTGCGACGAATCAAAATTTAAAAACGAATGTTAAATACTCGTTTCTTTGTTTTGACTTTGTTTATAATTTATTGCAGAAGCTAACGTTATAGACTATTAAATAATAAAAAATCCGACATTGATCGGATCAGTAGAACTGGAGATAATACACTTCAAGTATGAGTACATTTGACAAAATCCAGCCAATTATCAAAAATTCATGAGTGGATATTTTCGAAAAAAAAAATTTTTCAGCAAAAACAAAAAACATGGGTCAATTGAATTTGTTAGAAAATGCAAGAAAAAAATTTTCATCGCATTTGGAGAAGTCGAGGTTTTTTTTCCTGAATTTTGTGCGGCTTGTAAAAGAACGTCCCATATATACAATTCCGAAAGCAAAAAAGTAATAACGAATCACAGAACTTTATTTACAAGGAGACCACCAGGTTGCGGCGTCACCGTCACTGAACATTAAACACGAGTAAACGTTAAACACGATTTTCTCATTTTTCCTTGAGCGTTTTGAAACGAAAATGGTTTTTCTTATTTCAGGTGAACTACCATCTGGAAAAATTTGAGCCAAATTGGTGACGCCGGAACGGTGGTCTCCTTGTTAGATTTCATTGCAATCAAAATGCTGCTTTTTTTAAATCTAAATAATAGCGGTATTCACGATCTGTAGTATTTGGTCTTGTATTGTGTATTTTTGATAAATTTGATATTTGTAGTAAATTTGATATCGTAACAAAAACAAAACACTTGCTTTTTTCAAATACTTAGAGTATTTATATATCAAAATACAATGACAAAACCCTATTGCAACTTTTGTATAGTATTTGTGCATTTGTCAATCGAAGTTACCATAGCAAAATAAAGAAAACATGTCGATCGAAGTTTCCATATCATAATTTTTCAAATACTTTTCAAATTATTCAGTAAAATAAAGAAAAATATTTTAGGACGCTCACAATCTGTAGTAAAAATTGTAAATATTTACAAAAAATACTAAAAGTACTACAGATCGTGAATACCGCTAATGTTTTATGATTCGTTATTACTTTTTTGCTTTCAGAATTGTATATATACGACATCAAATGTATATATGTACATTAGACTGGTTCAAAAAAAAAAAGTCTCTGAAATTTAGAGGCACCGGCAGATTCCTATTCCCATAAGTGTCCCGAGTGGGATGTGTTACCAATTTTTTCTAAATATTGCGCTCCTGATTAGCGATTTTCATATTACTCTTGAAACTTTCGCATAAAAAAAAAGTTCACTAACAACCTATAAACGATGGTGGTTATTGCTGAGGTGAACTTTTTTCTTTTAATTCAGTCTCACATTCGGAGCAGTGCTGTCGTTTGTACTACTATAGTACTTTTATACTACTCTTCAGCCAAGCGTACTACTGTACTACCCAACCTTCAATTTGTACTACCGAAAATTTTCGCCAACCAATCCGCAATTTGTACTATCCCACCGTTCTTTGATCTATCATGCTTCAATTACATTGGCATATGCAAGTTATTAAACTGATCCCTGAAGATGACATATTTAAATCTTGAAGTGTCAAAATCATCACTCGTTATTTTGGTTTACTACTTTTGACATTAAAAAATTTTAACATCACATCAACCATTAGAATTTAGCTGATTCATACTTTTTAAACGCGGCCAATTGCGCAATAATTTTTTTATGCGTCTCTTGGAATATTAATGTAAAAATTAATGTAATTATTTCTATTGCTGTCATGGAAAAGTAAATTTCAAATTTACCATGGTAAAAATTGATTGGATAATCATTTATTTTTCATCGTAGGTTCCTAATAAAATCAAGAGCAGAAGCCGCCAATTTATCCAAAATTGATATTCACGCGGAAAAAGAATCTGTACATCAAATACCTTCAGGGCCAGAAGCAACAGAAACCCCAGCCTGTAGTAACGAGGTATTGAACTTTAATGAAGAAGCTCAATTGGAAAATATTGAGTTATCGGATTCCAGTACAAAAAGATTGCAAAAATTTCGACCAGCTTGGCAAGAAAGCTTTAAATGGCTCGAGTCGCGGAAGAATTCAAAAAAATTTGCAAGATCCTTTTGTAAGTATTGTTTAGTTTCAATACCCAATAACAGAACGCTTTTGGTGAGACATGAAACTTCTAAGTTCCACATCAAAATGATGCGCAGCTTAAAAAATCAGCCAGTAATAGACGATGGCTGTCAATGGAAAACGTAGCTTCACGAATTTTGGAACAATGGACCCCATTGCAACACTTCTTCATCTCGTATGAATTAGACAATAATGCCGATTTGGCCCATTCAATAACAAAACAAATGACTGACATCAACAAAATTTACTTTTCGTTCTTGGCATATATTTTAAAAATGACAAACAAGATCAACATACTATTTCAATCCGAAAGTCCTAAGATCCATGAATTGCTACCAACTTTCAAAACATATTTAAAAACAATTTTAAATAATTTTATCAAACCACAATATTTTGAACTTATCATAAACAATGAAATAGATTTCAATGCAGAGAACATATTTCTTGAATCTGAAAATATATATATTGGAGCAAAAGCGCAAGTCATATTAGATAGGAAAACGATCAATAATGATCAATTAAATGAAATTAAAGTTACATGCTGCCAATATTATATTGAATTATGCAAACAGATATTGCACCGCATAAGGCTCAATGATGAAGTATTAATTGCAATACAAGCAATAAATCCGCGAAATCTACCATCTTCAATTGTTTCTTTGGTGCAATTGTTCCCAAACCTAATAGACGCAGATATTGAAGACATAAATGAAGAATGGCGTTTGCTGATTCAACAAGAAATGGTGTCAAAAGATTTAGAATTGGAAGAGTTTTGGGATAAGATTTTTAAGATAAAAAATGCTTTGGACGAAAGAATGTATCCAATGATTCGTGTCTTCATAGGAAGCTTATTATGTTTCCCTCACAGCAGCGCAACTGCCGAAAGAATTTTTTCACAGGTAAATTTAATAAAAGACCGAAAACGCAATTGTTTGCATACGGAAACAGTTAATGCCATACTTATGGCAAAAGAAGTAATGGATGGTACTAGCTGCGAGGAATGGGTGCCACCAAAAACTCTTTTATTAAAATACCACAAACAAGGTTTTTAATATAAATGTACATATGTACGTACGGAGTAAATCTATATATCGTTACCTTAATATAGAAAGGCCCTAACTAACATTTTTGTTTCTTTACAGGAGAATGAAAAAACTTAATTAAAATTTATGTTTTGTAGTATTGAAGTGAGTTTGTTTTTTTTTTATTTGGTTGTAAATGCTTTGTTTTCAATCGTAGCACACACATTTTTATCAATATTGTATTAGTGGGTGGCCTACCGACATCTACAATAAAAAAACTCGATTTTGAAAAAAATGTTAGTTAGGGCCTTTCTATATTAAGGTAACGATATATTTTATATTTTGCCAACGAAAAATGCTGTTTTTTCGTTTACAGTTACTAGAGTTAAATAGTTGTTTAGTTCTTTACTAACTAAAAAAAGACTGTTATATGTTATTTACGTTTACTTTATATTTTTTTCATGTTATTTTTTTTTATATATTCAAGATTAAAAAAGGCTGTTTAGTTATGTATGAAAAACTAGTCATAACTTAAATGTTTCTTCATGTAACAATATTCGTACAAAAATAAATGAATTTCAACAAATACTATATAAACTTTTATTAACAAATTATTTTTATCATATGAGTAAGTGTAAGTAAATATATATTAGTGCAGTATGTACTACCCATTTTCACAAAAAAATACCCAAAAATATAAAATTGAGCACTTAAATTTTTTTCGAAACGACAGCACTGATTCGGAGTAGTTTTGAATGGGGAATTCGAATCTCTCATTATTTTTTAATTATGTTGTTTTCTTCAGTGGTAAAAACTGAATATAATCATGAAATTTTGTCAAAAATTGAAATTTTTTTTTTAAAATGAAAAATCAGGTATAAATTTTTGGATTTTTTTGGCTTTTATTTTTTTGAATAATTCATTTATTTCTCCTCTGTCTGATGGTGGTAACCGCAAATTTTTATTATTTCTGTACTTAAAAATATAAACATAAATATAATTGAACAAAGGATTTTTTTCATATTGAAGCTATGTTTTAACAAGGAATATAAATTTTAATGTGGAAATTTGGTTCGAAAAATATGAAATATATTTATCTAATTCTATACACTTGGTTCGGTTCAAGTAAACTAGATTTCATATTTTTGAAACAGATTTCCACATTAAAATTTATATTCCCTGTTAAAACATAGCTTCAATATGTAAAAAATCCTTTGTTCAATTATATTTATGTTTATATTTTTAAGTACAGAAATAATAAAAAATTGCGGTTACCACCATCAGACAGAGGAGAAATAAATGAATTATTCAAAATAATAAAAGCAAAAAAAATCCAAAAATTTATACCTGATTTTTCATTTAAAAAAAAAAATTTCAATTTTTGACAAAATTTCATGATTATTTTCAGTGTTTACCACTGAAGAAAACAACATAATTAAAAAATAATGAGAAATTCGAACTCCCCATTCAAAACTTCTCCGAATGTGAGACTGAATTAAAAGAAAAAAGTTCACCTCAGCAATAACCACCATCGTTTTTAGGTTGTTGGTGAACTTTTTTTTTTATGCGAAAGTTTCAAGAGTAATATGAAAATCGCTAATCAGGAGCGCAATATTTAGAAAAAATTGGTAATACATCCCACTCGGGACACTTATGGGAATAGGAAACTGCCGGTGCCTCCAAATTTCAGAGACTATTTTTTTTTTTTGAACCGGTCTAATGTACATAGTGACGATCTGTGAATGTTGCCAGGTCCTAACTCTTATGTAAAATTCTTGTGGCTAGCGAACCAGGTGTTGGATATATTATAGACTGATCCGCGGCGAAGCCACCACAAAGCCGGTGTTGGATTTTTTGAAGTTTTAAATCCTGAGCAGCGGCCGTAGGCCGCCCACTTACCCTAACTCTTATGTAGAAGCGTTGTTGGGCATATTCGAGGATGTAATCCTTGGCCGAAGGCCGCCCACTCTCCCTATGCATATATGTACATATGCACGGTTAGAAATTTTGGATTAAGTTTTAATACTTTTGGGCTTACATATATGACTACACCAGAATTGTATTAAAATTTAATATTGCCTAAATATTAAATTCCATTTTTAATACTTTTTTGTATTAAAATTTAATACTCGTTTTTATTAAGATTTAAAAAATTTCATTTCGAATGGGATTCGAACCGGGTTCCTTGTGAAATCAATTGATGCACGCGCAGCTTAACGACATCAGCCACCGTAGTGTTATTTTTTTGGTTGGCTAAAAGTTTATTTATATTGACAACAACATAAAATGAAAGTTCAATATTGAAGTATTAAAATATAATACAGCATGGTTTAAAAATCAAATATAATACTTATACATTAAAATTTAATACAAAATTTATTACAAAATTTTGTAATCTATTGAAAAGTATTAAATTTAATCAAAATTGTATTAAAAATCCTTAAAATTTAATCCAAGATTTCTTACCGTGTGTATATGCATAGAATAAATATAAAATTCTTCTTGTATTTTTAAGCAAAACGAAAGTGGTCATAACACCCATGGGTGTTTTTTGGGCATTATGACCATTGGTGTTATGACATGGCATCGTAGAGGCATAGCCTGCCGTCAGTCGGCCTGGTTCCTCTAACCCGCAAGAATGCCTCAGGCAGTCTTCGGAAAATTCGAATTTTCTCAATAATTATTTTATTTTTTATTTTAAGTGATGACGGTGCCTTGAGAAACCTACCTAGATATGTCTCTGAAAGCACCGTCATCAGTTTAAATAAAAAATATAAAAACTTTTGAAGAAAATCGAATGTTTCGATGCATGCCTCGATAAACGCTTGCGGGTTAGAGGGTTAACGTTTGGTTCGGGGGCGGCTTTCAGTTTTTATAAAACCCATAGATATTGCAACTACTTTATCAAATCTCAAAATTGCCCAATTTCATAGTGTTTAGAAGTACACTGTAATGTAATGACTGTAAAATTCGATCAAATTATGTTCAATTAATTAATAATATCAGTCGACTAAAAAAAAAAAACAAATAAAATTTTTTAATCTTTGTTATTCAGTTTGACTTCCTGATCAATTTTTCTCAAATTTGCAAAGTTCACATGCATATCATTTGCAGTTTAAATAGTACCTAGTTTTTATTCCATTGTTTATTTTTAAATTTTGTGGATATATATATTTTTCTTTATACTCAAGTCGGCATAACCCGACACGATGCATATTATGCTCTAGAAAAAGAGTGGTCTGCAATAATTGATGCATTGGATTTAATTGCGATAAACCAAACACAAGCTATCAGACTATTGAGAAAATTACAACATTTAGAAACAGCAATGCTAGTCATTGTTTGAAACACAATTTTAGATCGTTTCAATGCTGCGAATAAAAAAGTTCAGGATTCTCAAATCGTCCTTTGTCCAAATTTATCAATTTATCATTCTCTGGCTTCTTTTCTTCAAGATATAAGAGATAAAAAATTTTCTGAATATGAAGAAAAAGCCAAGAAACTATATGGTCCATGATTATTATCGTTATGATACTCGTCGCCTAAAAAATCCGAAAACTTCAGCCAGAAGTATCACGGGCAAACGAGAGAGCTCCTGTTTCTGGGCAAAAAAATGTTCGAAGTTCTATTAACTATCCCATTTTGGATACACAGCGTACAATTAGCCGGACGTAAAAGCGTATACGAAGAGCTTTACTTAAACTTCAGTATCCTTGATAATTTTTCCGAAATTATTTTTAAAACATATGTATGTAAACCAATAAATAGTTATATTAAAAATAATATGTGAGAATTAAAATATTTAATTTTGACAATCACTTTTACATAAAAAAAAGGGGCGGCTAATCGGTAAGGGCCTAGGGCGGCATCGAACCTAAATCTGCCACTGTTCATATGACCATACTTTGGTAATAGATTCAGGAGTTCTCAACTTACAATGATTTTATTAAAACCCACAGTAACTCTACATAAATTTATCTTGAAGACTAAACGAGATATAAATTTTTTTTTTTTAAATTTTCTATATATTTTGACGTTCTATCGAAAACTATCGTCAAGTGCTAAACAGAGTTGGGACGTGCCATATAGTCCACAAGGAAAAGAGCTTCTTCAAAAAAAGCTATTTTTTTAAGCTCTTTTCTTTCGTTAAAACACAATGAAGCAGTTGCAACAACAGCTGATTGTGAGAGAAGAATATTTGTTTACATATTTTAGCGAAAATCGTGTTTTCATATTGCTTTGAAAAAATCACATGAAGGCCACAAATTTTCGCGAGGATACTCTAAAAAATCTAGTCCAGGCCGCCATTTATGATGATTGTTATCGACAATCGATTCCATAGCATAAAAAAAAGAGGATTATACTATAACCGCGCTGGCAAACTAGAGAAGCCGGTGTTTCATATACTATAGGATGAAAAATTAGTCGCGGCCAAAGGCCTCTGAATTACACTTACTTTTATGTATAATTACTGGGCTAGCGAACCGGGCGAATTAATGAAAATTTAAAAAATATGTGGTTCAATAACGCACTGTCACTGTGTGGCATAAGCGGATTAGTAAATCTTAATTTTTCTTTTTTGTAACTATGAATAAATTGGCTGCAACAAACTAGTTTTTCCTAAAGTTTATACCGGCACTTCGCGCAACTCACAAATACAAATCACTGACCTATGGTTGGTTGTAATTTCTTTGTGTTTCTGTCTTCTTTTTCTTCCAAAATCGCTACAAAATAGAATCTGTTCTATTTCCTTGCGATAAATTTGCTAGTGTCACTTACAGGGCTTTGCCGTTTCTTGTCAAAAAAAGCTCTATTGCGTATCTTGCTCTAACGTATAGAAGAAATCATGTTGTTACGGTGAGTTTTGGGTAACTATATTGCACGTTCCAATTCTGTTTAGCACTTCAGATTGCGTATATGTTTATAGTTATATATTTTGTAAATACATACATATGTATGTATGTCGGATCTTGTTTCGGAGATATATATAGCCATCGGAAGTTGCTGATATAGATTTTGTAAAACTGATTATAAGTTGGGAACCCCTGAGTGGATACCAAAAATATGGATGTCAGGAAAGATAATTTAATGGCTGAAATTTTGACTAACAAAACGTTATTTTTTCAAAAAAAATGTGTTAAAAATCTATATTTTTTAGCATGACAGGAAAGCTTGATTATTTTGCTTTAATGTGATATACAATTTGCATAGTTTTTTTTATTATTACCTATTTATTTTACCTATTTTCTTAAGAATATTATTGGTGAAAATTTATAATATTTCCAAAATTATAGGCTAAATTTCAAATCTTGACTTACCAGTCGTAGCGTCTGAAGGCAAGTTGTTTGACTACATGCTTGCTTTCATTGTTCATTTCCATTTGAGAACGAAGCTTCAAGTATATTTTTATGTAATTTTTTATTCTAAGAATGAATATGTTACCGTTTGATACTAAACCCGGAGAGATTGACTTTTAACCCGGAGACCCGGAAATCACACTCAAAACCCTGAGTCTCCGGGCGAAACCCTGAGTGTTGGCATCTCTATTCCTACATAACGTACCTTCTCCATGTTCAACTTCTTTCAACTGTTTCAACATTTTTCAAACTCTTTCACTTTATTTAAAATTTTCCATATTTTTCCGACTTTTTCAACGTTATTCAACTTTTTTCGACTTTTTCAACCTCATGCCATACTACTTTTTTAACCTTTTTTGATGTTTTTCAACCCCTTTCAACTTTCTTAATTTTTATTTTCGGCTTTTCAACTCTTTTCAATGCTTTTTAAATATTTCAACTAATTCAATATCAGTCAAATTTTTTCAACAAATTGCATATTTTTTCGATTTTTTCAACCTCAAAACGAAAAACCGAACAGTGATCGGTCTCCTGGTACTGAATTCTTATTGCTAATACAGTCTGCTACTTTTTAATTTATTTTTTTTATTTAAGAAACAAAATGAATACTTGGAGCGATATTTTTATTAACTTTTCGGAGGAGCGCAATGGTAAGCAAGGTAATATGGAAACAAAAATATATGTTAATATGCATCTGTTCTTACTTAGATACACTAAAAATGTAAGGAAAACTTATTTGGCTGGCTCCTTGAACACGGAGCCGTCTCTAAAAAAAAGAAAGACTGCGGATACTGACGAGAGTATTTTTTCTGGTTTTTCGCTTGGTGGAGGTACATCATTCTTTAATAATAGTTCAAACGACTTAATTATTAGTTAGAATAATAATTTGGATAGTACCGCGAAGTCTTATTTAAACTTTTGCCATTTAAAAAAAGCGGGGTCATTTAAATCTCTTAACCGATTTAAATGACCGCGCTTTTTTTACTGTCTCTTTAAAATCGGTTTCTAACTTCGAAACGTTTTGATTACATTTTCTTTTTTAGAATGAGCAATCACGTAAGAAAAAGTAGATTTAAAAAAAAACTTATTGTTGCATACATAACATACATAAACACATTTGAATGCGCATCTAATCTTAGATACTCAACCTATAATTAAAAGGAATGCTTATTTGACAAGCTCCTTCAACAAAAACACAGAGTCGTCACCGCCCTTGAAAAAAACTTGCATGGTAAAGGTATATACATATGTAGTGTCCCACATTAACACTGGATCTAGTTCACTGGTTCAACCGCAAACATAGCGTGTCATAAAGTTATACGCAAACAACACACACACATTTTTTTAGAAGGGAGAGTAATGTAGAGACCCAAATACACCACATTCAACACTTATGTACATTTAATCTTAGAATTTAAAATTTATATTTTTTGAAATGTATTCTCATTTCAAAAATAAAAAAATAAAATTTATCATTCTGATTTCAAATTTAAAAAAGTTCACTAGCATATTTTAAAATAAATTATAAAATTAATTAAAAATGAAGATTCCTTCACATACATACATCATTCCTTAAACATGCATTCAATAATTACAATTACTATATTATTTTATTGCAGAAGTATTACAAGTTTTGGTAAACCAAAAGCAGTTAAGTGAACGGATTTCAAAAATTGAGCTGAATGTAATTACAAACTTTTATCTACCTTTTGCTGCTTAAAAATATGTACTATCTATATTTCCAACAGATGGTTGAAAAGAGCGAGATGATGGCTCAGAAAAAAAATTGCGGGAGTGCAAAGTCTCAATTCAGAACATTTAGCACTCAGTTTGCCAAATGACGGAAGAGTTGAAAGATAAAAACATTGAAAAAATATCGATTATGCTTCCGTTTGAGTCAGTTGAGGCAGTATTTTATGCCGAGGAGGAGATGAATTCCTAAATTTTCCCAAGCGATAATTACTTTATATTAACGTTGTATTTATATGTAATATAAATACTTTCTAAAGACGACGCTTTTGCATACCTTAAAATGTATAAATACAGATGCTGGAAGCGTTGTGAAATTGATTTTTACTGACCAAGTTTTGGATAAGTTCAACTGAGATAGGCGGTGGGAGAAGCGCGCACTTAACGAACTCATCCTGTATTTTGGGCAAATTTTGCCCAAACGCCTGTTTAACTTTTAATATCTCATGTGTTTCTTATATTTTGGATGTTAAACTTCTTGACAATTATTTTTTTACATATATTAAGCGATATAAATAGATTTAATTTTGTTGTCCTATCAGGGAAGCCCCAACAGAAAAAGTAACGAATCCTGTATTTTGGGCAAATTTTGCCCAATGTAGTTTTAGTGATTTTATATTGATTGCTTACCAATATGCACTGTCAACAATCGTTTATCGCAGCAAGCGTGTTGTGTTGTGTCGAATTATCGCAGCAAGCGAGCCCACTTTCTTGTGAAACTGTTCGAATAAATTCATTGTAGTGACGATTATTTTCATTATTGGAACGGAAACGTACAGAAAGAATTGGATTTTGAGCAGATTTTGTGTGCCAAAAAAAAAATGTCAAAAAGGGTAAGTACATCAATATAGTGAAAACTAAATGACAATATGTTCGTTCATTACATGCAAATAAAATTTTATTAGAAAGTACTAAATCGTCGTCAAATCGAGGAGCTTATCAGCGACTCAGAGGATGCAATAGACGATGCAAGTTCCAGTGAAGAATTTGCTCTGATCAGGAGGAATTTGCATCTCTTGAGGAACAGGAAGAACCATCTTCCGGGTTTATTTCGAAAGATAAAAAAATAACCTGGTACGACAGACCCAACCACGAATTGGTGGGTAGGTATAGTGCTGAAAATGTGATTTCAACTTCTCCGGGACCAACTCTTTACGCTGTTGCTCGAGCTATTGATGTCAAGTCTACATTTGAGTTGTTAATGACAAGGGAGATGCGAAACCTAATTATAAATATGACCAACATTGAAGGTACATAGGTGTCATTTCTCTTCCAGAAAAAAAAAAAAAATTAGTATACAAATTTATTTACCTGTCGCTTATTTTCAATTTATACATATGTACATGTACCTGGCTAGTAAAAGTGTATATACCCACCTATATAATTTTTTATTTTTTCAGGAACTATAGTTTTTGGAGAAGCTTGGAAGGCAATCAGTCACGCATTTCTGAAGGCATACTTTGGATTGCTCTTACTAGCGGGAGTATATCGCTCTTGTGGTGAATCTTTGGAGTGTTTATGGGACGATGTAAAAGGAAGACCAATTTTCAAGACAACGATGCCGCTGCGTAGATTTCAAAATATTAGCCGAGTTTTGCGCTTCGATGACAAATCTGACAGGGCGGATCGACGTGCTCGCGACAAGCTAGCCCCATATTAGAGTTTTGTGGGACAAATGGGCCAATAATATGAAGATTATGTACAATCCAAACGAGTGTGTCACTGTAGATGAGCAGTTAGTATCTTTTCGTGGAAAATGTCCATTCAAACAATTCATACCATCGAAACCTGCGACTCTAGTACCAACTATGCTTACTCTCTGCAAGTATATACAGGGAGAGACCGTAATTGTGCACCCGAAAAAAATCAGGGCATGCGAGTGGTATTAGATCTTGCAGAAGGACTCAAAGGCCGGAATATAACTTGTGATAACTTTTTCACATCATATGATCTTGCTGCTGAACTATTGAAAAGAAAAATGACTGTAGTTGGGACAGTTCGAAGAAACAAGGTATTTTTATCTCCACAAATTTTAGATATGAAGAAGAAACCAATCTTTTATTCGGAATTCCTTTTCGAATATAAAAATAAAACCACACTAGTCGCTTATGTTCCAAAAAAAAAATCGATGCGTTTATCTCCTAAGTACACTGCACCACGATACAAAAATACAAGATCAACAGAAGAAACCCTATATTATAGCATACTATAACCACACAAAGGCTGGAGTGGATACATTGGACCAACTTGTAGGAACATACACCTGTAAGCGGAAGATCAACAGATGGCCAATAGCACTCTTTAGCAATATGCTTGACATCTCTGCATGCAATGCTTTTGTAATTTGGACATCGATAAACCCGGAGTGGAGTAAAAAAAAACATTTTCGACGCAAACTTTTCCTTGAACCATTGGGTTTTGATCTATTGAATGATGAAAAGCAACAACGAACATCTCAGCCGCATGGCTCTGTTGCAAAGCAGATTGTCCAAACACAGAAAGTTATAAATATCAAGCGAGCACGTTGTCACTTTTGTCCAAATTTGTCAAATAGTACTAAGTATAACACGAAATGTAAAATTTGTAATTTATTTTTATGCAAACATCATTCGCATGTGGAAATAACTTGTATTAATTGTAACAAGTCGTAAGAAAACGTAATAAAATTGTATTGGGCAAAATTTGCACAAAAGACAGAATTCGAGGGTTAATACATGCAACTTTACGTGGTAAGTTTTCATTTAAATGTAACGTAAATCATTTTGATGTTTCCGTTTTCTTAGATGTTTTTAAAGAGCAAACATCGAATGGATTTGAGAGAGCTTGAAAAAAGCCGTTGAATTGAGTTATCACCGAATAAAGCAAAAAAAGTAACAGGAAAAGAAAAATTAATAATATTTTAACAAATTTAATTATAGTTAAAGTAAAAGTTTTGATAGTCGATAAGCTTTTTTGTTATTTGTTACTTATTTATGCAATATAAAATGCATTTAAATGCTTTTCTTAGCCATAATTTGATGTAAAATAATTTTTTATTTAATTATTCAATTTAAAAAGAAATTTTAGCATAAATATTCTTCAATCAATTCAGTTTGATTTCAAAAGTACACAACACAAATACATTGAAGAGCATTGAAGAGAACTACGTGTATGGTAGTGCCCAGCTCTAAATATGACGCAGACATCGACACATGCATGCTTTTTATGTGTTTCGTCCAATTATTTTGAAAACTAAAACGTTCTATAATAAATAAAAAGATTATAATTAGTAAAAAAATCAACTTCGGCGAAAGTACACGGTTTAAGAAGATATTTTGAGTACTTGCTACTTCATGGAAACGTTTGCTTGTAGGGCAATGAAATACACTTTGCTTGTTAATTTTTTATAAACTTTAATTGTTTCATAATTTTTCAAAAGTTTTCAAAATTGTTTTGGTGTCATTGAGTGAAATCAAAATAATTGAAATGAAACATATAGAAAAGTTTTTGAAAAGTTTGAGCATTTATTGTTTTTGCATTCACAATTTATAGACATTTTTTGCATAAAATTCAGTTGGTTCTATCCTGATGAACCGCAGTGTATATCTTGCTCTAATGTCGATAATTGCTTAGCAATACTAGCATCTGTGCTGAATGGATCCCTGATCCAGTCGTTGCCAGAATCAGGACAGGGGAAATACTTCCGGAACCTGCTTTTTAGAGGCATTAAATGTTCGATAAAAAGCAGGCGCGTTTTATTATCGAGCACTTTATTAGAAAATTCTATAAAATCGCTGAGTGTTGAAAGAGACTCATACACACACTTTTGAATGCGCTTTGACCATAATTCGTATTATTATAATCGCTTCTATTTTAAATAGCTAAACACCGTTGGGACTTGCGATTTAGCTTCTGTGTCAAAAATCACCAAAAAATAGAATTTGTTCTATTTCTCTGCGATAAATTTTCTAGTATCAATTTTGTACGCACTATTAACGTATAGGAAAAATATGGACGATATCGCACATCCCAACTGTGTTTAGCTCTTAACTTCAATTTTAAATTTATTTGAAGCTGCACCTTGTAGGCTCAAATTAAAACTTACAAAAATTGATGATGTTGTCAAACAGTGGGAAGAGTGGAAACAGTTAGGTGCTGGGCGTCCCGGGTTTAAACAAAAGTAAATGCACACGTTGTTTTTTAAAAATATGTGCAATCATTCAAAAAGCCATGTCCATGTAGAATTTTTAATTAATTAGTTATTTAAATAAAGCAAAAAGTTTTATGATGTAAAATTATTAGTAACAAAATTGTTTCACGGACCCCTAGAATGGCTTCGCGGACCTCCAGGGGACCGCGGACCACAATTTAAGAATCGCTGGCCAACTTCATCGTCAGTTGCATCATCATCAGATGCATTCAGCAGAGCTTCGATTCCAGTAGGGCTCAGATATGCCATTCTGAATAAAACATTGATAACAAACACAAAAAACGGTTACAAAATAGCAAAGACTTTATAAATTTTAGTTTCAAACTTACCTCTTTCCCAATCAATTTCTTTACAAATGCACTACAGCTCAACTCAAGTGTACTAAACAAAATTCAATAGATCATACACAAATCTAACAAAAAAATACTTTTTATTATAATAGAATGCCAGTTCCTTTGACACGCGCGTTTTGTTTTGATTTGAAAAGACAAAGATCAATTACGCGTGCATTACGCTCGAAGTGGATATAAATAATAGCAAAAGCAGCAACAGAAAACGGGAAATCCCCGTTTTGCATGTGGCGACATACAGTGTGAGCAAAGTTACAAATGTAAAAAATAATTATTGTGAGTGGAACACTTACCGATTTCGAGCGATGACACGGTGCAGAATCGTCTTGAAATATGACTTTTGCTTTGGTCAAATGGGGGCAATAACAAGATGTGGGGTGGGAGAGATTCTTCTTCCGGAAGGTTATGTGAACTCCGCAGCTTATATTGATATCGTAAAAACAGCGTTTTACCTAGCATCGACCGACAAAGCGAGAAAGTAGCAAAAGTCATATTTGCACCTTGTCATCGGTCGGAATCGGAAAGTGTCCCACTCACAATAATTATTTTTTACATTTTTTTTTGATAGATTTACAATAATGACCTATTTATTTTTGCATAGATAAAGGAATATAAGAACTTTTGAGAATGGAGTCAGTCCATGGTCCGGTAACAGCCCCGACCTCAATTCCATTGTGAATGTTTGGGCCATTTTAAAACGCAAAGTGCACCAACAAAACCCTAATAATATTCCAAAGTTAAAGGAAATAATTAAATCCACTTGGTACAACGATATTTTAATGGAATTAATACGGAAACTCTATGAGAGCATGCCTTTTTGAATGGAAAGCGTCATCAAGGCAAAAATAGGTCCTATGCGGTATTAAAATCAATATTACCGTATTATTTATAATAATTAAATAATAAATAATTAAAGAATATGTGAGAAATTAAAAATGCGTAAAAAAAACTACAAAAAAACAATGTATTTTTTCATATAAATAAGTTGTAATTTCTGATTATAAAACTAGCAATTGTGTGTTTATTTGGGAAAGGTCCCGAGAATTTATTATACTCAAAACTTGTTCCTAGCAACAGTATCTAACAAACTTAAAACCGTTAAACAAGAGTAGATATTATTTTACGCATCAATATTTAAAACTTCTTGCAAAATTCAAATCTGCGTTTTTTTTGACCGTGAGTGTATGTATATATGGTACAGGGCCGGTAATATTTTAGTTCAAACACTTCGTTGGGCAATTTCGACCCATGTATACAGGATAAGGGTTAATGTATCTTTAATTCCATTATATATAGTTAATGCTTTACCATTTTCAAGGATGAGCGCAGCCAACTTCTTTCTTTCATTTCATTCTTAATGACAATTACCTGAATTTCCTTTTTTCCAAGCTTTTTCCCATCAAAATGAAGACACCAGTTTTCATTTCTCAATTCTTTTTTAAAAGTGTCTTTCTTAAGTTTGGCAGATATCTTTACGGCTTTGTATATTCCACTCTGTGAAGGTGTAGGTATCTTAACGCCTGATTCTGCCAATTCTTTGCAAACTTTGGCTGCTTTTTTGGTACTAATTTTAGCTTTTGTCACCAAATTTGCCGCTTGCTTTGCAGATGATTTCTTTTTTATCTTACACGGTAGTGTATAACTGTCACTTTCTTCTGATTCACTAACCGTATCCCAAAAAATGTTAGTGTTTGGCTGCAGTTTAGAGGGGTGCAATCGAATGGTTTTAGTTGTAGTGTAACCCAATTTTGCATTAGTATTTTTCTGCATTTGATAAAACTTTTTATCTTCCGCGTTTAACCACGAACCCTTCGTTTGTTACATCAAATAGTTTGTCGAATGTTATTAACACATTTTTGCCATTTCAAAAATCTGTCGTACTGTTCAATTAGCTGACCAACTTTTCTTTCCACCGAAGAATCTGTAATTGCTGGAATATTCAGCTTCTTCCATAAATCAACTTATTCTTTTGTCACGATTTTATATCGAATTTTTCTAGCCTTTTCTACTTTAGCCAAAGCGTTAAATCAGCCTATTATTACGACCTGTTTCGGAATCTTACATATCTTGCTAAAGATGTTTTCAATAGTCGGTATTTGTCGACGCTTAGTTTTGCTCTATTCAAAGTCAATTAAATTTTTTGACCAAATTTTGGAACTCTTTTCCACACAGACATGAGTCATTTTAAATAACATTTTCTAAAAATAGAATATAAGTCAAGTAATACTCTGCGAAAATAATAAAACTTACTTGCTATATTAATATAGTACACCCAGGCCGGTGCGCAAGGGGGGTATTTTGGGGGTTCTAACCCCATTGGAGTTTTTTTTACATAGACTTTTATTGGCAATATGTTCTTACTTAAATGAAAAACCAAAAAGACTTGCGCCTCTTACGAAAAATTTAAATTTTTATGAGAATAAAAAAAAGACTCACATATAGTACATAAGTATGTATAGAAAAAGGTATACTAAATGATACACTGTACTTTACTTATGTACATATGTATAAGCTTTTCAAATGATGCCCAGTTTGTTGAGATCAGGTTTGCAGCTTATACTCGTAGTAATTTTTAGAAAATTTATCCGCAACTTCCGATATTTCACAAACCAGATCCAAGCGAAAGTTTTCGTTTGAATATTCTGTTTTTTTCATTAAAAAAAACCTTACTTTGGGAGAAAAATAAGAAATTCAAAGTGTTGGTAAGGTTATCTTGCTTCAAAACTTTTCCAAACAAATACTTCCTGAAATCTTTTTTGCAATTAATTTTTTGATTCACAAAAATGTTTCACAAAAATTTGATATGTACTTTCATATTGAAATTCCCGCCATAATTTTGGAAAATGTGAGTTCTAATTGTATGAATTTTATAATATTTTCCAAAGTTATGTCTGGAATTTCGGTATGAAAGTACATGCGTTCTTAGGTTTGAATGAGAAATAGCATATAAAAAAATCATAAAAGAAAAAATTAAAGTTATTTCGAGAAAAAATTTTTTTAAATAAAAATTAAATTAAATTAATGTTTCAACAAATTTATTGAAATCTTTTTAATTTTATATAAAGTTATGCTATTTCTTAACAAAAAAGATTCTATAATTTTTATCCTATCTCCTATAGTTTTTGAGATATTTTGTTTCAAAAAATGCTCAAAAAGGTAATAAAAAACATAGATTGCAGTTATTAAAAGCATGACCGATATGTACAATGTACATACATACATATGTACTATACACACATAATCATATACATATCGGTCATTCTTTTAATAAACGCACACTTTGTTGTTATTGACGTTTTTGAGCATTTTTTGAAACGAAATATCTCAAAAACTATAGGAGATAGGATAAAAAATCATTTAATAATTTTTGCTAAGAAATACTCTAACTTTATAAAAAAAAACTAAAAGGATTTAAATGTTTAAACACAAATTTTTTTAATTAAAAAAATTTTTCTGAAAATATTTTCAATATAACACCTTTTGATTTTTTAATTTTTTATATGTTATTCCTCAATCAATCCTAAGAATGGATGTGTTTTCATATCGAAATTCCCGCCATAACTCTGGAAACTACGAATTTTTTACTGATGACGCGCACCATGTTTTTGCAACATAAAATTCAACATACATTTTTTTTTTTTGTTTTATTTTTTGTTTTTTTTTTTTTGTAATGTTATTTTCAATTAATCCTAAGAATGCATCTGCATTCAAATCGAAATTCCCGAAATAACTTTGGAAAATATTGTACAATTCATACAATTGGAATGATGCGCGCCTTCATAAAAAACTCATATTTTCCAGAGCTACGGCGGGAATTTCGATTTGAATGTAGATACATTCTTAGGATTAATTGAAGATAATATTACAAAAAAAAAAATCTATGCCGAATTTTATGTTGTAAAAACATGGTGCGGGCTATAAGTAAAAAATTCGTCTCTTCCAAAGTTATGGCGGGAATTCCGATATGAAAGCACATGCATCCTTAGGATTAATTGAGGAATAACATATAAAAACACAAAAGGTGTTATATTGAAAATATTTTGAGAAAAATTTTTTTAATTAAAAAAATGAATGTTTCAACAAATTTATTTAAATCTTTTTAATTTTTTTTATAAAGTTATAGTATTTCTTAACAAAAATGATTAAATAATTTTTTATCGTATCTCCTATAGTTTTCGAGATACATATTTCTTTTCAAAAAATGATCAAAAACTTCAAAAAAACAAAGTGTGCGTTTATTAAAAGAAAGACCGATATACATATATAATATACATATTTATAAAACAGTTTTTGTCTTTTTTTGTATGCTTTGTAGTCAAAAATACCTTTTTTAGAACTTTAAAACCTGACATGAAATATCCGAGTGAAAACCCCCCCCCATGGATGATTTCTGCGCACGGGCCTGAATACACCTAATTCTGTTTTTACGCGAATTTGATTTAACGCGATTCAAAAAAAGTGTTGCGTTCGGTTTTTGCGCGAATTGATTTGATTTAACGCGATTTAACAATACATGAGCTTGAAAATTTAATTGAAATTCTGAGTGATGACAATGACATTCAAGTTTCTCAAAAAATAATGGGCGTTTTATTAGAAAATAATACCCATTTAAATAATGATTTACAATATTTTTTACCAGTTTTTATTTTATTAAAATGAATTGCTTTTTTTTGTTGATTTCTTATATGTTGTATGAATTTTCTTTATGATTAGTTAATATTTTTATTGCATTTTATAAGCTACTTAAATAAAATATGTCACAGAACCTGTAAAACCGTGAATTTTTTATACTTTTATGCTATTATTTTTGTTGATTTTTCAAATGTGGAACCAATCCCTTACTTTTATATGGATACTGCATCTTTTTTACGCGGATTTTTCAGGAACGTATCTATCGCGTAAAAACAGAATTAGGTGTAATAAAATTTTAACTCTTATCATCTATACAATTTACCACGATCTGAATTTTGGCCTTAACTGCGTTTCTAACAGGACACGAATGTTGAATTTTTTCAGATATCAGTACAATGTGTATTGTTGTTACCATGGCAATAGCTGAGTCATATTTAAAACAAAATCTATGGTTACTGCAGTGCTATTCGTCTGTGGAATTCCTTGCCTCGTCATTTAAAATGTGTTTCTAACTGCAGAAGCTGCGAGCATCTTATTTTTCGACATCTTTCTTGAGCTCTTAATTCTTTATCTTTCTTATGCTCTTCTCTGTTTCTATTTGTTTCTGAATCACACTTGTCTTTAAGTCTTAGTTAACTAAAATAACTGTTACACTTAATTAAGTTTATATAATTAATTTAAGTTGTTGATTATAACATATAAATAAGCAAATTGTTGTACTTAAAAGAATTATATTCTTATGTGCTAATGTCCTTTAAACAAATAAATTTTTTTTTTTTTTTTATTTTTTTTTTATTTATTGGATCTCTTTACATTGTAAAGACTAACAATAAGTTGTAAGCTCTTAATTCTAATTAACACTATTACAAATTATAAATTATATATAAAGTGATATATTTATTATAATAAGTAATTTAAAGCTCTGCGGGACTCAGAAATAAATAAAAAATAAATATTTTTTTTGCTGAAATATTTTTTTTGAAATTGAAATTGAAAACAATTAATCAGATCTGTTGATAATTTCATTGTAGGTTGAAAATATGTATACAGTGAAATTTTTACTGTGGCTCCTGTGGAATGTTTTTGAAAAATTAAATAAAAATTATATTATTTTCCTTTATTTCTAATAAAAGCTCATTGCATTATGCAATGTATCAGAGAACTGCAAAAATCAACTTTTTTTTTGTTGATTGTTGCGTACTCAAAAGTTTCCACTCACAATCGATCACGACAACTCAAACCAAACCCTGAGTATAATTAGCTTTAGGAAAAAATTGCTCATTTTGTGTATGCGTTAGTTGGCTGATCGAACAACTTCACTCCATTCATCCATGAGCATACTTGTCTTATGCCAACTGATTTAATCGGTAAAAAAAATTTAAATGATCGCAATCAAAGCACCCACAAATTGCATAAATAGAACCCGAATATAACAACAATCAAATGGGTTTGAATCAGGGAAGATATGGGCCAAAATTTGAACTAAAATAGGGCTTTTTTGACATAAATCATTTATATTATAACCAAATTTTTCCCTTTTATAAATTTATTTTGCTGTTTATGTTTAATTGTAAACATAAATTTTACATACCTAGTAAAAAAGAAAACCAATAAAAAATAATTTCAAGAACTAAATAACAAGTTTATCACATAAATGCTTATTATTATAAACAAAAGTAAATAACCGTGTGATTAGTAATTCAATATTGAAGATTTTCCATTTTTATATACAGAACAGAACTTATTTTACTGAGACCGAATTCAAATCACTTTATAAAAATTTAAAATTTTTATATAAATGACCAGCACACAAATAATGCTAACATACACTAAAAAAGAAAATAATATTTTTAAATAAGTGAGAAAATAATATTATTTTAAATGTCAATTCACTGATGGCAATATTTTGCATTAACGATACATTATTTAAAATATCGTATTTTTATTGTAGTTATTACTTTATGTAAAAGTAACACTCGCTGAAGAGATAATTCTCAAAATAATTCGAATCCAGTTCTAAAATTGTCTTGCACAATTCTATTTTTAGTTTTGGCATATCTTGTTGTGACAATGTTAAGTATTTTAATTACATATATCACTTATAATTTTGATATGAACATACATATAAGCGTTTAAGATTTTTTTGTATATATCGCTCATTTTCTTCAATAACGTTATAACCCAAAAAACGTAAAAATTCAGTTAAAATGTTTACCCTGAAATACCTGATTTTTTGAGTTATGACGTTATTGAAGAAAATGAGCGATATATTAAAGAACTAACTATGGTAAGATCTTTTTTAGAAACTTTTTTTAAAAGGAAATGCAGAAACAAATGATATATTTGCAGACTTAGATCATCAAATTTAACCTATTATAAATCAAATACAACTTTTCTCATATACAAAAATCTCTCGTATTTGATTTGAAATAATTTTAAGTTTAAAAAGTCGAAAGCCATCGTATTACTTAACGTTCCACTTAAATTTTTTAGGGGAAAATAAAACACTTAAATTTTTCTTGTGTTCATTTAAAGGATATTTTTTTAAACATTACAATTATAGAACTCTTGGAGAACATTTTGTAAAATTGTGGATACAAAACATTCATGAATAAAACCGCAATCAGTCATTTCATGAAAAGTACCTATTTTTTAAACCGGTGAGCAATATTACTCGAAAACTTAGCCTAGGATCGCTACGACTAAATTTTTTAATTCAATATCAGAACTTCAGTTTAAAACACTAACCATTTTACTAAGAATCAAAAATTTTCTTAAATAACTTTTTTTTTTTTGAAAATGCACTAAATCCGAATATCAGCGCATATTTTATGTAGGTGTTTCATGAAATGGCTGATTGCTGCAATATTCATTATTATTTTTAATCCAAATTTCTACAAAAATGTTCTCCAAGAGTTGAAGAAAAAGTGGCTATTGATGATCAAAAGTAAAAATTTTTAAAAAAAGAGTTGTTCACATACTTTAACTTTTATAAATTAAATCGAACATAAGAGTCATTTAAAAGTTTTATTTTTGAAGATGTTTTTTAAAAGTCTGAAAATAATTTTATTCCAAAAAGT
This sequence comes from Meiosimyza platycephala, assembly GCA_963662105.1. NCBI lineage: Eukaryota > Metazoa > Arthropoda > Insecta > Diptera > Lauxaniidae > Meiosimyza > Meiosimyza platycephala. Next base: position 38,278,327 of record OY759210.1, on the reverse strand, counting down.
AAAAACTTTTTTTTTAGTCTTTTGAGACTGCTGCTTTCATCTTTCCTTGATATTTATTTGTTGCGTATTAAGACGCATTATAAAATAAAAATCTCAAAAGACCCTTAAAACTAAATTTTCAAATAAGTATTTAAAGATATTAAAAAATATTCTTAAAAATAAAACTAAAAAAATTATTTATTGAAAGAATTATTTTCAGGCTCTGGTCTAATTATAATGTACAAACAAATTTGGGATCTGCGCAAAATGGCCACAAAACGAAATGATTATGAAATATTGCTCCACCACCTAAAATTATATTTGGCCCAAAGAAAAAGCTCCAAATTTTTCGATTTGAAAATTATGATTTTTTCATACATTCCCTTGTGGCTATATTTTGAGAAGATTAACGTTAATTGAAAGGAGATAAAAGGCCCACAGGGAAAACATATTTTTAAAAACTAGCTCTTTTTATGATAAAAACGTTTGCCCTTGTACGAAATGTTGTTTTTAACATTCAGTACAAGGCCAAACCATTTTATCATAAAAAACCGAGATAAATGGTCATATACATATGCATATTAAAAAAAACTTTTTCCATATATTCAATATAAATGATCAGCAGCCCCAAACCAAAATAGGAAAAATGGCACAAAAAAATATAAGAAAAATGGCCCAACTACGTAAGATGTAACAAAAATTTACTATAAAAAGGTTACATATCTAATGCAATACTGTGATTTCATGTCTTATGTTGTGGTAGCATTGAATGCGCAAGATGCATTGAAATTAAAACGTCAAATGAAAAAATATATCCCAGTCGACAACCACTTATCCCAGTAAGCTTTCCCTTGAAAAATAAAAAATTGTGATTATTTTTCGGTAGAATTTTGCAAAAGGGAAAAAATGAATAAAAAGAGCCACGGGGCTTTTGAAAATTAAAAGGGCTCAAAAAAGCCCTAAAAGCCCCCAAATATCATCCCTGGTATGAATATGAGTGTATGCTAATTTTGTTGTATACGTATACAACAAGAGAGAAAGAGAAAGTATTATTGCTTTGCCAACCCCTGCAATAAGGTATACGCGTTGATTTCTATTCTTTTCAATTTTTATATGCTTTGGTTGCAATCACTTTGTTTTTTGTTACCGATCAAATCAATAAGCAAAAAAAAAATATGTTCAATTGTGAGTGATGCGAACGTATTCGATCAGCTGACTGATGCACATCCAAAGTGAAAGGTTCGAGCACGACTGCTGATTTTACTCACAATGCTCACATGCAACCACAGGTTTAATAAATTAAAAATCATCAGGGAACGCAAGTGATAGAGCAACTTTGATCGGTTGAGCCTAACATCTTACTTTATTGGGTGTTGATTTATGTCTGAGCATTTATCAATCACCCATTGCAGTTCTCTGCTATGTATATTTATTTTTTTCGAAAAAAGCTAAAAAGTCATACCCCTAGTGCACAATAGGTTGTTTATTTTCAAAGTTTTGGAGATGGATTTTATTTTTTTTTTTTTGCCTATATTTTAGCTTGAGGAATAAAAATAGTTGTCTCAATATTTGAGCTTCCTATCACAAACCTGTAAACGGCGCGGACTGTGACGAACCTTCCGGCCGGGGTCTTGGCTCGCCGGTGTCCAAGGTTCCGCTACAGAATATTTATATTTATATGCAGGTTGGCTATTTCTTCAAATTTTATTAAAAACGCGGGTGGTTTAGATTCTTAATTTCATTTCTTTTTAATTCACGCAAATTTCATTAAATATTTACATATTTTTTGTTTATTTAATAAGAGGATAAAATTTAGATTCTTAATTTACATAAAAAATAAGTTACTTTGATACTTATGGAAAATTACGCCCTGACGCTGGTACTGCCGGCGCTGCTTCTTATACCGCTCTCTGTCTGTTGTATGGATTCGACCGGGGTGTCTTTTCACTCCTTTTGTGATGTTAACTCAACTTTTCCTACTATCGCTCGTATGCCTGCTAAGCTTAACTGTACGTGCGTCGGTTTTAGAACTGGCTGCGTTCTAGCGCATGAGTGCCTCAGTGAAAACCGAAAGCGCACTCAAGCGTTTGAAATTAGCCTAAACCTCCACTTGCACCTCCTATGCTAGGAGAATAAATCTCTGCCGTGTGACCGCGGAGCTAAAATATACGTATGTCGCTTTTGAACGGACTGCGTTCTAGCGCGTGAGTGTCTCAGTGAAAACCGAAAACACACTCCCGCGTTTTGAAATTAGCCGAAACCTTCACACGCAACTCCTATGCTGTCAAAATAAATCTCTGCCCGTCTGACTGCTGAGCTAAAATATACGTATGTCGATTTTGAACTGACTGCGTTCTAGCGCATGAGTGCCTCAGTGAAAACCGAAAGCACACTCACGCGTTTGAAGTTAGCCGGAACCTTCACACGCAACTCCTACGCTATGAAAATAAACCTCGGCAGAGCGACTGTACGAAATTCTTACAGCCAAGTACCTCAGTGAAAACCGAAAGCGTACTTGTATGTTCGAACGCTGTAATGGCCGCCAAACCAACTTTAGTCCCTGCCCGTATGACCGCTGAGCTACACTGTACGTATGTCGATTTTGAACTGACTGAGTTCTAGCGCATGAGTGCCTCAGTGAAAACCGAAAGCACACTCACGCGTTTGAAGTTAGCCGAAACCTTCACACGCAGCTCCTACGCTATGAAAGTAAACCTCGGCAGAGCGACTATACGAAATTCTTACAGCCAAGTACCTCAGTGAAAACCGAAAGCGTGCTTGTATGTTCGAACGCTGTAATGGCCGCCAAACCAACTTTAGTCCCTGCCCGTACGACCGCTGAGCTACACTGTACGTATGTCGATTTTGGACTGACTGCGTTCTAGCGCATGAGTGCCTCAGTGAAAACCGAAAGCACACTCACGCGTTTGAAGTTAGCCGAAACCTTCACACGCAACTCCTATGCTAACTTCCTCACACTCAAGCACCTCAGTGAAAACCGAAAATGTACTTGTATGTTAAGTCAAAGCTGAAAGTTAGAAAAGAATTTTTGATTAGTGAATATTACCACTGTTGCTGGACTGATGACTGCTCGCTGCGGCGGACCCTGATTGAATGTCTTGAATTATGATTTTTAGTTAACACCCAACCTCTTGCTGGTGTCGATTTCAACAGCTGATTCCTTTTGCCTGCCACGTCAGCTGTTTTTAATTGGGGATGCCAGACGACCTAATCTCTTAACCTAGTGCCTTAACTACTGCTTTACGCCCTTATGCCAACTTCAAAAATTTCATTGTTCACAAGTGCGTTTTTTTTTAAGTTCATATTTTTTTATTTTAATAACTTAAATAAATTGAATTCATTGCTTTTTCCTTAACATATAGTGATAATAATAAGTATTTCTACTAAAATAAATATATATATAATATGTATAAAAAAATAAAAAGTCTTGGTTCATCCGTTTTGCGGCCGCGCGTACGATGGCGCGTTGGTGGCTTGTGGTGAAGTTGATGTTGGGGGTAAAATCGCGTGACGACTTTTTCCCCTCACACTCCCCTCTTACTTTCCGGGCGGTAGCGAGATTCGTGCGGATCCGTTGTGGTATACTCTGATATTTACCCGGCGTCCCTCGATGGTCCATGCCAGTTTTAAATACTTCCCTGTGGGCAGCGCATTAACGAATGCTCGGAGCTGAGCGATGGTGGTAGCGTCAAGCTGGCTCAGGTCGTTCCCGGCCAGTCTGTCCGGAACGTCTCTTTCCCCGAGTGGAGATTCTTGTGCGCCAGCTCCCTCTACTTTTTGTTGCGATGACGTTGCTGCGGATAGAGGGCTTCGTGATTTTGGTGATCTTTTCCCCGCTTTCTTGCCATTGTGCCGCGGTGATGCCGATTTGATTGGTGGTACGGCTGGCACGTTGGGACTTGAACCTCTTTCGCGCGTTTCCAGGCGCAGATTCAGTCGTAGTGGGGAATCTCGATCATTGCTGTTGTCGTCGCTGTCACTGATGGAGCTGCTTTCGGAACTGCTGTCCAAGCTGCTATCCGGGCTGCTGTCGGAGCTGCTGTCAGAGCTGCTGCTTGAGCTGCTATCGGGCTTTTTGGCTTCGCCAGCGTCATCCGCAGCCGACTTCGGGTTTGTGGACAAGATGTCACTGGTTGTTGGTGCTACGCGTTGGCTGCTACTTGGTCCGACCTCGGTGCCTTCCATGCTCCATGTTGCGTCGAGCTCTTCCAGCACTCCCAGCCATTCGTCTTCTTCCATGGGCACGACGTGAGGTTCGTTCTCATGACGATCACGGACGCCGTGCGCATGCGGGCTGTGGGGATGTGAGTCCTCGTTCGCGTCGACAGTGGTGACACCGTTTGGGACCGACTGCTGGTCGTGGGAGTGCTGAGGTGGTGGGTGTCTTAGACTTGCGACTGGGGTGGACCTGATCCCTGCTTTTCTTGGCGGTTGGCTGAATGGAATGGCTCGTAGGGCATACTGACGCACGGTCGGGTCCGTGGATGGCATGGACTGACCCCGGGATTTCCATGACTGGCGATTGGAAATGACGGGCTTCGGAGGGCCTTGCTGTTGGCCATGTGGATTGCCGGGATGTGCTACGCGTGCGGTACGCGCGTGTGGGCGCAGTTGACATCGCTGACGTTGGGTGGGGCTCTCTTGCACTTTCAGTGGTGACGGGACTTGTGGTTGCTGTGGCTCTTGTACGTTGTCTACCGGGACCTGCTGTAGTCTCACTCGTTTTCCTCCCGCGTACGGCACCGGTTTAAACTCTTTACCCAAAAACTTCGTACGGGGAACCTTGGCTTCTTCTTCCTTGTGCCGGCGGCGGAACTGGTCCAGTTGTTGGGCGAAGCTGGGCCTCTGCCAGCGTGGCTGCGGTTTTTCTAGTTGATTTAACAATTCAGCAAAACTTGGCAGTTTTTGGTGTGCCATTCTCTCTTGCTGCGTTATTTTCTTGTTATGAGTTCTACTGAGACTGTTGGAAGAAAAACATTCAGTTTAGTTTGGTTTTAACTTGTTATTTTAAAGGAAATGCAAATAATGGGGAAAAAAATCAAATAAAATCGATTATGAGTAGACAGATTTGATTTCGCTTAGGTGGGCCGTTCGGATGATTTTGTCATCAGGTTTCTTTAATCTCAGAATTACTGGTGAAACAAAGCTCAACACCGTGTATGGCCCTGTGTATGGACCCTACTTGGGGGCGAATTTAGCCGCGAAGCTGTCTATAGCCTTGGAGAGAGGATGTTGTTTGACCAATACCGACTCCCCGACCTTTGGTTTCCATTGCCGTCTTCTGAGGTTGTAGTGCCTTGCTTGGTTTTGAGCAGCCTTTGCTAGGTTATGCCTTACAATCTCAAATATTTCTTGTAGTTGTGTTGCTCGGGACTCTGGTGCTTGTTGTGATTTTCCGGTACCTGGTGTGACCTCGTCATACAGTGCCTGTGGTAACCGCGGCTCTCGTCCTTGTGTTAAGAATGCTGCGCTGTAACCAGTGGTTTCTGAAGTGCTGGTGTTTATGGCCAATGTTATTTCCGGTAAGTGCTCGTCCCAAGTTTTCTGTTCGTTGTTGGCCAACTGGGCTATCATGGTTTTTACGATCCTATTCATCCTTTCTGTAGGGTTTTCTTGTGGTGTATAGGGGGCGGTGAAACGCTGTTGCACTCCGATCTGCTGAAGGTAACCCTTGACGATTCGGCTGGTGAATTGTGTGCCATTATCCGTCACGAGAGTTTTTGGAACGCCGTGCCTGGCGAGAACTCTTTCGCGGAAACCTTTTACCACACTCTCTGCGGTGGCTTTTCTTAGAGGCAACAATGCAGTCCATTTCGAAAATCGGTCGAAAAACACCAGCAGCATCGTATGTCCATGTTTGGATCGTGGGAGTGGCCCAATGAAGTCGACGCACATTGTTGACCATGGTTCGTCTGGGATGGTTATTAACATTTCGCCTGCGGGTGCCTGCTGGCTGACTTTGTAGCATTGGCATGATTCGCAACATCTCACGTATCGACTTACGTCTCGAAACATGCCTGGCCAGTAGTAACGATTTGCTATTCGCGCTATGGTTTGACGGATGCCGAGATGACCAGCACTGAGACTATCATGGTTTTCTACCATGACTCGCTTCCGTAGTGGGGTTGCCACACATAATTTCCATTGGGCGCAGTCTTCATCTCCTGGGATGCCTGGTAAGTGACGATATAATTGACCTCCGACCTCTGCAAAGTCTGGAAATTTTTCTGGTAGGTTCCGAACCTCTGCCTTTTTCTTCTTTAACCAAGCGCACTCCATGTTGGCGTTATTACTTATGGTTGCCATTTGGCAGGTCTCCTGAGGCTGTCGTGACAATGCGTCGGCCACCACGTTACTCTTTCCCTTGCGGTATAGGATAGTGAATTGGTACTGCTGAAGCTCCAATGCCCAGCGTGCTATTCGTCCCGCGGGACTCTCTATGGAGTTCAGCCATTTTAAGGAGAGGTGATCGGTGATCACGTTAAAATGATAGCCTTCCAAATACGGTCTCATTTTGCGAATTCCCCAGACAATGGCCAGACATTCCTTTTCCGTTGGAGAGTAATTTTTCTCGGCTTTATTCAGGCTGCGACTGGCATAAGCGATCACCCGTTCTCCGTCGTTGGTGATTTGCGTGAGCACGGCTCCGAGGCCTGCATCACTGGCATCGGTCTGTAAAGTAAAAGTTTTATTAAAATCCGGGCACGTCAGTATTGGGGCCCTGATTAGTTTTTCTTTTAGTATTTCGAACGCCTGCTGTTGTTCCTTTCCCCATTTCCAATGTTTACTTTTGCGTAATAGTGATGTTAATGGTTGAACTATTGCAGCGAACTCAGGCACGTAGCGACGGTACCATGATGCTATCCCCAAAAATCGCCGTACCCCTCGTATGTTCTGTGGTGGCGCTAAGTCACGGATGGCAGCAACCTTTTCTGGGTCAGTGTGGATACCTTCTCCACTGACAACGTGGCCCAAATATTTGATACTGGTTTTAAAAAACTCGCATTTATCGGGGTTGATCCTGAGATTCGCTGCCCTCAATCGTCTCAATATTTCCCGCAAATCTTCCTTATGTTCTTCAAATGTTGATCCGGTAACCACAATGTCGTCAAGGTAGGCGAACGCAAATGGTTCCATTTCTGCTCCTATGACTCGGTCAAGGGCCCGTTGAAAGGTAGCGGGAGCTGAGTGAAGGCCAAATGGCATGACTTGCCATTGAAAGAGGCCTCGGCCAGGTACTGTGAACGCCGTGAATTTTTTGCTGGTGGCCTCCATTGGTATTTGCCAGTAGCCATCTTTCAAATCCAGGCTACTGACGTACTTTGCATTTCTTAATCGATCTAAGATGTGTGTGATCCGGGGTAACGGATAGGCATCGGGGATGGATCGGCTGTTTAATTGACGGTAGTCAATGCAAAGACGCCAGGCGCCGGTTTTCTTGCGTACCAATACGATGGGTGCGCTGTATGGGCTGTGTGACGGCTCGATACATCCTTTGGATAGTAATTTATTTATTTCTTCATCGATGAGGGCTTGCATTGCGGGATTACGCGGAATATACCTCTGTTTAACGGGGCGGTCATCCATCATAACTATTCTGTGGGCGGTTATATGGGTCGCCCCTCGTAACGCATCAAATTTTGGGAGTTCTTCGGCTAAAAATTTGTTAATTACCTGCTGGGTATTTTTGTCCTGCGTTACTTCGGATTCCTCTGCGAATGACGCGGTAGACTCTGCCGCAGGTATGGGTTCAAGCTCTGTCGGGGTGGACTCTGCTGCTGATGTGGGTTTAGGCTCTGTCGGGATGGACTCTGCTGCTGATGTGGGTTTAGGCTCTGTCGGGGTGGACTCTGCTGCTGATGTGGGTTTAGGCTCTATTGGGGTGGACTCTTCTGTTGGTAGTGTTTTTACCCTTCTTGCTGGATTTTGTAACTCGTCTAGATTTTTTTGTTGTCTCCTCCGCTTGTGATTCTGCCGTTGCTTTGGTTGGTAGGTTGGTGGTTCTGGTGTTGAATTTTTTTGTTCATGCCGATGGTTGTCTTGTGGCTGCTGGTGTGGATTTACGTTACTGACCATACATTTCTCGAGTTGTTCTAGCGGGGCTTCACCCAAGGTGATTGAGTCTCCTCCCATTGTAATCGTGAAACCACTTTGTGTGAGAAAGTCGAGTCCCAGAACCACGTCATCCGTAGCGTCAGGCATGATAATAAATTTAAATTTTCGTTGCGGTTACCATATTGAACTCGTGTCTGTACAGCATTGGTTAATGCCCGCGATGATCCATCTGCTAAAATCACCTCACCTTCATATGCCACTGGCGTTGCTTTTCTACCGATTAAATTTACGAATGCTTCTCGGATGAAACTCGCCGTTGCTCCTGTGTCGATTGTGGCCGATACCTCCTTTCCGCCAACTATTATGTTGGCGAAAACTCTCTTGCAGTAAAATTTGGAGTGATCTACACTTGCTGGGGCCGATTTCTGGAGCGCTCACCCCCCTAGCTCTGGGCGGTCTCCTTCTGCGTTTCCCGGAGGGCGACAGCAACCTAGAGTGCGCACTCCCACTTTGCCACAAATCCAGCAGAATAATTTTTGCTGGCCCCGACAGTCTCTAGCGACATGACCATTCAGACCACAGCGCCGGCAAGCTGTTTGAACGTTGATACGCTCGACGGTAGTTGGTTCCATCATGCGGTGATGCTCCGGGTGACTTCTTGGTACTGTCGGTCGCGCAGGTTGTCTTTCTTGAATGCATTCAAGCTCTTCAGCTAACGTGATCAGCTCTGTTAGGGTAGAAAACTCTCGGCGCTTGATGCACCATTGGTACTCAGGTAAGCAATTTCGGAAAATACGCTCGAGCCGTTGTGTTTCCGTATAATGCGCGTGACGCATCATCGTCTGAAGACCAAGGACGTAATCTTTGAATTTTTCCCGTGGCTGCTGGCATTTTTTCCTGATTTCGTCGTCGAGTGTCCCGAAGTATCGGGGTTGCAGGAAGAAATCCAAAAAGCTTGATTTAAATGATGTCCATGTGGCCCAATGTTGATTATTATTGCGGAACCATGTTAGAGCTTTGTCCCGTAATAATTCCGGCATTGTCTGCGGAAGGTGGTTTATGTCTAGTCAATAAACTTGGGCTAATTCTTCTATGCGCTCGACAAACATGAGAGGATCTCTGCCCCCATCGTATTTTACGGCCCATTTTCGTACCTGCTCCATGATCAACGGATTGTAGCTCAAATGCACCTGGGGCATGATATATGATCCACGCTGCTGTATGTTCGTTGGCTCTGAGATGGTGGTCTGCTGTTGATGTTTCATTATGCTAGCGGAGTCAATGTGAGTTTCTAACTTGCCATCGGCCTCTTGTGTTTCTTCACTGGGTATATTTTTAGTTTTTGCTTGGCTTGGTGACGTCCCTCGCTTGTTTCGGGTTTGGAGGTCTAGCAGCCGCTGCTTGATTTCTTCGGAATGTCCTTCTTCCTGCAGATATGCCCGGAAACGTTTTCGTATCTGATCCAGGGTACCCTGAGTTTCGATACCAAATTCCTTACAATAGGCCATCAACTCCTCCTTTTTAAGTCCATGTGCCCACGACACGCCTAACATTTCTAACCTCTATACGCGGTTTATTTCTGAAGGAGATTAGATAAAATTTGTGTGATAAATTTGAGTTCATGGAGAAATAAATTTTTCTCACTGTATGAAAAATTGTGTGTTTTTTTTTCCTCAGGAAAGAAAATAAAGTTTCCGTCTGTCCGAGCAAATGTTTTGAGAGGAACGGTTCACTGTCCGACTGTGTAATTAATTTCTACCGGTGTACTGGGTTTCGTTTGCTTTCGATGTATATGTAAAATTTTAACCGCGTTTTTTTTCCGCGAAGTTAGCAAAATAAACCACACGTTTAACTATTATTAGTTTTTTTTTAAATTTTTATAGCCAGGGTCCCTGCTCGGGCGCCACTGTGACGTATTGCATTGTACGTGCATTGTAGCTCAGCGGTCATACGGGCAGGGACTAAAGTTTGGTTTGGCGGCCATTGCAGCGTTCGAACATACAAGTACGCTTTCGGTTCTCACTGAGGTACTTGGCTGTAAGAATTTCGTATAGTCGCTCTGCCGAGGTTTACTTTCATAGCGAAGGAGTTGCGTGTGGAGGTTCCGTCTAACTTCAAACGCATGAGTGTGTTTTCGGTTTTTACTGAGGCACTCATGCGCTAGAACGCAGTCAGTTCAAAATCGACATACGTACATTGTAGCTCAGCGGTCATACGGGCAGGGACTAAAGTTTGGGTTGGCGGCCATTACAGCGTTCGAACATACAAGTACGCTTTCGGTTCTCACTGAGGTACTTGGCTGTAAGAATTTCGTATAGTCGCTCTGCCGAGGTTTACTTTCATAGCGTAGGAGTTGCGTGTGAAGGTTTCGGCTAACTTCAAACGCGTGAGTGTGCTTTCGGTTTTCACTGAGGCACTCATGCGCTAGAACTCAGTCAGTTCAAAATCGACATACGTACAGTGTAGCTCAGCGGTCATACGGGCAGGGACTAAAGTTGGTTTGGCGGCCATTACAGCGTTCGAACATACAAGTACGCTTTCGGTTTTCACTGAGGTACTTGGCTGTAAGAATTTCGTACAGTCGCTCTGCCGAGGTTTATTTTCATAGCGTAGGTGTTGCGTGTAAAGGTTCCGGCTAACTTCAAACGCGTGAGTGTGCTTTCGGTTTTCACTGAGGCACTCATGCGCTAGAACGCAGTCAGTTCAAAATCGACATACGTATATTTTAGCTCAGCAGTCAGACGGGCAGAGATTTATTTTGACAGCATAGGAGTTGCGTGTGAAGGTTTCGGCTAATTTCAAAACGCGGGAGTGTGTTTTGGGTTTTCACCGCGGTCACACGGGCAGAGATTTATTCTCCTAGCATAGGAGGTGCAAGTGGAGGTTTAGGCTAATTTCAAACGCTTGAGTGCGCTTTCGGTTTTCACTGAGGCACTCATGCGCTAGAACGCAGCCAGTTCTAAAACCGACGCACGTACAGTTAAGCTTAGCAGGCATACGAGCGATAGTAGGAAAAGTTGAGTTAACATCACAAAAGGAGTGAAAAGACACCCCGGTCGAATCCATACAACAGACAGAGAGCGGTATAAGAAGCAGCGCCGGCAGTACCAGCGTCAGGGCGTAATTTTCCATAAGTATCAAAGTAACTTATTTTTTATGTAAATTAAGAATCTAAATTTTATCCTCTTATTAAATAAACAAAAGATATGTAAATATTTAATGAAATTTGCGTGAATTAAAAAGAAATGAAATTAAGAATCTAAACCACCCGCGTTTTTAATAAAATTTGAAGAAATAGCCAACCTGCATATAAATATAAATATTCTGTAGCGGAACCTTGGACACCGGCGAGCCAAGACCCCGTCACAGTCCGCGCCGTTTACAGGTTTGTGATAGGAAGCTCAAATATTGAGACAACTATTTTTATTCCTCAAGCTAAAATATAGGCAAAAAAATAAAATCCATCTCCAAAACTTTGAAAATAAACAACCTATTGTGCACTAGGGGTATGACTTTTTAGCTTTTTTCGAAAAAATTAAATATACATAGCAGAGAACTGCAATGGGTGATTGATAAATGCTCAGACATAAATCAACACCCAATAAAGTAAGATGTTAGGCTCAACCGATCAAAGTTGCTCTATCACTTGCGTTCCCTGATGATTTTTAATTTATTAAACCTGTGGTTGCATGTGAGCATTGTGAGTAAAATCAGCAGTCGTGCTCGAACCTTTCACTTTGGATGTGCATCAGTCAGCTGATCGAATACGTTCGCATCACTCACAATTGAACATATTTTTTTTTTGCTTATTGATTTGATCGGTAACAAAAAACAAAGTGATTGCAACCAAAGCATATAAAAATTGAAAAGAATAGAAATCAACGCGTATACCTTATTGCAGGGGTTGGCAAAGCAATAATACTTTCTCTTTCTCTCTTGTTGTATACGTATACAACAAAATTAGCATACACTCATTTTCATACCAGGGATGATATTTGGGGGCTTTTAGGGCTTTTTTGAGCCCTTTTAATTTTCAAAAGCCCCGTGGCTCTTTTTATTCATTTTTTCCCTTTTGCAAAATTCTACCGAAAAATAATCACAATTTTTTATTTTTCAAAGGAAAACTTACTGGGATAAGTGGTTGTCGACTGGGATATATTTTTTCATTTGACGTTTTAATTTCAATGCATCTTGCGCATTCAATGCTACCACAACATAAGACATGAAATCACAGTATTGCATTAGATATGTAACCTTTTTATAGTAAATTTTTGTTACATCTTACGTAGTTGGGCCATTTTTCTTATATTTTTTTGTGCCATTTTTCCTATTTTGGTTTGGGGCTGCTGATCATTTATATTGAATATATGGAAAAAGTTTTTTTTAATATGCATATGTATATGACCATTTATCTCGGTTTTTTATGATAAAATGGTTTGGCCTTGTACTGAATGTTAAAAACAACATTTCGTACAAGGGCAAACGTTTTTATCATAAAAAGAGCTAGTTTTTAAAAATATGTTTTCCCTGTGGGCCTTTTATCTCCTTTCAATTAACGTTAATCTTCTCAAAATATAGCCACAAGGGAATGTATGAAAAAATCATAATTTTCAAATCGAAAAATTTGGAGCTTTTTCTTTGGGCCAAATATAATTTTAGGTGGTGGAGCAATATTTCATAATCATTTCGTTTTGTGGCCATTTTGCGCAGATCCCAAATTTGTTTGTACATTATAATTAGACCAGAGCCTGAAAATAATTCTTTCAATAAATAATTTTTTTAGTTTTATTTTTAAGAATATTTTTTAATATCTTTAAATACTTATTTGAAAATTTAGTTTTAAGGGTCTTTTGAGATTTTTATTTTATAATGCGTCTTAATACGCAACAAATAAATATCAAGGAAAGATGAAAGCAGCAGTCTCAAAAGACTAAAAAAAAAGTTTTTACTTTTTGGAATAAAATTATTTTCAGACTTTTAAAAAACATCTTCAAAAATAAAACTTTTAAATGACTCTTATGTTCGATTTAATTTATAAAAGTTAAAGTATGTGAACAACTCTTTTTTTAAAAATTTTTACTTTTGATCATCAATAGCCACTTTTTCTTCAACTCTTGGAGAACATTTTTGTAGAAATTTGGATTAAAAATAATAATGAATATTGCAGCAATCAGTCATTTCATGAAACACCTACATAAAATATGCGCTGATATTCGGATTTAGTGCATTTTCAAAAAAAAAAAGTTATTTAAGAAAATTTTTGATTCTTAGTAAAATGGTTAGTGTTTTAAACTGAAGTTCTGATATTGAATTAAAAAATTTAGTCGTAGCGATCCTAGGCTAAGTTTTCGAGTAATATTGCTCACCGGTTTAAAAAATAGGTACTTTTCATGAAATGACTGATTGCGGTTTTATTCATGAATGTTTTGTATCCACAATTTTACAAAATGTTCTCCAAGAGTTCTATAATTGTAATGTTTAAAAAAATATCCTTTAAATGAACACAAGAAAAATTTAAGTGTTTTATTTTCCCCTAAAAAATTTAAGTGGAACGTTAAGTAATACGATGGCTTTCGACTTTTTAAACTTAAAATTATTTCAAATCAAATACGAGAGATTTTTGTATATGAGAAAAGTTGTATTTGATTTATAATAGGTTAAATTTGATGATCTAAGTCTGCAAATATATCATTTGTTTCTGCATTTCCTTTTAAAAAAAGTTTCTAAAAAAGGTCTTACCATAGTTAGTTCTTTAATATATCGCTCATTTTCTTCAATAACGTCATAACTCAAAAAATCAGGTATTTCAGGGTAAACATTTTAACTGAATTTTTACGTTTTTTGGGTTATAACGTTATTGAAGAAAATGAGCGATATATACAAAAAAATCTTAAACGCTTATATGTATGTTCATATCAAAATTATAAGTGATATATGTAATTAAAATACTTAATATTGTCACAACAAGATATGCCAAAACTAAAAATAGAATTGTGCAAGACAATTTTAGAACTGGATTCGAATTATTTTGAGAATTATCTCTTCAGCGAGTGTTACTTTTACATAAAGTAATAACTACAATAAAAAATCGATATTTTAAATAATGTATCGTTAATGCAAAATATTGCCATCAGTGAATTGACATTTAAAATAATATTAGGTGCGTTTTATTGGCCAAGTCGCTATCTATGTACGAATAAAACGACAAGTTGCTAAGTTGCCTTAGAGCTGACTGGGTAGCACTGGCTACGTCAGATATGTCATTTATTTGTGTTTTTGCTGTTTTGAAAAATTAATTGTGTCCTGGGGAAATAGTTGTGCCTTGCCAGGTTATCCTGGTGTTTACACAAATGTGTTTTTACTGCATTGAAAAATTAATTGAATTGAATTTAAAAAAAGAAAGAGAAAATTAATGCTTTCCGTTAAATTCAAATTTTTTTCCGTAAAATTCAAATTTTTTTTCCGTAAAATTCAATATTTTTTTTTAATTTCAAACTTCATAATTGACAAAATTGACAAAATACAAAATCACAATAGACAAAACACAAATTCACTGGGTAGCACTGGCATTTAAGAAACTTGCTTGTATACTTAGCAACTATAATTTTAGTCGCTAAGTCTACGATTTTGTTTTTGTTTTCCTATACAATTATCGTTGCTAGCTAAAGATATCTAGCAGAGGATGGCGAATAAAACGCAGCTATTATTTTCTCACTTATTTAAAAATATTATTTTCTTTTTTAGTGTATGTTAGCATTATTTGTGTGCTGGTCATTTATATAAAAATTTTAAATTTTTATAAAGTGATTTGAATTCGGTCTCAGTAAAATAAGTTCTGTTCTGTATATAAAAATGGAAAATCTTCAATATTGAATTACTAATCACACGGTTATTTACTTTTGTTTATAATAATAAGCATTTATGTGATAAACTTGTTATTTAGTTCTTGAAATTATTTTTTATTGGTTTTCTTTTTTACTAGGTATGTAAAATTTATGTTTACAATTAAACATAAACAGCAAAATAAATTTATAAAAGGGAAAAATTTGGTTATAATATAAATGATTTATGTCAAAAAAGCCCTATTTTAGTTCAAATTTTGGCCCATATCTTCCCTGATTCAAACCCATTTGATTGTTGTTATATTCGGGTTCTATTTATGCAATTTGTGGGTGCTTTGATTGCGATCATTTAAATTTTTTTTACCGATTAAATCAGTTGGCATAAGACAAGTATGCTCATGGATGAATGGAGTGAAGTTGTTCGATCAGCCAACTAACGCATACACAAAATGAGCAATTTTTTCCTAAAGCTAATTATACTCAGGGTTTGGTTTGAGTTGTCGTGATCGATTGTGAGTGGAAACTTTTGAGTACGCAACAATCAACAAAAAAAAAGTTGATTTTTGCAGTTCTCTGATACATTGCATAATGCAATGAGCTTTTATTAGAAATAAAGGAAAATAATATAATTTTTATTTAATTTTTCAAAAACATTCCACAGGAGCCACAGTAAAAATTTCACTGTATACATATTTTCAACCTACAATGAAATTATCAACAGATCTGATTAATTGTTTTCAATTTCAATTTCAAAAAAAATATTTCAGCAAAAAAAATATTTATTTTTTATTTATTTCTGAGTCCCGCAGAGCTTTAAATTACTTATTATAATAAATATATCACTTTATATATAATTTATAATTTGTAATAGTGTTAATTAGAATTAAGAGCTTACAACTTATTGTTAGTCTTTACAATGTAAAGAGATCCAATAAATAAAAAAAGAATAAAAAAAAAAAAAAAATTTATTTGTTTAAAGGACATTAGCACATAAGAATATAATTCTTTTAAGTACAACAATTTGCTTATTTATATGTTATAATCAACAACTTAAATTAATTATATAAACTTAATTAAGTGTAACAGTTATTTTAGTTAACTAAGACTTAAAGACAAGTGTGATTCAGAAACAAATAGAAACAGAGAAGAGCATAAGAAAGATAAAGAATTAAGAGCTCAAGAAATATGTCGAAAAATAAGATGCTCGCAGCTTCTGCAGTTAGAAACACATTTTAAATGACGAGGCAAGGAATTCCACAGACGAATAGCACTGCAGTAACCATAGATTTTTTTTTAAATATGATTCAGATATTGCCATGGTAACAACAATACACATTGTACTGATATCTGAAAAAATTCAACATTCGTGTCCTGTTAGAAACGCAGTTAAGGCCAAAATTCAGATCGTGGTAAATTGTATAGATGATAAGAGTTAAAATTTTATTACACCTAATTCTGTTTTTACGCGATAGATACGTTCCTGAAAAATCCGCGTAAAAAAGATACAGTATCCATATAAAAGTAAGGGATTGGTTCCACATTTGAAAAATCAACAAAAATAATAGCATAAAAGTATAAAAAATTATCGGTTTTACAGGTTCTGTGACATATTTTATTTAAGTAGCTTATAAAATGCAATAAAAATATTAACTAATCATAAAGAAAATTCATACAACATATAAGAAATCAACAAAAAAAAGCAATTCATTTTAATAAAATAAAAACTGGTAAAAAATATTGTAAATCATTATTTAAATGGGTATTATTTTCTGATAAAACGCCCATTCTTTTTTGAGAAACTTGAATGTCATTGTCATCACTCAAAATTTCAATTAAATTTTCAAGCTCATGTATTGTTAAATCGCGTTAAATCAAATCAATTCGCGCAAAAACCGAACGCAACACTTTTTTTGAATCGCGTTAAATCAAATTCGCGTAAAAACAGAATTAGTTGTATTCAGGCCCGTGCGCAGAAATTATCCATGGGGGGGTGGTTTCACTCGGATATTTCATGTCAGGTTTTAAAGTTCTAAAAAAGGTATTTTTGACTACAAAGCATACAAAAAAAGACAAAAACTGTTTTATAAATATGTATATTATATATGTATATCGGTCTTTCTTTTAATAAACGCACACTTTGTTTTTTTGAAGTTTTTGATCATTTTTTGAAAAGAAATATGTATCTCGAAAACTATAGGAAATATGATAAAAAATTATTTAATCATTTTTGTTAAGAAATACTATAACTTTATAAAAAAAATTAAAAAGATTTAAATAAATTTGTTGAAACATTCATTTTTTTAATTAAAAAAATTTTTCTCAAAATATTTTCAATATAACACCTTTTGTTTTTTTATATGTTATTCCTCAATTAATCCTAAGGATGCATGTGCTTTCATATCGGAATTCCCGCCATAACTTTGGAAGAGACGAATTTTTTACTTATAGCCCGCACCATGTTTTTACAACATAAAATTCGGCATAGATTTTTTTTTTTGTAATATTATCTTCAATTAATCCTAAGAATGTATCTACATTCAAATCGAAATTCCCGCCGTAGCTCTGGAAAATATGAGTTTTTTATGAAGGCGCGCATCATTCCAATTGTATGAATTGTACAATATTTTCCAAAGTTATTTCGGGAATTTCGATTTGAATGCAGATGCATTCTTAGGATTAATTGAAAATAACATTACAAAAAAAAAAAACAAAAAATAAAACAAAAAAAAAAATGTATGTTGAATTTTATGTTGCAAAAACATGGTGCGCGTCATCAGTAAAAAATTCGTAGTTTCCAGAGTTATGGCGGGAATTTCGATATGAAAACACATCCATTCTTAGGATTGATTGAGGAATAACATATAAAAAATTAAAAAATCAAAAGGTGTTATATTGAAAATATTTTCAGAAAAATTTTTTTAATTAAAAAAATTTGTGTTTAAACAAATTTATTTAAATCCTTTTAGTTTTTTTTTATAAAGTAAGAGTATTTCTTAGCAAAAATTATTAAATGATTTTTTATCCTATCTCCTATAGTTTTTGAGATATTTCGTTTCAAAAAATGCTCAAAAACGTCAATAACAACAAAGTGTGCGTTTATTAAAAGAATGACCGATATGTATATGATTATGTGTGTATAGTACATATGTATGTATGTACATTGTACATATCGGTCATGCTTTTAATAACTGCAATCTATGTTTTTTATTACCTTTTTGAGCATTTTTTGAAACGAAATATCTCAAAAACTATAGGAGATAGGATAAAAATTATAGAATCTTTTTTGTTAAGAAATAGCATAACTTTATATAAAATTAAAAAGATTTCAATAAATTTGTTGAAACATTAATTTAATTTAATTTTTATTTAAAAAAATTTTTTCTCGAAATAACTTTAATTTTTTCTTTTATGATTTTTTTATATGCTATTTCTCATTCAAACCTAAGAACGCATGTACTTTCATACCGAAATTCCAGACATAACTTTGGAAAATATCTGAAAATTCATACAATTAGAACTCACATTTTCCAAAATTATGGCGGAAATTTCAATATGAAAGTACATATCAAATTTTTGTGAAACATTTTTGTGAATCAAAAAATTAATTGCAAAAAAGATTTCAGGAAGTATTTGTTTGGAAAAATTTTGAAGCAAGATAACCTTACCAACACTTTGAATTTCTTATTCTTCTCCCAAAGTAAGGTTTTTTTTTAATGAAAAAAACAGAATATTCAAATGACAACTTTCGCTTGGATCTGGTTTGTGAAATATCGGAAGTTTCGGATCAATTTTCTAAAAATTACTACGAGTATAAGCTGCAAGCCTTTTAACCAATATACAGTCTTATTCCAAGTAAATAATTCTAACCTATACATATCCATATAATAATCTAGTAAAATTGTAGCTTACAAGCCTGAATCACAGGCACCCTGTGGCAAACCCTGTAACTGCCTATAAAGCTCACCATCAAAGGTGAAGAAGTTAGCTACATCAAATGAAAATCGTATACAAGTCAATATTAAACTAGGCTCTATACTACATTTAGTTGCAAACCACTCTGATTTGATTATAAATCCTAAAACCCTAAATATCTCTACCTTATCCATACTGGGATACATACTATCTACATCATATTTTACAAACACCCACCCCTCACATAAAGGAATAGAATGCCAATCTTCCACTACTTCATCTATATTTCTTACATTATTGTCGGATAAATTCTTTTTTAGAATTGTACCGAATACTTCGGCCATTATCTGTTGAATGGAATATGTGTACCAATTTCAGGTACTACATATCGGACGACAAGGGTTTCCTTCTTTATGATCTTTCACTACCCCATATAAACAAGGAAACCTTACTTCGCCCTTATTAAAATCTTTCAATGCCTTATATTTTTTATAAGTATAAGGCTTTATGGTTAATTCCCTATAACTTTTTAACAGTTTTTTACTAATAGCCCTAAATGATGTACTTATTATGATTTCATCGTGATCATAAAAACCCGTATATACTAAATATGTACCGTTTTTTACGCAGGTATCTACCCAGTTATTCATTTCAATTATATATTCTGATTTGTACATTAATGTACACGGAAAAAACACCAACTCGAAATTATTGTAAATATTAATGAAAATTTAAGAAAAATTAGTAGGTAATTTAGTAATTTAGAAACGGTTCGAGTGTCTATTAAAAATTACTAAGCGTAATATAAAAATTGCATCAAGCAGGCATTAATTTTTCGAATGCAAGTTTTTAATTTTTACAAAGTAGATTTTAAAATTTCTTCAATAATTTATTATATTTTAAAAGGACTGTACTATTTTTTAAAAAGTACATTATAAAGTTTTTATGATGAAATAATAATAACTGAAATTTATTTTTAAATTTTTTGGTGTGCTGAACAAAATTAGGGCAGCCAGCGAGTTTCCGTTGCCGCTTTCCCGACCCCGTCCCAATTCTGTTCAACACATTACTTTTAAGCCAATTAGTAAGAGTTTGGCAAGCCTTATATATTTATTTTTTTGCATGAACATGTTGAGAACTCAAACAGAGTACAAATTAAACACAAAAGAGAAATAAAATTCAATATAATAAAAATTAATAATCTTGAAATAATTTTTCTATAACTACTTTTTAAAAATTATAAAGCGGGAATCATATATTACAATATGAAATATATAAAAATTCTAATGTGGCAGTTTATTAAAATTTAATAAATTCTTTGTAAAATTTCAAAGTTTTTAGGTGATAATTAAAATGAAGAAAATAATTTTTAATATGCACTTATTAAAAAATGTAAAATGAAAATATTTACAAACTAGAATAGAATTTTTAATAAGGATTTTCTATTTATTACTATAAAAAAGTAATATTTGTTTTCAGATTTTAATTTTTATAATCTTCTATTAATTTTTAATAAAATTTGAGTGGGTGTTTTTTCCGTGTAGTACATTTACTTTTGTCAGACTGTACTATACAAATATCCTTATGATCTGTTAAAAAACCTTTTACTTTTTTTAACATGTTGTAGAACATTTTAACGTGTATATTTTTATATTTTTTAGTGATCATTGTTTCACTCAACATGTTAAAATGTTCACCTAACACCTCATTAAATATTAAATTAAAATCACCTAGTTTCCTGAATACATGATTATACCGCTGAGCAAAATGGGACATTAAATCTATAACGTTTATAAATGTTGGCACACTTGGGGGCACAAATTTAGGTCCAAAACTAAGCAGAATTTCTACCTCCCTATCTACTGCCACATTAGTTAAATTCCGGAAACCACCCGGTACCATCTTTGGCAGTGTTATGGAGGCAATCATGCAATCCTCATCATTTCCACATAATATGTCAACCATATTATGTGGCATCTTATGTCCTAGTAAAACAGCTTTATTCGCTGGTAAAGAAGCATTAGTGCATACCTCCATAGGTACTATTTCGCTCATTTTATCAGTTGTCACCACATCCCTTGTGGGCACTATACTTATATTGGGTTGCATTAATGTGTCTATACATACTCCTATAGATGTTATTATTTTTTTCATTTTGTCATCACTTTTAATATTTACATCATAATTAGGAACTATCTGGTCCTCATTAAACGCATATCATAAGGGTGACCTGCCCGAATATGATTCATCCATTACTAAATTTTTGATTTTGGATAAATCTAGACAAGGAAGAACAATTACACTAGTAATAGTGATATGATTATTTTTAGAACCCTCCATATCATTTTGCTTTTCAAATAAATATTTTTCAAATTTAGTCTGGAAATTTACATTAACATCAGTAATGAGGGGTTGATGCAATGTTTGATTGGGTATAATGGCCATATTGTTGTTGATTGCATTTCTAAATATGTTTTCACCTTCTAATTCTATAGTGTCATTATTGGAGAATACTGGAGGAATTGTTCTCTCAACAATTTTTTCATTTGATAATAACAGGGGAGCTGTTAGCTCAACAATATTTTCATTTGACGCAATGTCGTAAAGTGGACATTCACACGCTAATATTGTTGAATCACCATTTGAAGATATTAAAGGGCTGGCTGACTTAACAGATTGATGATCATCCATATCACACAACTGATATTCACAGGCCATTATTATGGAGTCGTCATCCGATAATAATCGAATGGGTGAAGATGGTGGAGTTATATTATTTTGCGATCTGTTCCCCATTGTGGAATTATTGCCACTTCCTATTCTTAATTTCATCTCCTCTTCTATCCCTGATAAAATCTCTTCATCACGTCGTTCTATCATTTCCTCTTCCTCATAGAAGGATCTAGCTACATCCCTTTCATATTGTTGCATGGATTCTATTAAACAGGCTTCTTCCTCACTATCGGTTTCCTCTACTCTATATTTATAGCCCTCCATCATTTTCTAATATTTTCCAATTATTTTTCTAAAATTTTCTGGTTTATATTAGAGGCCTTTTTAGAAATGTTTTTATATTATGATAGATTTTCTTGTATTTTAAGACTTTTCTTGAAAGATAAGGGGTTTTCTTAGCGGTTTTTCTTTTAAGGGGGATTTTGAGAGAAAAGTTTTTTTAACAATTTTCTTAAAGGGATCTTTTCCTTAAAGGATTTTCTCGTATTCAAAGTTTTTTGATCTTATGTTTTTAGGGTCGGAAGATTTTGTTTCAACAAAACCCTTTTAATAAGGAATTTGGCCTTTAGGGTTTTTTGTATATAATCTCTAATGGAAATTTCATGATTTAAAGGATTTTTTGTGTAAAAATATTTATGTTAATTTGCAGATTACAGACTTGTTAGTCAACGCTATATTTGAGACTTTTATTTCAGAAAAAATTTGTAAAGAACCTTTTATATAAAAGGTCCTTTACACAGTAATGGCCTTTGTGATCAATGTTATATATGAAATCGTTTTTTCTTTAAGGTTTGTTATATTTGTAAAAAAAAATTTTTTCCTTTAAAATTTGTTAGTTTTAAAATTTAATTCATTCATTTTTAATCTTTCACTTTAAATTTAATCTACATTATCATGTAATTTGGTTTTTTCAAGAAACTTTTCTTTAAGTAATTTTCCTTGAAGAGGTTTTTTAATACAAGAATTATTTTCCGTTTTTTAATAAAAGAATTATTTTCCTTTTCTAAACTTAATATAAGATAATAAAGCTACTTGTGGCTATTGGATTCAATTTGGATTCATTTCATTTGAGATCTCTAATAAAAGAATTATTTTCTTTTCTAAACTTATTACAAGTTTTTAAAGTTATTTTTGGCTATTTAATTCAATTATAAATTTATTTTACTTGATTTTTTCTATGTTTTTAATTTTCACCTAATCCATATTTTAATAAAAAATATACCATTCTGTAGATTTTTTTCCCATTGTTGATCTCAAATAATTGATACTTGAATCGGCTACTCGCACAGTGGTTTGGATGTAATGAACATTCACAATTGACTGCTGCACCTAAATTAAGTGGAATAAAGAATATATTAACTAATTCAATTTAATGAAGTATATATACACATACCTCCGTACTAAAAATAAATGTCTTCTACATAAAAGATTTGATGAAGATGTTTGTTCATACATCTATTTATAATAGTGATTGAATTCACAGTGGTTTTTACCTATTTCACCTCTATTTTGGATCAAACATGGACGAACTAATAGATAGATGGGCGGATTAACAAATGGTTTAACTCATAAATGTTGACTTGGTTGATTTTACTTTGTTTTCTCACCTTTTATGCACTGCACTTGTTAATAAAACATAGCTCATCGATGACCATAGAGGCGTTTCGTCTTAGTATAGTAGATGCTGCGGTCTTGTACATTATTGCCTCTACACTGTCCAAATTGATTTTGCTTTTACCGTTTTTTTGCCTTTTTTCAAACCTGGATATTTTGGTAGATTTGTGTAGCCCCTTTTCCTCAAATAAAAACTTAGATACTCGTTTTTTCCTTGTATATGGTTTTTGGCATTCTCTCTAATTGAAATTTATCAGATTCTTTTCACTAATGGATATATTTCTTCAATTTATTTTTTCACCTTTGTAGCGTTTTCTTCACTAATAAACGTTCTAATATATTTATCCTTTATTTTTCAACCGCTGTTTTTTGACTGTTACTTTATATTTAGCATTTATTTTTGCTAGAAGAATCCGTCTTTTCACATATTATTTTATGAACTAACCATTCGAATAAAGTTTCAAAATAACGATTAATATAGAATATTACGTTTTCCATTTTCCTCTTCAACAATTTTTCCCTCCTTTTTACGGGCTTTTTTTCAATTTTCCCTCGTTTTTTGGTTTTTATGAATCTGACCCACTCACCCATGAGCCACCACATATTGACATACCAAATTTATCATATATTTGGTGTTTTTATATACACTGTCTTTGTCTAAATTTGTTCTTTTATTGAAATTGTCATTCGTTTTTCCGTATTTTTGATTTTTACTTTGTTATCATATTCATTTTATTTTTGTTATCCATCTTCTGCCTACACCCCCTTATCGACATGTGTAACACACCAGTCTTCCTTTTCCGTTTTCCGTTTTTTAATGACTTTTAGGTTATATACCACCTTACCGACATGTGTAACACATCTTTCTTCCTCTTCCGTTTTTTAAAAAAAAATTTTTTATAAAAATTCAAAAATGAAAATAACACCTATTTATCGACTCAACTGTCTTGACCTTTTTGCCATCTTTCTACCCTATTGACCCAATATTGTTTCCTTACACATACATGATCTTAGGTCGCTATCAATCTTTCAGTTTTTTGGTTAATAGAATCTTCTTTATATTAGACATAACCCACTTCATCCTCGCCATTTTCACTGTTTTTTTTCTCTCTATCCTCATTCATATATATACAAACATTTTGCACATCTAACAATTTATTTAAACTTAAACAATGTTATTAAACAAATATACTCGTTACACCTAAAATTATATCATAAATACATAACCAACAATCCTAAGAACAGACATAGCCAACAATCCAAAACACTCAACTCAATAACATCACCACATAACACAGCATCACATACATCCACAAACAAAAACACATACAACACATAATAACTAAGAAAACAATACATACTAACAAATCTAAGAAAACAGTACATACTAACTAAACTAACACACAAACATAATTAACATAACTAACATAACATACTAACTTAACAACATAAACACTAGATCTAAAAACAACACATATTAACATAACTAACATATTAATATAATTAACAATACAAACAACTAAACTAGTTAAACATTTAAACACCTAAACAAAACAACTATTGTAACAACATAAACACCTGAAATATTAACAGTTTTACAACTAATACAACAACAAGACACATTATAACTAATATAACAATAAAACACCTGAATTAAAGAAAAGATACAATGAAACACCTGCAATAAATCTACATCTATAAACCTCAAACTAAATATCTAAACTAACATTTACAAATTAACATCTAAACTTACACTTTTAAACCTCAAATAAACACACACCTGCAATAAATCTACATCTATAAACTTCAAACTAACATCTAAACTAACATCTAAAAATTAACATCTAAACTAACATATAAACCTCAAATAAACACAAACCTCAATCATAAACTAACATCTATAATCCTCAAATAAACACTAATATTTTAATAAAACTAACATCTTTAAACCATAAACAAACAACCATATATACTTTATAAAACATCTATAAAACTATATAAACAAACTCCCCTATATACTCTATAAAAAAAATCTATGAAATAAAAACGCATCTATTTGTTATCTTTTATTTTCCATTTTTATTTATTTATTTTTTTCTTTATTTATTAACATATATTCTGATAATTAAACTAACATTTTTCCGTTTTTGAATCAATTTACTTTTTTTGTTTTTATTTGTTTATTCTGTGATACATTTATTTTAATTAACATTCGGGTTCTTGAAAAACTATAACAAAAATAACACATAATTTCATTCTTATTTCTTATTACAACATATAAATAGTTTTTTTCTTGCTTAACATATAATTTTCAATATAAATAAAATAAAAAATTTCTCTTCTATCTAGTACAACTACAAAAATTTCTTCTACTCAACATAATATAAATTAACATTTTTCATGTTTATTCATAACATTTTTCACTTAACATTTTTAAACTTTCAATAACATAAACAAAAGACAACTTCACACTAAATTAAAAAATGTATATAAAATAAAAAATTTCCTTAACTCGACAGCACAAAACAAAAGACAATTTCACATTGAATATAAAATATACATAAAATAAAAAATTTCTTTTATAATATACATGAAAAACTTTTTATACTTAAATCTAAATTTACATAAGAATATTCATTTTCAACATTTCTTGTACTTAAATCTAAACTAACTTAAAGAATGTTTATTTTAACATTTCTTGAATTAAATTAACATTTCATTTTATCTTTTAGCATTTAAATAAAACTTTTTTTCATCTTACATTTAATCTTATTTATACTGACAAACATAAACATAACCATTTTCAAAAACTTTTTTTCATTGTAACATCCATCCATTTCAACAGTATATCTAAATTAATTTTTTTCCCTTTAATATTCTTGGTATAGGTCCAGGATCCTACCGATTTCAGCTGGACTATAATTATCGAAAATAAATTGTCCGAATATATACCGATCCATCACATGTTGCATAGTAACGCAAGTATGGCGTTCTGTGCTGGTGGTATCTATACATGGGGTGCAGTATAAGTTGCACACGTTGACCACAGGCCTCATAACAGCCGTTAATATATTAAAATTGGGTAGAATGACACCTGTAAGAGCTTAGAAAAAATAAATGTTAGTGAAATTATAATAGCATATTTTTAGAGATTTTTTAATAATAGTATATATATTTAGGATAGGTTTTTTTAAGTATTTATTTATTTATTTTAGTATGGATTGTCTTTTGTTTTTTTGTATTTTGCCTGATTTTGTTTTCGCTTTTATTTTTATTTTTATCTTTATTTCTATTCATTTTTTTGTATATTTTTTATTTATTATTTTTTTATTTCTTATTTTTATTTTTCATTTTGGTTTTGTCTTTACTATTGTCATCTTTATTTGCCTTCACTTTTATTTCCATTTTATTTTTGTCTTTATTTTATTCTTGGTTTATTTTATTTTGATTTTCATCTTAATTCTATTTTTATCATTATTTTTAATTATCATTTCTAATATTTTTTGTATTTATTTCCATCTACATCCTGGTTTCATCCATCATCTACATCCTGGTTTCATCTATCATCTTCTCCTGAGTTTTCGGTTTTCTCTCCTTGACATTTTTCAGCTTGTGTTTTTTCTTCAAAAAAATTTTTTTACTATTTGAGTGTTGAGTGATTTTTTGAAATAAATGCAAGTTAGGTAGTTTTTCCGTCGGTTGAGATATGTCTCACATGAAGATCACAAGAGAGCAGCATACCTTTTTGTAGATGGAATGTTGTGAATACTAATTTCTTATACCTGGAATTAAAAGCATATTAAATCTCTTTATGATTTCTTAACCATAAACAAATTATCATGTTGTGAAGAGATTTCAACTCACCGATTTATGACTCTATGGATATTCCCAGTTTTCTAAAATTATAACTTTGGGTTTCTGAACAGAGTATTTTTTCACATCTTCTGAAACTCTTGAATCACCTGAAAATAATAAAATATTTTTTTCATTAGTATACAATTCTTCTTTATAATTTTAATAAAAAGCAGATTTATATTGTTTTTATGGTTTTTATTGAATCTTTTTTGTCTTGCTTTAGGAAAATATTTTAGGATGTTTTTATGGAATCTTTGAAGTTGTTCTTGAACGTATTCCTATACGTTGGCTTTTTCTGGGCTTTTGTGTATTCTTTATACTTTGATTTATATGTATCTTCAACGATGTTCTCGGTTTGATGGATTATAGATTTTACCTTTGGATTTTGTATTCTGTCTATTTTGAGATATAAAAGAAAATAAAGGAAGAAAAAAGGTAAAATGATTAAAGTGAGTAAAAAGAAAGGTAAAAATATTTTAAATACAGTTTTTATGATATTTAGATTTGTAGTGTGTTTTATTTTTCCTCTAATACAGGTTCTTTGGTTTTCTAGTAAAGGATTTTGGTTTTCTGATGGATGAGTTCTTTTGAATTTTGACGCTGGTCACACAGGTATGATTGGTTATCAATCATACCTGTGCTAACACAAAGTATCTGACTTTGTATTTGACATTTTTTCTTATATTATATTTATGTATGATTTGAGTGTGCATTTTCTTGTGTTATTGATTTTGTTTAGCATTTGTTAATAGCTTTATTTTAGCATTTGATTTTTTCGTTTTTTATTTTTCTCTTGGACATCCATGTTATTTGATTTTTGTTATGACGTCATAGGCTCCTTTTTTATACAGATTCTGACTCTTACCTTAATATAAAAAATTTTTTATTAAACATGTGTGCTGCAGCTATGCATGACACTGATTGCTGGTTTTGTGCTCAATAGTTGATTTTAGGTTTTTGATTTTCAGTTTTAGGTGTTTTTAGATATTTTTGTGATAATTTTCCAAGATGGCTTCCCTTTGTGCCGCATGGAGTGTCTATAGAATGTTCTTCAGAATGTGAATATTGCTAATTTTGCTCTTGTTGTGGAGGTGATGTGTATTTTTGTTTGTGTTATTGTGTGTGAGATGTTTTTTCTGTTTTGTTTAAATATTTAAAAATGAATATTTGATTTACATTTTCGGCTGCAGATATTGGTGTCTGAAGTCTTCGTTATCCTTGGTGCAATTAAGCATTTATTTAACTATTGTTGTCTCTGTCTCACATATGAAATCGAACGTAACAGGGTTACTTTGGTATTTTTGAAGTCTTTTACAATAACCAGGGTTCCACTTGTTTAATTGTGTGAGTTTTATTGGGGATTTATAATCAATTGTAGATCAATTGGAGGTTTTTGGAAATGTTTCTTCATGGTCCTTATTGTTGATTTTTGACATATTATTATCTTAATTTTGGTCCTTTATAGTAACTCTTTAATTATTTTGATATTTAGTCCCTTTATTGTAATTCTTTTATTTTTATTTTTTCTTCTTGTCGCTCATGGAACATCACAGGGACATGTAGGTTTGGTGTTTTATGTTATAGACTGTATTTTTTCTTGTTGGTCAGTCGTTTTTTAACCTATATATTCTTATGATGATAACGTTTATTCATTTATATACTCTTATTCTTAATCTGTGCTTTTATGATAGTATACATTTGAGTCTTTTTTCTTCTTAATATAAGACATCTATGAAGATATTTACTTATAGAATTGAAACTATATGGATTTACTTGTCCCCTATTGAGGGTGTTTTTTTTTGGGAAAGTTTACATTTTTGGGAAGCA
Organism: Meiosimyza platycephala; assembly: GCA_963662105.1. Classification (NCBI taxonomy): domain Eukaryota; kingdom Metazoa; phylum Arthropoda; class Insecta; order Diptera; family Lauxaniidae; genus Meiosimyza; species Meiosimyza platycephala. The sequence continues at coordinate 38,249,489 of OY759210.1, read as the reverse complement.
CTCTTAAACATTCGTGTTTTCTTCCATTATAGGATGTTCTTGTAAGAAAACACATTTATATGTTAATACCTCTATTTTTGTCTGTCTTCATTTTTTTGTCTGTCTATATGTTAATACCTCCATTTTTTTGTCTGTCTTTATATTAATATTTTCACCCCATGATGATAGTAATGATAACCCATAAAAGATGACCTTATAGCCTTTTTACAAATAGTAAAAGATTTTTTTGGGCATCCCTTGATTGTCTGACCAAGGAGTCAACATCAATTGGTACAATTTGACGAAGGAACCATTTTGTTCTTTGTAATGTTTTCTCTAGACAGAGTGGCCGTATGGTCCTCTCTCTCTTCTTTGTCATGTTTTACTACTCTGATTGATTTTTAGAGATGACTTTTTGTTTCTTGTCCTCTAGAGATGGGTTTTGGGTAATAGAATAACCTTTCTTCAAATATTATTTTTTTTCAGAATAATCTTATTTAAATATTATCTTGTTTCAAATATTATGTTTTTATTTTTTGCAGATTTCTTTGATATTTGTTTTTCAGCATGTATCTTTTATTCACTGTTGATGATGAGTTTTCTTAAATATTTTTGTTTTCCAGCGTTTTATTATTCGGCTATTGATATCCTTGCAGAATCTAATACGTCTTCTTTTTAGAGTAAAGTAAGGTTATTATTGTAAGGAAAAGAAGGTTTTTTTGCATACTTAAGAGAATTTTTCACACTACAATAGATATTAAAAATATTGTTTTTTAAACAGAAAATGCTGGTTTTTTTAAATAAAAAATGATGTTTTTAAACAAAGAATGTTTCTCTTTGTTTTCACTCTAGATATATTTATATATATATATATATATTAACTTTCATGATTCTTCTTTCTCTTAAGATACATTTATATTTGTTATTAATGGATAAATTTGTCGATTTCTTAAAGAAACAACAATATAGAACTTCTCATCCTTAACCCTCTTATTTTTCCTTCAAGATGTACACTTTTCACTATGATATACAATGTTAGATTTTTCAACTTTAACCTCCTTATGTTTTCCTTCAAGATTTACATTCTCACTATGATTTACTCATTTTCACCATTTTAGAAACCCTAAAATAACCACAGTACTCTCGGATACTCTCTAAAGATTTACTTATTTCACTATTATGAAACCCTAAAATATCAATAGTACTCTTAGATACTCCCATATTTTCCGGTCGTTTTTTTTACAATATTACTATATATAATAGTACTTATCACACACCTTATCTTCAATCATAGTTACTTTTTTATTTAATGTCTTTCAATGTTCGTAATCGTATAGTTACTTTATTCTTTTATTTTCTGTTTGGTTTCCACAATTTTTATATTTCTTGTTATTTTTCATAGTGTCTTAGTTTCATATATATACAATATATTGATTTCTAATGAAAAGAAAGTGAAGTGATATAATAATTAATATAATATTTTGAAGTTGAGACATTTTTGAAGTAATTAGTAATGAAGACTTCTTATATAAAAATCTTTTTATATTTTTAACTATTGTTATACTTCAAAATAAGTGTTTATTCTTTGAATTTTTTTGTGAAGGATTTCTCCCATGAAGGTCTTTTTTAGGTGAGTGCTCTTATTTTTAAAGATTTACACAAGGGCCCTTTAATAATAGACGTTCATTTTTTAGACTTTATGAAAAGATTGATGAGGAGAACTTTGTATATATACTTTTTATATATATATATATTTTTAAATAATTCTATATATATTATTTAAATAAATCTATATATCCTTAAATATCCTATATACAGTGGCTCACAGCTTATTTCATGCAGTGCATACATTTAATTTCAATTCTCTGTAACTTTCAAACGAATGGGAATATGAAAAAAGTTTTGATAGCATTTGAAAGAACAAAAATTGTAGTTTTAAATAAAATTTTTATATAATGTTAAAAAATATTACCTGGAATTTTTATAATAAAAAATCGAAGAATACTACTGAATTTCATGTCACAGCTTATTTCATGCAGACATGTATAAATTGAAAAACCATTGTTTAAAATAATGATTTCATAATTTTAAGTATGTAGTGTGGTAGCCTCTTTGGTCAACTACAGCTTAAAGACGGTTTGGCATTGAAGCTGCAAATTTTTTAATGGTATCTGGCGAGTTATAGCACCACTCAATTTTAAGTGCCTTTTTTAGGTCGTTTTTGCTTGAAATGTTGTGTATTTGGATATTTTTTCCAAAATCGTCCATAAATTTACAAGCACCCTTAGTTCAGGTAACTATGCTGGCGGTGCCATCAAATAAGGGCACTTGTATATAAAACAGAATTGAGTTAAGTCCGCTTTGTATTTCGGGTTTTTATCTTGGTAAAACTGTAAATTTGTCTGCATGGCAAGATTTTCGGCACTCTGTAATAGCCCATTTGGGAATACTCCCAAAATTTCAGCTTTCTAGATCATACCTGTGAACGGCGGAATCAGTTTGTTTCCAATTACAATTCATATGGAAAAACGAAAAATCAGAAAAACCAAAGACAGTTTTTTTGGTGTCCATCGTGTTGAAATATTACTTCTTCTTCAGTCTAGGCGCTCGTTTCCACAAAATCGGGAAAATGAGTCTGTAAAATATTTATATAGGCCTCTGTTCTCATTATTCCATCAATTTTGAGCGATGGTCTTTTTGCTGTCCATCGGCTAACGCGCTTAGTAATTGCCAGAGAACCATCTTTTAGCGCTAATCACTTGTTCCTTTTCATCTCTCCCATCATGAGACGTGCATCCGCATTAGCTAAAAGTTTTCTGCGACCTCTGAGTTTAGGACTAATGTTTCGCCTTCTCTGGAGTCTGATGGCCACTGATTGACTTATTTTAAGTTCTTTAGCTATTTTTCGCATCGAGAAGCCAATGCTATCTTCAATGTTTCGCGATAGTTTCTTTATGCGTAGCATTAAATAGCCTTTAAATAACATTAAAATTATTGAAAGTACCTCAGTGGCTCAAGTGTTAGAGCGGCCGTCGCAAAATATGCAATTGCAATGCATGAACGGTCAGAGGTTCGAATCCATGTACAGAATTAACCAAACTGGTCTGATGAGGCTATTGGTAATAGCCGAAACATGTCACCAATTACCAGGTTAAAAATTGTTCCATTTGTTATCTTTGTCATGTTTGTTGAAAAATGGCATTGATCAATAAGTAAAAATTTACAATATTGGTCTTTGCTTAATGACTGTAAGTTCGATTAAATAATATTAATTATAAAATAATCAGTCGCTAAAATCAACTTTCTTAAAACCATATGGAGAGCACGCCGAATTTTCAAAAAAATATGTGGCTGGCAACACCACAATTTCGAAAAATAAATCATAGCATGACTTTAGACCAACGGTTTAACGGCTATGGGCAGCAAGCGAGAAAGTGACAAAAGATGACAAATGGAAAATGCGCATTCTGTACACCTCATGACAAGTACCTCAGTGGCTCAAGTGTTAGAGCGGCCGTCGCAAAATATGCAATTGCAATGCATGAACGGTCAGAGGTTCGAATCCATGTACAGAATTAACCAAACTGGTCTGATGAGGCTATTGGTAATAGCCGAAACATGTCACCAATTACCAGGTTAAAAATTGTTCCATTTGTTATCTTTGTCATGTTTGTTGAAAAATGGCATTGATCAATAAGTAAAAATTTACAATATTGGTCTTTGCTTAATGACTGTAAGTTCGATTAAATAATATTAATTATAAAATAATCAGTCGCTAAAATCAACTTTCTTAAAACCATATGGAGAGCACGCCGAAACTTCAAAAAAATATGTGGCTGGCAACACCACAATTTCGAAAAATAAATCATAGCATGACTTTAGACCAACGGTTTAACGGCTATGGGCAGCAAGCGAGAAAGTGACAAAAGATGACAAATGGAAAATGCGCATTCTGTACACCTCATGACAAGTACCTCAGTGGCTCAAGTGTTAGAGCGGCCGTCGCAAAATATGCAATTGCAATGCATGAACGGTCAGAGGTTCGAATCCATGTACAGAATTAACCAAACTGGTCTGATGAGGCTATTGGTAATAGCCGAAACATGTCACCAATTACCAGGTTAAAAATTGTTCCATTTGTTATCTTTGTCATGTTTGTTGAAAAATGGCATTGATCAATAAGTAAAAATTTACAATATTGGTCTTTGCTTAATGACTGTAAGTTCGATTAAATAATATTAATTATAAAATAATCAGTCGCTAAAATCAACTTTCTTAAAACCATATGGAGAGCACGCTGAATTTTCAAAAAAATATGTGGCTGGCAACACCACAATTTCGAAAAATAAATCATAGCATGACTTTAGACCAACGGTTTAACGGCTATGGGCAGCAAGCGAGAAAGTGACAAAAGATGACAAATGGAAAATGCGCATTATTCTGTACACCTCATGACAAGTACCTCAGTGGCTCAAGTGTTAGAGCGGCCGTCGCAAAATATGCAATTGCAATGCATGAACGGTCAGAGGTTCGAATCCATGTACAGAATTAACCAAACTGGTCTGATGAGGCTATTGGTAATAGCCGAAACATGTCACCAATTACCAGGTTAAAAATTGTTCCATTTGTTATCTTTGTCATGTTTGTTGAAAAATGGCATTGATCAATAAGTAAAAATTTACAATATTGGTCTTTGCTTAATGACTGTAAGTTCGATTAAATAATATTAATTATAAAATAATCAGTCGCTAAAATCAACTTTCTTAAAACCATATGGAGAGCACGCCGAATTTTCAAAAAAATATGTGGCTGGCAACACCACAATTTCGAAAAATAAATCATAGCATGACTTTAGACCAACGGTTTAACGGCTATGGGCAGCAAGCGAGAAAGTGACAAAAGATGACAAATGGAAAATGCGCATTCTGTACACCTCATGACAAGTACCTCAGTGGCTCAAGTGTTAGAGCGGCCGTCGCAAAATATGCAATTGCAATGCATGAACGGTCAGAGGTTCGAATCCATGTACAGAATTAACCAAACTGGTCTGATGAGGCTATTGGTAATAGCCGAAACATGTCACCAATTACCAGGTTAAAAATTGTTCCATTTGTTATCTTTGTCATGTTTGTTGAAAAATGGCATTGATCAATAAGTAAAAATTTACAATATTGGTCTTTGCTTAATGACTGTAAGTTCGATTAAATAATATTAATTATAAAATAATCAGTCGCTAAAATCAACTTTCTTAAAACCATATGGAGAGCACGCCGAATTTTCAAAAAAATATGTGGCTGGCAACACCACAATTTCGAAAAATAAATCATAGCATGACTTTAGACCAACGGTTTAACGGCTATGGGCAGCAAGCGAGAAAGTGACAAAAGATGACAAATGGAAAATGCGCATTCTGTACACCTCATGACAAGTACCTCAGTGGCTCAAGTGTTAGAGCGGCCGTCGCAAAATATGCAATTGCAATGCATGAACGGTCAGAGGTTCGAATCCATGTACAGAATTAACCAAACTGGTCTGATGAGGCTATTGGTAATAGCCGAAACATGTCACCAATTACCAGGTTAAAAATTGTTCCATTTGTTATCTTTGTCATGTTTGTTGAAAAATGGCATTGATCAATAAGTAAAAATTTACAATATTGGTCTTTGCTTAATGACTGTAAGTTCGATTAAATAATATTAATTATTGAAATATTTATAGAGTGCACCTCATTTAAAGCTTTCACACTTAATAAAACAGAATCTGAAACTAAAATATTCATAGCTGATCGCTTTGTGACAAAAAATTCAAAACTTGCTGTAAATTTTGATATTTTCGCTGAAATTATAATTGAGTGCAATATTGAGCACATGTGAGCTGTTTTTGTTTTATTTTTTTCCCTCATATTTATAGAAAAAAGTTAATAACCTTTTTTTTTGTTGCTCGGCGCTTTGTAAATAAATTAACTGAACAGGGTTTTTTGTACCCCCGAACTCCCCCCTCTCCTTCCCTTCTTCTTTTATTAAGCTATTACACTTCTATTTATTATAATAAACACTATTTTCTTTTAATATTTATAGCAATATAAAATATAAAAATAGCATATAACAAAAATTTACTTGCACTTAAATTTATTCTATACTTCAATTATTTCTTTTTCACGTCTACCTTGTTAATCATTTAGTTAAATTTGTATCCAAAAATACATCAGAAAAATTGACTAATAACTGCAAACCTCATTTTTCCACAAATGATTTGTCATATACAGTTGTGTTCATGAAAATAGTTGCGTTGCAGGACATGGCTTTTAAATCTCCTTTCTAAAATATTTTGCCTTAAAAATTTAACACCTTTGTAAAATCTTCATAGGACTGAATAAAAAGAACAGAAAAGCAAAAAAATCCCGTTGATTTTGTTTCGTGTTGTCTTGTTTGTGATGCATTTACATATTTGCCCCAAAAATCTGCGGTTCATTAAAATAGTAGTGCTTTACGTAAATAGTTGAAAAAAATTAAAAATTCTAGAAAACCGCCATAATTAAGTGTAATTAAGTAATTCAATAATTTGCTTTTATGAATTTATTGTAATCGAGCTACTCTTCCTTTTTTTAGTGGGTAGAGGAAGGAATTGCTGAATCGAAGAGATAGAATTTGATAATGTGGTGAAACTTGTAGAATTTCAAGATTCTGTCGCTATATGTAGCTGGATGACTGCTGAAAAGCTGTGTTACTGGGAGTCCGCAGAGAGAATCCTAGTAGCCAAATTATATGAAGTTTCTTGTAAAAATTGTAAACTTCGAACAAGCTTACAATTTTTAAAGACCGAAATGAAATAGAAAGAAGTAGTGTAAGTACATGGAATTTTATTCGGACAGAGAAAATTCTTCTTACCGTACAATTTGCTGGTTAATTTTAGTTTTTGCTCGTAACATACAAACTAGCTTTAAATATGTTATCAAACAACAAATATGTATACAAAATATAATTACAAAAAGAAATCTTAAATAAACGGATAATGGATAATAAGTAGCGAGTAATAAACATAAACAAAATTAACAGTTAGTCTAAGGTATCAGGGCAAGACCTGCACTACCCCTGATATTTAATGTTATTAACTATTAAAAGAAACCTGAAAATCGTGGTGGTAAGATTTCGTTATTAGAGGACAGACGTGTACGATATTGCAAGACTAAGCCCTCGGAGCGCCGCAGCGTCCTCAAAAATGATTAAAAATCAGCTAAATCTGTCGATCAGTGCTGTGACAATTCGTTGTCGACTAATGAAAATAATTTGAATGCAAAAAGTTCCAGAAAGGTATACCTTTAGACGAAGAAGCAAGAATAAAATTTGCAAAAGATTATATGAAATGGAATGCCGAAGAGTGGCGCAACGTTTTATAGTCAGATTGGAGGGAATTTTTTTTTTTTTTTTGGTGTAACATGGTGAACTGACCATTATGGTATGGGCTAGACTGGCATTGGTCCTATACATTTGATCAAAGGTGTTATGGACAAAGCAGTGTACGTTAATTTATTGAATGATTAATGCTATCGTATGCCAGTCGGGAAATGCCTTTAAAGTGGACGATTCAACAAGGTAACGATCTTAAACACTCTAGTAAACTAGCTTATGAATGTTTGTATCTTAAAAAATCGACGTGAAGTCATGGCCAGCTGAGTCTGCGGACCTTAATCCGATAGAAAATTTGTGATGAGATATCAAACGAATCGTAACAACAGCAAAGCCCTCAAGTAGAACACAGCTTTAAAAAGTGTTTAAGGGGGCAGGTCCAGTCATGGCCGTGAAAATTAGGGCATTTTCAATAATTTTTTTTGGTATTAATTTAATTTATTTAATAAAAGTGATAATGTGGAATTATTACATAATCTTTCAACTTGACTTGACGAAAGTTTAAAAAAAATATTAAAAATAAAAAAAGTTATAGCTGGTTGTGTTGGACCCTGTCCCATACATAGTGTCTTGCGGTGACCATCACAAATCCTTGGAAAATCATCTAAAATCAATCGGATAAGAAAAATTAGTTAGTTAAATAAATAATCTAGTGCTTGATCGAAGATTTTTATTTTTTTTTAAAAATCAAAAAAATGGCGGCTTCGAATCGAATCGATGTTTAAAAAAAAAACAAAATCCCTCGATCAGGGACAAGACTTTTATTTTTTTCAAAAACTGTGTAAATTTCATTGAAATCTATCAAGCGGTTTTTGAGTTACAGTGGTCACCGCTTCCGAAAACATAGTTTTGAGAAAAATGCATTTAAAGTTTTACGCTCGGTTCTCTTACCACCGAGAGCCCTTTGGTTATTGCCGAATAACTCCAAAAGTAATTGTCGGATTGACTTCAAATTTTCAGGATATTTTTAAGATAATATACTTTAAGAAAATGCAAAAAAAAAAATTTCGATTTCTCAAAAATCGTGACTGGACCTGCCCCCTTAAGGGGACTTCGGCTGAAATTCCTGTGTAGCGTTATAAGGACCTTATTGACTCTATTCCACGTCGATGCAAGGCAGTAATAAACAATAAAGCGCTTATTACGAAATATCAGACCCAAGGAAACTTGTATAGAATGTAACATGTAGTTTAAATTAAGTTGTCTCGCTTTTTTTTTAATTTAAGTATCCACTACTATTTTCGTGAACATCATTATGTTTGAATTTTATTTCGATTAAGCCATTGCGTTATAATATATAAAAGTTTATAATAAATGCAACTGTAAATATTCTCGGAAATAAATATAAATTACTATTTTTTCATATCTTTACGTGAAAATTGTACTCATTTAATTTGATAGTTAAATACCAGAACTCAACGACACTACCATTTTCTTGAACACAGCTGTATGTACATATTCATTGACACAAATGACGTTCATTTTCTTTGCATAGAAAGTAACATAAAAAAATAAACAAACAATTCTTTAAAATAACATTTCAAAACCTATCCGATTTGAAAAAAAAAATTCTTAAATAAAACATTATTTCATTATTCTGAACATGATTGTTTAATCAATTATGCTATTTGTGTTAAGTTTTTCAGAATTCTATTGCGAATAAATAATTATGCTAAGTCGTGCATCCGGTTTCAATCTGACACTAATAAGTCTTTTCTAATATTGAATAATAACAACAGCTACCAAATTTGTCACAATTAAAGTATGTATTTTGCGCAACATTCGCAGCTTATCGTTCAGAAAGTTTTCTAGAACTTTATGCTTAAGCTCTGCAATTTATCAAAGCGCTTAACTTTTTTGAAGGGGCAATTGAAATGTTATAATGTCAAAGTTAAAGCAAGTAAGCGAATACTCTCACGCTCTTAAAATGGCTTCAACACTTATGGCTCTCCTTAATTACTTCACCTTTGTTATTACACCATGGTCAACATAATATTTTTTGGAAATATTCTTGTCTCGATTTACGCGGTTTTGAGTTACGCGGTTTTTTCAAAACCTATCTACCGCGTAAGTCGAGGGATGGGTGTATGTGATTTTTACAATTTGATTCATAATATTATTTAGGATAAAGTTGGCCCGAATTTTATAAAAAAAAACTGTAATTTATAAAAAAAAAAAACTGCGCGGTTGTCTAAAAAACTGTATTTGCAGTTAAAACTGTAAATATGGCAACGCTGTTTGCATTATATATCGTTATGTTTACAATTGAACAAGGAATGCAGAAAAAAAATGTTTTTTTTAAATTTCTTTGTTATTGTTATCCTTATACGCTTAGAGGTGCAAGAAGCACAAACATGTACTTATTTCTGCTCCCCACTGTATATCCTTCACAACGTTTTTATGTTAATGGCTTTATGTGCAACTACTCACACTCAAAGTGGGACACCGCACTCAAATGCTCTACTTCTGAGTTAAATGCTAAAAATTAAAGTTCTATTAGTTAGCGTTTAAAAATATTTTCAGTTGTATAGATATTATTTTTATGAATAAAATCGAAAACAAAAACAAAGCAAACACTAATTTTTGTTCAATTATAATTGGAAAAATTTCAGTTTTTTTATTTGAACTTCCTTTTATTATGCTCACACTCAAAGCGGGACAGCCATTGTTTTTTTTTTTATTGGAATATTATTGGATTTATTGGAATATTATTGGAATATTATATTTGCACGTAAAATCTTAAAGGGAATAGCAAAATTAAAGACTTAAAATAATTGCTACGTTATTGTCCTTAATAGATTTAAAAGCGGCGCGCACAGATTCCACTTTTTTTATTACAGCGATTACAGCAAATTCTGCATTAAAATTCCTCATATCGGGAACGATACTAATTTTTTTTTTAAATAAACGCATTCTTAAAAACATTAGTTAATTATAATTTCATATAGTATTTTATTAAATTAAACTAAGTGCAAAAAAAAAAAAATTATTTAAAAATATGAGCATATTTCCAAAAAAAAAAAATTAAACTAAAAATCAAAATTTCAGCCATTAAAGTTGCTATACTAGAGAATGCGAATAACTTGAAAAATAAATTTGGACAGGATCATAACAGGAACTGCACTATAAAAAATGAAAAATGCGATGTTAAATTTTACTATATTAATTATAGTGAATTTACTAGTATTATTGTTGTACAAAATACAAAAAATGTGTAAAAATTTACAAGAGATGTGTATGTTTTAAAATTCTAGAATACACCCATTCAATATGTAAAATTGCTGAAAAAAATGTGTATTCAACCACCCTCTACTAATAAAAATATGTATCTACTGTCTATTATGAAAAAAGAATAGTATTCTGCTTTTATACAAAAAATAAAGTGTAATTAATCTCATGTTGAAGACAAAAAGTGTAAAACAACTGTCATTCAGTATTTCATCACATTCTTGGCGTATTGAAGTTTTCCTTGATAAATTAATTAAATTAAAAAAGTTGAATTTATTTAAAGTCAAACTGAGTTTGTATTTTTTATTGTTATTATCTCCTAATTTTATAAAAAAAAAAATTTAACAAATAAAATTATTTTATATTTGCGCCAATATACAGTTCGTACTAAATTTGCAGGCATTAAAATTACATTAATAATGTCTATAGGTGTACACATTTTTGCTGTATCTTTACACATCTAATGTGTAACTATTTTACTTTTTATGTGCAAAAATTATGAATACATTTCGTGTATAAAATTACAACATTTAATAATGGAAACACGATTACAACATTAAATATAGTTATTTTTTTAGAGTGTACATAGAAATATTTATTCATAAGACAAATAATTTTCATATTCATAGGCGGTGTAAATAAAAAACGTCGAAGTTGACGGCTCGTAGTTCGGCAGGCGCAAATATAATCGTGGCCAGGCCTTTGAAGAACAGTGGATCTTCGGCCGTGTCGAAAGAGGCACTGGGCCTTCATAATGCCAGCGGAAAGTAGGAACAAGGAGGTATTCCTTTCCATCATAAAGTAATGAATATTCTCTGCACCACCATAATTTCGAACTGCTGGAAGGTCAATCAAAAATTATTGCAAAATTACATATGTACAAATATCTAATTTTTTTTAGGCATACAATTATTTTTTAGATGCTGGGTATCAACACCTTACTGTCAACCACTCAATTGATTTTAAAAACCCCGAGAATGACGCCCACACCGATTCAGAATCAAATTATTCTGATGATGACATTATATAAAAAAATATGGAAAAACCAGCAGTCAAAAAAGCCCTTTTTGAGGCTGCAGAGAGTCTATCTATAGATTTAATATTTATTAAAAAAATTTCACAATTAATTTTATTTTTTCGTAAAATAAAAGAGTAAGTGTTTCAAAATTAGCAACGTATAGTATCTACTTTATTTAAAAATAAAAAATAGTTTTTATGTTTTTTTTGTCATATTTTGCGTGGTTGCCATATGGCAATCGTGGTACGGTTTGGGTGATGTATTTCGACAACGGTTTTTAATCTTTTTTATTAGTTCTTCGCACATTTCTTTCCTTATGACACGTATTTTGTTTGGTTTTTTTGCATATAAGTATTTAATCAATTAGGAAAATCTCATTGCGTGAAGCTCTTGATTTTTTAGAACAGTTAGAAGATGACGATGAAGTCTTTGATGTACCGGATACTCTATATATTGAACCACCTGAATTCGATGGTAACCTTTCGGGTGAAGATGATGGCAATGAAGATGAAGGTGGAAATTCCTGACAATGGTTGTACGTAACAATTAAAGGCAACCTGTGAAATTGTAACTCAGAAAGGCGATCGACTTGGCGATGAAGAAAGCTATGATTTGTTGTTAGTTGAAGATGTTTCTATTGCGTCGCTTATTGAGAATGAACAGGAGCTTTTGAATAAGCCATCAACTTCCAGTGCCGAGTTATCTCCTCGAAAACGTTACGACGTATTGACCCAACAGCAAGTGAGGATTCGCTGAAGTAAATATAAATACGACATAGCCATCCATCTAGCTCTGTGATATGCTCCCGGATCATAAATTGTGATATTTTGGACATTCGAGCCTAAAACTATTAGAGTCAGCAAACGCAGTTCTTTGTACTCATCCAAACCAGATATCTACGCATCTTCCATTGCACTCTGATATTTGGGTTTGTCGATTGAATCCCAAGACTCTTGAAATCGTATAAATAAATTGATATCTAGTCCACTTGAGGGTTCGAAGAGACAATCAAATACTGATTTTACTATAAGCTTGTGAATATGATGTCTGGAAGCGAAGCTGAAGAGCTTCTTTCCCAATTTGTCCTGAAGTGACTTACATGCTCCATTTGTTAATCCCGTCTTACTAGCAGTGGTGTCAAAACCCATTGACGTTACTTGGGTAATCAGCTTCCAATCAGTTAATGCTTCAAATACAGGAGGAGCTTGAGCTTCACCAGTTCCTTAAGAAATTTCTGGGACTCCTAAAAGCTTCTCAACTTCTTCACCGGTCACCAGAATAGCTAATCTGTTTACTTTTTTTTTTAGGGTCAGAGCTTGAAGCATTTTACCGTCCCAATGAACCATTAAAGGTAGGTTAGGCTTGAACGATTTTTTAACGTCTTCGGCCACTTTTTTACGTACACGCATTCGCATTTTTCTAATTGAAGATTGGTCCTGTCAGTTACTTTCGCATAATCCAAAGCAATGCAAACTTCTTCTATTAAAGATATCTTTGTTTTGTTTTTCATTAATTTCTTAGATGGTGTGTACATAAGCCGCTTCAGAAGAATCGGACGAATCAGAATCACATTTATCTTCAGTTATTATTATGCAATTTTTTACGTGTTTTTTCTGATGAGTTTCCTTCAGGATTGGAGTATCCACATATGACTGTAGATCTCTCAACTTTATTGAACATCCTTATCCTACAAAAGGCCACTTTGAGAAGTACTGAATGTATTACATTTTCATTTGAACTCACCTTGTTTTTGGTGGAGATAAAATAATTTATCCTTTTCACTTTTCATCAGTTGGAGCGCGTTTGACAGAGCAATATCAAACAAGCACGTCAATTTGATAATAAAATCTTCACTCTTCTTTTTATCAATCCTGATTGTTTGAATTTACTCTTCTTCAGAATCAACCATTTTGAGTGAAGTTCTTTTAAATTTTGAATTATATTGAACTCTTTTTTAATTGGAATATTTGTTTTCTTCCAAATCGCTCATACATTTGATGTTGTTTGTTGGGCAATTTTATGCAGAGTATCACCATTTATCGCGTGAAAATACATAAATTGTCGTAAAACATAT